>VXBJ01004104.1:501825-545795 GCA_013400055.1 Nycticryphes semicollaris
AAAAAAAAAGAAAGAAAAAAAGAAAAAAACAGGCTTGCTTTTTTTTTTTTCCCCGGGGACAGTAAGAGAGAGGGGAATAATAATTAAAAAAGCCTACTACAACGATTTCCCAGTGTAAGAAAAGTTTCCTTTCCCAAGGACACAGAGAAATAGCCCTTACTTTTCCAGACGATGCCCGAAGGAAGGAGAAAGACAAAATGCCAGGAAAGAGGAAAAGCTGGCGGGAGCTGAGGAAGTAATGAAGGAAGAAGCAAAAAGCCGGGAACGAGTGGGAGCGGGAAGGAGAGACACGTCGGGGAGGGGGGGGTGGAGGACGGGAGAGCCGAAAACGCAAAGAAAAGGGAAAAGAAAAAAAAAAAGAAAAAAAAACANAAAAACCCAAACCCAAAATTGAAAATCCGAGAGGAAGTGAGAAACGGTCAACACGGACGGGAAAGTTGGCGAGTGCCGGCAGAGGGTAGAAGGGGACGGCGGAGAAGAGGCGGCAGGGAAGGGTCACAAACCCCGCAGCGGGGACGAGCCGGGGAGGAAAAAGAGACCGGGGCGGGACGCGGAGCCGGGTGGGCTGCGGGAAAGGGAGGGAGGGATCGAGCAGGACGGCGGGGCAGCGGCAAGCCGGGGAAGGGAAGAAGGGAAGGGGGGAGGGCGGGCTCCAGCGGGACGAGACAGCGCCGGAGTTGGCCGCGCACTTACCGTTCGGCCGGCGGCGGCTGGGCGCCCGTCCCGCGGCGGCTCCCCGGGCAGCGCCAACGGCCCCAACGGCCGCCGGCTCCTCCTCACGCCCCACGGGGAGAAGGTGGGGGAAGAGAGGGGAGGGGGGAGGAGGCGCGGCCGGCCCGAGGCGCAGCCCAGCGCCCGGGGGCTCGGCCCGGCCCTCAGGGGTGCCCCGCTGCTCCTCCCCCCAGCCTCGCCAAGCGGCCGCCACTGCTTCTCCGGTGTCCTCCGCCCGGAGCGGCCGCCCCCACCCCGCCTTCCTGCTTCTCCCTCGCTCCCCTTCAGCGGGAGAGACATGTAACGGAACTGGGACGCCAGCACGGCATTGTGGGAGCTCTTAAAGCCGCAGCCGCCTGCTGCCCCCAGCCGCTAGCTCTGCCGCTGCTCCCCGCTGCCGGCCCGGGCGAGGGCGCGGCCGCGCCGCCTTCTCCTCCTTCCTCGCTGCCGGGCGGGTGGACGGTGGTGCAGCAGCAGCAGCAGCTACTGCAGCCTTTTAAAGGAGAGGCGCTCTAAACGTACACGGCCCCCGCGGAGTCCCTGGGACCGGCCGGATGATAAGGCGTGCAGGGGCAGCGGGTGTTCGAGGGCGGGCAGCGGGGTTGGTGCCGGTTGCGGGGAGAGCGGTGTAGCCCGCACCCCGGGAGGGACGGAGGGAGTCGGGGGGGTCTCGCTGGAAGAAGAGCTGCCGGAGGGCTCTTCCCCAAGGAGGAAGAGAGAGAGAGGGGGAGACCCTGGCTGGGGCAGAGACTTGAAGCTTGGGGTTTTTGTTTGGGGTTTATTTTTTTTTTCCCCAATTACTTTTTTTTCCCTGAGATTTTCCTGTTGTTTCTGGAAGAAGCAAGAATGCCGTTGGTGCCTATTTTTTTCCCAACTCGAATGTAGAAAGGCAACAGGCAGTGTTTTCTATTGTTTCTGCTTTGGGTTTGGGTGATGGAAGATTCCCCGAAAAAAAACCCCGAACCCACAAAACCAACAAAAACAACTCAGAGGAGCAAAGCAGGCGGCTGCTTGGGGCAGAAAAGTTTGAATAAGAAGTTTTAATCAGTTTTATGTTTGTGCAACTTCGAATTGAAAAAATGACCGTTTCTACCAAAAAAAAAAAAACCTAACCCAAAACCAACCCCCAAAACCTATTTGAAAATTAATTTCAGGCATTTTCCCCTGTCTGTGAAGATTTGCCCTGGGTCTGCTCTCAGTTACCAGCAGCAGAAGGCAGTTGTTGTCCCCTGAGCTGGTGGCCTTTTCAAAGCTGCCTGTGCACCACATCTGGAGATTGGGACATACTGGTCACTTAAAGAAGAGCCTTATCAAGAAATCTTTTTGAGGGTTTGGGGTTTTTTTTTGTTATTTGTGTTATCACCATTTTAATAGTTTGCCTATACTATTCCTCTTATGGGCTTTTGAGTGTAGCATGCTTTCTTTTTTGATTTTTGATGGGTGTTTTAAGTCCAGATCCCTTAGGTGAGAGCAGGATTTTGCTTCAACGTGACCCTGTGTTGATGCTAGATGAAGAATACTTTCAAGAGCATGTATGTGCTTCAATTTAAATGCAAGCATATAAATATTTGCAAGATTTGGGCTTGGGGATGTTTCTACAAATATTTCTAGTGGCCGTGGGTCTTCTGTTATGATCGTATCTTCCTTCATGGCTTCATACCACTGAGTATGATTTTTGTAAGCACACCTGGCAAAATGTAAAGTCCCTGCTGAAAAAGTCACTGGGCAAGGGTATTGCTTCTAGTACTGACCTGTGTCTATGCCTTTTTATGCTCTTTTAGACAGGAAGAGGTGCCAAGCAGTCTGAAACAGACCTTAAGCACAGCATGAAATTAGGTAAGGTTAGGAAGAAACTGCAAAGATCAGGTAAATCTGTTGGGGAGCAAGTGGCTTAGGTGCTCAGCCACACACACACCTTCGTCTTAAGGAACTGAAAAGATCCAACTCTGGAAGGATGCCTTCAGGAGAAAGATGACCAGTTCTCCTGCAATCTACTGGATGAGATTTGTTTGCACTAGGTATTTTTTACTGTGATTTTCATGAGTGTCAGCAGACAATTTACAGGCAGGAAAAACGGATGTGTTTTCCAGGTAGATTGTTTGTTGCAAATATTTAACCAAATATTCCCATAAAGATCCCAAGAAGTACTTGCTCAGAATCCCACTGCTTCCTTTTTTTTCATGACACCTGTAAACATAACGAGAGCTGTAAAATTAATGGAAGATCCTTTCTCAAAATCCGGGCTTCTCAGGGACTTTGATGAAGAGTGGTCTGGGAAACTATTGAAACTATATGACCTCAGAAGTTATTGCTAGAAGGAGAAAAGCCTTTCTCAAGGAGTTAATTGTTTACTGAAACAAGTACTTGATAAGTCATCGAGTTGGTATTATTTACCACTCCAGGTGTTCAGCAGAACTGGGAGACAGAACATCAAACGTCACATTTTCTGTTGAAAGCTAGCTCACTGATTAGTTTCTTAAACCCTATAAATAATTTCTCTACGCTTGCTATATGGTTCCTTGTTAGAAAGTTTACATTAGTGAGTGAAAACTACTCTTTTAGAGAGGAGAAATTAATGGCCTTAATTAAGACATTTCTGGTGAAGATGTTGAGAACATGCATAACAAGGCATAGAATGTTTATTCTCACTATTGGTGTGATATTTCACTTGCTGTCTGTGACAGAGCTTTTGTAGCTAGAAAGAGCATTGGCATTTTTAATATTCTAATGTCTTCTTTTTCCTACTTCTGTTTTGTAATTTAGTTATGAAGGCACCAAAGGTAACACATTTCTGCTGCTTCAAAATAACATTAATAGAATTTTCAGAGTAATTTTTGCACAGGTTGATAAGCCAGTGTGTCCAGGGAAGGCATCAAATACATTTTTCGGAGCAATTTTTCACATCAAAGATGGAACTCTTTGGGAAGGTGAGGTGGTGGCAAAAGAGAAAATCAAATCTCTGTATTCCTGGGATTGCATAAACATGTAGATTTTGACCAAGGCTATCTCTAACCGGGAAGATGGCAATGATAATTTAAGAAAAAATGGAGGAAATCTAGTCATAAAATAGGGCTAAAATTGTACAAATGCCCTCCCTATGTAACACAGCATCCTAGTTGCTCTTTCAGCTATATTGGAAGAACAAGACGCCTTGTTTCCCTGGAATATTGGTCAGGAAGATACTATGAAGTGATGCTAAATTGTACCAGCCAAGGATATGACTTCGTGCCATTGCAGGGTATCGCTGCCGTGGCAGTCAGTTCCTCACTCTCAGTGCCCACCCAGTCACTTCCTAACTTAGATACTTTCAGTGTAATCCTAAATAAATTGTGTTTTATTTATTCACCTTCAGTCAATCCTTCCTTCGGACATCGTTGGAGAAGGGTTGCCACTGTAATTCAGTAAAACATTTAAGCACATCCTTACATTTATGTGGCCATCCTGAGGACCTAGCCAGAGATGTTTTAAGATGTGTATCACTGGTTGATGTTTTGGGAGGCAGATTTCGCATGAAGAACCTGCTTTGGTTTTGCCAAAGAGGTAATGAAAGTATCCCAGGAAAAGAGTAAGACATCCTTTTGATGCTATCTCTGAGTATTGCACAGGGAATTCCTTACACCACACAGCCGTACACTCACAGAGGGTTACACATATGTTCTTAATGAGGAGAAAAAGGCGAAAATAGACCCACATGCCTTTTGGTTATGTAAGTTTTCCAGGAATTATGCCTTTCTGACCAAAACTAGGAAAAGAATGTTTCTGAGGTTCCTTAATTTCCTCCTCTCCTTAATCTGTCTTGAGCTACTGCTGCCCTTCCCACTGTCATTTCAGCTCGAGAATCCAATGTCTTGGTGGACTCTTTAAATATAATCCAGACTATAAAATCATGTTCATTGAGAACACAAACATCTCTATGTGACCTCTCTGTGTATCCTGTATTTGCAGTAAACTCTTCATGGTCAGAATAAAACAACTCTGTCTCTACAAACACTTTCCTGAGGAAAAAAAAAAAGTAGATCTGGATTCAGCGAATCATTTAACTGTGTACATATATTTAAGCATGTGAATAGTCTCAATGGAACTGCTTGCATGATCAAAGTTATGCATGTGCTTAAGTACTTTCTTGAATTTGATCCATAGCAAATAAATCTGAACTGATACTCAACAAGCAGAAAAACAAGCTAATTTGGAGTGGGGCTAATTTATGCCCTGCAGTGTATTTGCTTAACTGTAAAATGAACATTTTAAGAGGCTGGTTTTTTTTAAATAGAGCTGCTGTCTGATATTCAGGGGAAGCAAACATCAGATTAGAATTTAAGTTAAATGCATTCTTCAAGCTCTTCTTAGTTTTGTTATTCTCTTCAGTTAATATTTATTTATTGGAGCCTGAAGAGCAATAGTTCCTAGTTGTTTCTCCTCTGAGTTTTCTAGGTCTTGCTTGTTATTTGCTTTTTATTGAGTATGAGTGACATGCTGTGTTAGATAAGTAGAAAAATGTCTTTAAATGGTTGAAATACCAAAGACTGATATTCCAAGATGTGAAATATGTTCAATTTTCATTTTTCACAGGAAATTCTGGATGCTCCCAGAGACTTGCAGATTTCAAGACTTTGTTCCATGGAAGGATTTAATTCAAATTAGCTCAAGCACACAAATCCCAACCAACTTCCTCCCTTTTCTTCCTGACCTAGCCACATATGTTAACTCACGTTATTTGGGGAACTAGTCCGGAATAAGTACCCCGGGCAGTCCTATACTCTTATTTTTGTTGTCAGTACCAGCAGTAATACCTGGTATCGCTCCCAGTTCATGCTTCCTGTTTAAGCACAGTATGAATATATTCAGCGCAGTTACAGTCCTGGCAGGCAAGACATTAATATCTCATGAGTGTGGCCCTTCTGTTTAAAGAACAGGAATGGTAATCAGGTAAGCCTGGTTCTATCTATTAACCAATAAATGGCTCTTTTCCTCTGTTTTTCCTTGACTAGAAGAAAGTATTTCCTTCCTTCAGAGAGAGTTCAGTTCACTCGAGTTAGAGGAATATGTTTATCTAGGGCTGGGTGGAGGGAGTGTTTTAGAGGAGTGAAAACATTACTAGTGCATCTCACCCCTGTGCATTAGGCATAAGATTATAAGATCTGGATGAACACCTATAAACCAGGTTTAAAAGTTTTCACTGGCCTGTTTAAATCAAGTTATCTGGCATGGTCAGTCATATTTTTTAAAGTCTTTTTCTTAAAGTTCTGTGTTCCATAGATCACTGCGCAAGAGTCTTGGCTTTCAGTAGAAAAAAAAGTGAGTTTATAGTTGTCATGGTTACAAAGAAAAGCAAGAAAGGTGTGATCCTTGACAGCTTCAAAACCAAAATGCAAATAAGATGAAAGCTAAATGTCATATGATACAGGGGGAGAAGTTACCTGTGTCTTTAGACATTTAATTTTATATGTGAATGACAACAAAATGCTCTGCATATTAGGTTTTATGCAATTACTTTCACCATAAGATAAACATCCCTATGGGAACTCACATCCATCCTCCCTAGAGAAGCTAAGTGGTGACAGTACCACTACACTAACCAACGACTGAGAAATCACCTGAAGATCAAGCTACTGAAAATGAGAGTTCTGTTGAAGAGTTGGTTTAGTATAGAAAAAACCTCACACCTTAAAAAAAATCCAATGACAGGGACAAAAATATTTGACTTAATGAGGAATGAATGACAAGTAAAAGATTTTAATTTGGAAACTGAAAACATGCACTCAAAACAGGTATGGTATTTAATGTAGGAGTTAATTTGCTTGATGTCTGGAAACCTGTGCCCTTCTCTCATCAAGGACCTTTATACAAGAGTACTCTTTTATAATGCAGGGAAAAGTTGTAAAATCCTTGTCATTCCAATGTTTATGCATTTGTTCATTTGTTTGTCTTTCTTGTAAAACACAGAGGAATCCCGTCTCTCCCCAGGTCTGATACAAAGCTTTAAGATACCAGGCTGTCCCTTCATGAAGGTCACAAATCAGCAATATTTCAAGGGCCTATCATGGTACTATTGCTTATGATTTAGCACAATTATAATTTCCAGTGTAAGATAGGGCTCTATGAGCAATATATTTAAATAAATTTATAACAATATTCACTTTCAGCTTATAAATCACACTTTTGTTATTCTTCCGTACAGCTGGCAAAAGTATGCCAAAAAACATGTCTACATTTTTATTATGCACAGATTTCTATCATGCACATAAAAAGAAATACTAAACAAACCCCTTTCATATTTTGCCCTTGTCGATAAATTCTAAAACCTCTGTTTTTCCTGCCACATAGTACTTTGTCTCCATTGAAAATGATGGGAATTACCTGTCCCCTGAAGCAGCAAAATCAAGTCTAATATACTTCAAAATACAAAGAATGCAAAATTTCAAAAACACTTCAGTAATTCCTGAACTTAAGCCCCATTTTCATAAGTAAGTTAGTGCCAGATTTCCAAAGCTTTTGGAAAATGCAAATAGATGCCCAGAGGGCTTTCAAACGCACACATCAAAATGAAGAAGGAAAAAAAAAAACGCTGAACAAAGTATTGCTGCTGAGTTTGCATGGGAACAAAAGAAGAGTTTTCTACTTCTCATGGATTTTTGGAAAAGCTTGGGAATAAACTCTGAAATGATCATTCTACAACAGATTTTCAAAGCGTTATAATAGATTTTTTTGGTCATCCTAGCAAATCGGTAACAGCAAAAATTGGTGCTTTGCTTTGTAAGATCTGTATTGAACATGAATTCAGGAGATTAATTTCTTTGTTGAAAACAGTTTCCCTGTTGATTTGTAAAGTCTTTTTCGCAGTCTCATTCCTTGCTTTTGTGGTCCGTCAGTTGGGAAACATGAGAGGGCAAGATATGTACTTTCAGCAAAGAACTAATTTCCTGATCCTTCTGACCTGAGTGCGCCAAGCTTCCCCACAGAGAAACAAATTGGATGACTATTTTAGGATAATTGGGTAGTTTGATGCCTTACAAGTTACTGGAAATCAGAGCTGTAAAAAGCTCTTTCCTGGCTTTACCTGTAGTTGCCCCTCATCAAGCACTTTGTTTTTGAGAGGTTTCATTTTTTGTCTGCTTCAGACACAACTGAAAAAGAGCAAAGAAAATATTGTGAGAAGGTTTCAGATATGTACATTATAAATTGGTTGTTATTGGGAATAAAGCTTCCTTCCTGCTGCTTCTCTTGTACCTTCTTCTCCTTTTACATGGTGTCTTTTTAAGTCCAAGATCTTTAAAAGTCTTGTGTGTCTGTGTGAGGCTCCATCCACAATTTACAGATCTGTGCACATCCTCACTGGATTAGTGTTTTCCACGTTAAACTTTTAAGGGCATGTATCTTGGCTTCTTACATCTATTGGAAGTCCCCAGTTTACTGGTAAATCAAGGGGAGAGATGCTCACTATTGGTTTGTGCCTTGTGATTTTCTCTCAGATAACAAAGCTTGCAAATTTGTTGTGTAACATCCTAATTCCTTGTCCTCCTTGGGGTACCCCACAGTGCGAACACTGATGGATCTGATCAATCACTCAGTAGCACATGGAATCACAATCTAGGAGAGGCTGTGCTTGGACAGGATGCTGCCCTGCCTGCTCCCCAAGGTGACCCATGGGGAGGTTTCCCAGTGCGACCCTCCCTCCTAATAGCACACATAGGCATGTCTGATGTTTCCTGGCCCAGGGGGGAGCTCTGTTGATAGTGATCAAATGAACTGCTGGGGATAACAAAGTATAAATCTGTTGCGGTAACTTTCACTTGAGCAGACTGATGGAGTCTATAAAGGAAATAAAGCCTTCACACTGCTTTAGGGTTCATAATAGTTTTAAGGATGGGTGGGAACTATACCCAGGAGTTGAGTGGGCCAGTTCTAAGAAGAGGGCACAGATTTGGCTTTCTCTTGGATGAAGTGTTTGAAAATACCATTGTACTGCTTAAAGATCACTGGGTTAGTCAGCAGCAGAGTCTGGCAGCTGAGCTTCAGGTGCTGAAATCCTGTGCTTTCAGCAATAGACATCACTGGGCTGCTCCATTATCGGAGTAACTCTGGACCCAGAGTTACAGCTCTGGACATGAATGAAGGGCAATGCCCAGCGAAGTTCAACCACAAAGAGGTACCTCTGAAGAAGCAGATTGGCACCTTTTCCCACAGGCTGTTTTCCACTCAGCCAACACACAGTCTCATGGGAACACAAGAAAAGTGCATTTTCCAACACCTCAATATAAGGGAGAAAACCACACCCAAGCTAGCTGAAGACAAGGGTATAGATTCGCTCACAGGAGTGACTGAAGCATAGTAGAGAGGTAGCCAAGCCCTTACAGAGTAGCCATAACAGTGGCTTTGTAAGGTCACGTCTGACCTGAGGTCAGGGCAAGCTAATTTACCCCTCTGGGAAACAAGCTGAACAAAATGTACCCTTTTCTACATTAAGGAAGTATTTTAGAGCAATTATTTAAAACTGCAGCTCTCTTGCTGAATAGGAAGCCCATTCTGGCCCAGCCAGTTCCCTTTTTGTGGTTCCACAAAGCCACATCATTTTGTAACTGGGGAGGACTGCTGAGCTGCACAGAGCTATCAGAAGGTGTGTTGTTGCTCCTTATATTCTGTCGTGGCAGTGGTTATCTAAACACCCACCTAGGGTCCTTTTGCAGTAAGAAGTGTACACCTCTGTGGCACAGAGGTAGGGTTTTATAGACTATGTAGGTCCTCTTGAACATTTCTTAGAAGGAAGAGCAGAGTCCTGGTAGGAGGGAACTCTCTTTCTGAGCCTGTCTGCTGGTGGTTAAAGGCAAGTGACACCTTCCCTGACCATAAATCTACAAGAGAGCTCAGATTTACAATTATTTTTTTTTCGAAAAGTGTCATGCTCATATGTGAAAATATAACTACAAAAACTCTGAAAATTTTTCTGCATGTAACTATAATGCCTGGAGAAGGATAATTTTAGTTTTGAGTTTAGGGCCATATTCTCAGCATTGCTTGAAAAAAGACCTGTAGTAATTATACTAAATGAGGATCTGGTCTATAGTTTTCTATACCAAGTAAAAATGATCACTGGTTTCAATCTTTTTCCCCCACTGCTCCTTATAGCTTGAAGCACAACCCTCCAGTGAACAGAATGATTAATATTCCAATGTCCTGAACATGATGGATTTTATTTTTCTTATTACAAGATACAGAGGAAGAGAAAAAGTAATAGCTTTAGAGAGAATGGCTCTGTTTGTTTTTTTAAGTATCTGCATTTGTCTGATAATCTGCTACATAAGTGAATTTCCTTGAAATCTGATTATTGGTGTACCTATTTTTATTATATCTTTTATGTCAGTCAACCCACCAGTGCAGTTTCTCCAGAGAGAATCAAAGGGATGTAAAAACAGAAATATAGCTGTAACGCTAAATGTCAGGGAAAAAATAGTATTAAGTATAGGTGGTCAAACCCTAGCAAAATAGTTTTGTTAAATTATTGATGTTTTTCTAAAGAACTCAGCTGTAAAAGGAATCTGCTATGTGACATGGTAGAAATTCAGAGTAGAAATTTCTGACACAAAGACATAATTTGTTTGTGCACTAAAACTTTCACTTGAAATGTAAGCACATGAGTCGTAAGTAATGCAAGCACAGCCCTCTGACACTAACTGCGTCAAGACTGGCTGTACTATTCTTCATTGCTGTAGCAAAATCACAGCTACAAGCTGCTTTCAAGGGTCTGGTCGGTACGTAAAGGCAAACAGTGTGCCAAGCAGGAAAGCAGTAAACCTGCACTAAATTGATTTAGGCCAATTTTTATTCTTTCAAGCAATAGCAAGTAACCTCTTAGCTCTGTTTTTCTGACCTGTCCATGACTTTTTCTGCTGTTTGTTTGCTTTTTCATGTCACTCAGTTTGTATCATGCCTGAATAAAAGGATAGAATGGTTTTTTATTCTTGGTCGCTTTTCATTTGTGGGTTTTGGGTTTGGGTTTGTGGTTTTGTGGGGGTTTTTTGTTTTGTTTTTAGTTTGGTTTGTTTTTAACAAGGTGTAGTTACAGATGGCGGATATAAGGATCATAATACTAGGAAAAGCTGAAAACCAGAAGGTCTTGAATAAGATTGTCGGGGTTTTTAAGTATTCTAGCAGAAAAAAGTTTCTCAAGTAACTAGCCAGCCTTTCAACCAAAGACAGAAACAAAGGAAGAGTCAAGCTGCTATAAGATAATAATTCTGTTTATCTGTGCTGTACAAACACTGCTTGTGAAGTAACAATAAGTCTTTTGCACTTAGATAACACAGCTGATCCAGGTGTCTCTCTGAGATGCTGTGCAGATCTCCCAATCCAAAAGAGGCTTTTGCCTAGATTCAGGAGGGAAGTGGTTTTCCAGATGGAAACAAATCTCTTCAACAAATCTCTTCTCCTGCAGTCTAGAAAAACGTCTAACCTGCGAGTACTGGGGCGAGCATCTCTGTTCCTCTGGAAAGGACAAGAGGAAGGCAGATCAAAACTCCTTTTTGTTTCAGAGCAGGAATGCCAGCTGGGGTCTTTTTGACTTTGTCTCTTGTCTGTCTGCAGGGATGCAGTTAGTTCCCTCTCACCTACTTCATTTCCCTGCCAAGTAAGCAGGCTGGCTCACTTCACTGAGAGGGGCATCAGGGTGCCAATGATGCCCTATTTTGCTTCTGGGCTTTGTGCAAGGACGGTTTAACCTTGTTCTGAATCCCCACCATTTGGCTTCTCACTCCGTTTGGTGTTCTCTGATTTTAAGCCTGTTGCACCCGAAGAGCACTGACCAAACTTGTGTTGAAACATACATTTTTAGATTGACTAAGCTTTCCTGTTAATCAATACCTTCTTGGCTGCCTCATATATAGGCAGCTGGGGGTCTGTTCCATCTCAGCTTCCCTTACACAGGCTCACATTGAAATCAGAGGCACTTTGGGCAGGCAAGAATAGTCCCTGCAGGCTGTAAAATGAGAGAAAGCAATAATAGGGAGATTCTGTTTGTTATTTGCCCGTATCCCTGCTGTGAAACTGCTTTTGTTTTCTGAGGGCTTTTTTTTTTTTTTCCCCATCCAAAGGCACTCTTTCTAAAACAATATTCCCATCCCTGTTTCACACAAACTTTTGGGGAAGTTTGGCAAAGTCACGCACCTATTTATGCCTAGTACTGTGTGACTATTTCATCTTTCACAAGCTGTGCCAAAGAGACTCAACATGAAAACAAGGATCTAAATAATTTTTTGGACAAATGAGGGGTGTTTTTCTCTCTTTCAGTATTAAGTGTATGCAAACTTCAAAGGAATAGTAACCTTGAAAAAAATTACAAAACCAAACATTGCTTTGAAAAAGTAATACTTTATTTCAGAAATGTTACAATGAAACATCTGGGATGGTTTTGATGTTTTTTTATTCTTTTGGGCTTTATATTGGGGTTTTTCTCCTCAGCACAAGCAATTTGTAGATGCTCACAAGACCTAGCATCCTCAGGATTAGTGTGGCACGTCTTCCATGAAAAAGAATGGATTACAAAGAGCCTCATTTTATGGTGCAGTACTATGGGCCTCCACTGAAAACGAGGGCAGGTTGCATATCTGAGCAAGTATCCTTTTTTAATTTGTTTTTTTCACAGTATTTGCTTTCCATGTGGGTGAAAGAGTGCTGCTATTGATCATCCTCTGGGAGATGCCTGCACAGATAGACTACAACAGAGGAGGAGCATGCCTCAGAGCAGGGATGTTGTCCCTGCGAAGCCTTGGTAGGTGTCCTGCAGTTCATTGCCCCAAGCATTCCCCTGACTGGGCCAGGTACAGTCCAGTGGAGGATCACACATCAGGACAAATGGCTATGCCTGGCATGGTCCCAAAGTAGAAGAGAGGCCAGAAACCTATGGTGTAAAATGCATGACAGAGAAGCCAAGGGGCTGAAGAATGTGAAGTATTGGCCTGTTCTGTGAGTCCCATGTTCAGTGTGTGACACTTGATAGACCTTGTTATCTGAGGGCTAAGACAGTGTATGATTATCAAGTTGGTCTTCAGGAAATGCAGGGGCCAATTTCACCTTCTTTAGTCTTTCTTCAGGCTTTGGCAGTACAAACTCTGAAATAGAACCTAAGCACACAATGATATGCTTTGCTATGTGACAGGCTAATACAGGACATCATCTGGGATGTCAAGGAAATGTTTTTCACTGAGTATCGTGAAAATTCCTAGAGTGTCAGCCAAAGCCCGTGCTTTCTGCTGAGTGGATGGATGTGTTTCCATCTTCCTAACTTGTGTAGACACAGAAATCCCCGAGACCAGTATTAGTTTTCAAAGCCACTCTGAGAAAATACCTATTTTCCTCTGGTACTGGCAAAGTCTGCTGGTACGATCAGGTACTCTTTGTATCTGCCTTGTGCATTCAGCCTTTGTGACCTTACCTCCACGTAACAGAGAAATCCCTGTGTGTAACAGCTACAACACAGGAAACTCGTGCAAGTGTCATACAGTTCTGGCCAAATGATTTCTGACTAGAGTCCCCAAAGAAAACTCCACACATCTGTAATATATTTATGTTTCTGCTTACTCATGATTTCTCCTCCCTGTGGTCCCTTTAAATGAAGGGTATGAAAAGTTAAACTCTTTCATAGACTCCAGCAAACTAAACAGAGCTAACAAATGAACAGTATGTTCCTCAAACACCATTATATCAGTTACTGGTTGACAAATTTACATCAATACACAGAATGGGATCTGTTACAAGTTTCTTGCAACCCATAACACACTTGGGGCCAAATAGTGCCAGAAGCAGGACTCACATAGTCCTGTGCTGTGACTGAGGGCACTTTTATGGCACTTAAATGGGCAGTGCTGTTTGTGCAACAGTACAAATTGCTAAATGAATTTACAGTACATAACTCCAAAATCACATTTTTTAACCATGTTGTAGCAAAATACCCCAGAGAGGGGATGTGAACCCAAACACCCCTTATGGTGTAAAGTTGGAACAGTTGTCCTCTATGCTGTATCTTTAAAAACCTTAAATCTCTTATAAGATGGAGTCAGACCATTCAGTAATTTCAAGGTGGATATAGCTATAATACACAGTGCAATTTACAGAAGACATATCTTTGGTTAAATTCTTTTAAAAGGATATCATAAATTTAAAGACTGTATTTTCCTGGGTCATTAAAGTTAGGCACATACTAATTCATTAAAAGGTAATGTATTATATCTAGGAAGAGATAATATCTGCTAGAAATTCCAGGGAGGTTTTAGAGGTCTTGCTGTGATGAGTCAAGCTGATAACAGTATATGGTGAGACAGCTGCATTAATGGAGCTGCCTGTTCATCAAAGAAAAGGGGTGCAGTGCGGCGGCAATGATCCTTCGGGAAGGTAGGATGGAGAGACACAACAGCTGAGTCTACACAGAAAAAAGGAAACACATCAAACCTTATTTACTGGGTAGCACTGCAACACAGCACAGAAGCGTCTGCTGTCTTCACTTAGCATGCACCAAATACTGTCCAGACATGTGCAAATAAAAAGCTCCTTTACCGAAGAGCTTTCACAATGACAGCGTGCAAAAAGCCAGTGTGGATGCCCCATCAAGTAACTTGCCTGTCAGGAGATTTGAAGAATTGCATGCAATTATCTCTTCATAGATGCTTGCAGTTCAAATGACCCCATGGGAATAAGGAGGTGCCCAGATCACAGCGGCTGTTGCGGAGGGAGCATGGCTGTGTTCCCAGCCTATGTGATATCAGCAAAGAAAATGTGTGAGCAGCAATTTCAGATTCAAACCTGAAGGCTACCCAAAGTCCATCAGCGTGAGGATGACCCACTGAGGCTAGTAACTTGGCTGGGGAGTGAGATCCTTCAGTACAACAAGCTCTGGAGGAACAACACTCTGCAAAACAGCAGTGTCAGCAAAGAGGCAAGGTGACAGATGTGAGCTGGAGGAAGACTGGTCCCTCAGCCTTGCTCAGTGCACTGGGATCATCCCTGCAGGTCCACTGCTTTGGCTGAGAAACCAAGTACAAAGAGGAGGGGGCCAGGGGGAAATCACTGTTGGAATTAATGCTGAATTGCAGAAGTTGCCGCAGCAATATGGGAAAAACCTGGATGGTGGAAAAACCTATGGCTGAGAGTGAGGAGGAAAGAGCAAAGGCTGATGATACGAGACAGCAGTGTGAGAGGCCGTAGAAGCTGGTCGCAGCTTCAACTTGGCCTCTATGTCAGCAATATTGCTGCATAAGAGGGGAAGTTCCTGACAGTGTCTTGCTCTGGGGCTGTGGGCTGGGAGCCAGAGGCTAGCAGGGACAGTATCACTGTGTCACTGCTAAGGCTGACTTTCTCTTACGTTTTGGTAATCTGTGCAATGATTTCCTGTATGCCAATGCCAAATTAGGCTAGAGGGAGAGGGCTGAGATACGGAATAAGAAGAAACCACACTTTATACTGATATTATTTTGTCAATTATTGCAATTCTAAGCTAATCCTAAGAATTTAAAAATAACACCCTCAAAATCCAGCAATAAGTGCCCTACCTGATGTCCGTTCTTTTGAGACCACAAATCATTTCCAGGCCTTTGGCCCCTAACAGCCACTATCAACACAAACCGTTTCCTAAAACATCCTCTGGTTTTAACCCCTGAGAAAGTCTGGGAAGGTCTGGTTTTACCTGCATTTCACTAGCTCAGAGGAAGCCATAACTGAGAACTGAGAGCTGGAATACCATGGAACAGGAAAGGCACGTCTGAGAGGCCAAAGCAAAGATATTTTCCTGCAAGACAGTACTCTAGGCTCCATCATCTCATACCACAAGCAACACACTCCTGCCAAGGAGCAGGAGGAGCAGGGAGGCAGGATTTGGGCAGCTAGCCAGCAGCTATCCAGTGACAGACCCTGACTCAGAGCATGAGCAACCTTGGAGCAACCATGAACATCCTGTGGATGTTTCCTTGAAAGGAGTGATCTGGCCTGAGGCACAGGAGCTGAAAAGAAACACCAAGAAATCATTGGTATTCAGGAATTGCTCACTTTCCTCTTGCACAAATTTGTTTTTTAAGGATGAGCCTAATTTTTTCACATGCTTATCTTCTGGTAGTTAGAAACTTTTAATGTGACAAATACACATGGGGAAATTAATACTCATAGTTTCTGAATTGTACGATAAGCTTTCAGAATGTGTCACTGAATGTGTGTTTTCAGTGTTATTGTCAATAAATATTTGGGGCTTTGAAACTAAAGTATATTTTCCTAATTTCTACAAAAAATTGCCTTCATTGTGGTGTTTTGACCTGAGCACAGAATCTGAATTGTGTTTTGGGCTCTGAATTGAAATGGATTTGTGGCTCTAAAAAAGAACTTCAACTTCACCTCTTCCCTAGTTTTCCCATCTGTGAATTATTGTTTTTCTTCCAGCAGAGCTTTATAAACATCCAAGCAAAAAGGGCCTTGGAGAAGTATACTGTTATACAACTGCTAATCATTACTATTCTTCTATTGTATTTGATGACGTAAGAAAGTCATAGCCAGATGCCTTAAAATTTGAGGAAATGTCTGCAAGGCATCTTTGTGGTAACACATGGATGCAGATTCCATTCATCATTTCGTTGACAGTTTAACTAACTACTCCCAAGCCAAAAAAGATGACTGAAATCCCTTCCAGAAACATTAGCTGAAGGACAGGAGCAAATCACTAAAAGCTCAGGCAGCCTGTATAATTGGAAATGCCAAGGCTCAGGGACTCTCAGGAAGGGGTCTGCAGAAGGTAATCAAAAAATGCTAGCTTGCTATGCAGAGGCTTAATTTCTATAGGCAGGGATTTACACCTTCACTGGAAAAAAAAATAAAGAAAAAAGTTTAGAGCTCTGCACATTGTACACAGTTGGAACCATTCATTCAGAAACTCTGGTTTGAACTTTCTGAAGTACCTGTGGGATTTAGAACAAATCCCAGTTAACTTCAGTAGAACTGGGGCACTCACATCGCTTAAATAATTGAAAGCACAAGTCAGAATCACCAGAAACATGTTTTTCAACCTTTTACAATTTGCAGCACCTTAAAACTTTTTTTTCCCCCCAGTGGAAGTGTCAGTTCCTGTATCATGATTTAATACCACAGAAAATAGGTTTGCTTTTCTTAGTTACCCTCTGCAGACCCCTTAAATATACTCTTTGAACACATAGATTGCAGGCTAAAAACTGTAACTTTGACATATCTCAAAATATTTATTGTTTACTTTGAAGCTCTTTGTCCTGGCAACATTGAAACATTACACAAAAGGCAGCATTGACTCCTTCTGTTCAGTAAAAGCTGAAAAACATAGTTTTAAAATGTTCAGTATTTAAAAAGTTTATTTGAAAGCCAATTGCACAATTTTTTGAACTCTATCTTGCAATTTTAGAACATGTGATATGGGTAATGATGTATTCCTGACTTTCTCATGATACTACACACCGTATGTTGGTCCTCTATGCATTATAAGCCCAATATTAAAAACATACTTTCATACTGAAATGTGGTAGAGGAGTGCTTGGCCCACTCTGCCCTTGTTTCCTGCTTGAATCCCTTAGAAAACCTGGGACAGCAGCCTGTCCAGGCTCATCAAAATATAACATTATACAATTATATAGCAACATAAATAAACTTAAGATCCAGATCCATGCTTGCTTCTGGGACAAACTCTGTTATAGTAAATCTGAACTCACCTCTACTCCCTATTAAAGCCTCCAAGAATGGCAACCTGAGGAAGTCAAGAGATAGTCAGGAACAGGACATCAAATACAGCTTTAAAGGTTGTATTACTCTTGGTACCAGGAAGAATGGCCATAAGTGATTTCTTTTGTGTTTATAGCTTTTACCTTGGTATGTTGTTTGTGTTATAATAAACTTCTTGACTCACTAATCAGCCATTCAGAGGAGCCTTCTGAGCTGTTACAGGGGAAAAGATGAATGTGTCCAGTTTTGAAACTATGCAGTGAAATGCTACCTTGCATATTATCGCTACAGCATGATATATTAGCTAATAAAATACAACACAAAAAAGGCTTTGGATGGTGCACTGGGCAGTCAATGGACTGCTGAGAAAAAGGTGAAGAAAGGATTCGGTGAGCTATGTGAGGAAGGGAGGTGGTCCGGGCATTAGCCTTGGTGAAGCCTGACAGGCAACCGAAGCTGGTAGCTGAGGGGGTTTGGAGTAAAAAATCTGTGCTTCATATGGTTGTAAGAGAAAGTCTTCATAGGACTGTAAAATACAGTGGATGAAGACCTATTTGATGCAAAGAGAGAGAACACCACAAAATTATCTTCAAAATTGAAATATATTCCAACTGAATACAATGGGAACTGAAGATCACAGGTCAAGAGTTGTCATTCCACCATGAAAAGATTGACCACACCAGGGCTACTGTCACCATCCTTACACACTGCCTAACACCTGATACCAAGATGGTAATGGGATTTCAGGGACTTGGTAAAGCAGCAAGGCCCTCTCTGAAACAGAATGGCACATAGGGGTTGGGAAACAATCACAGGGCATTGTTTAGGTGTTTCATTTAAACTACAGCCAGCCTGGAGGAAGTGCTCAAAAGAATTCAAGTTCTTCTGCATACTGGGTCTGCTTTCTCCCTCAGCTTCAAAATCACCGAGAATTGGTAGTGCCTGATTTGAAGAGCCTGACCTAGCTGTTTCACTAATAGTTTGGGTCGCTCTGTCTTGTTTGGTTCAGTTCCTACAAATAAAGCCTTAACTGAAGGCATTATTAATTGGAGAGGCTGCAGTGTTGATAGTCTGATTTGGTGGGCAAAAAGACAAGCCTACACATACATTTTGGCATTGGAAAGCAACTGTTAATTGTTGCATTTTGGAAAAAGAGACTTCTCCAAGTTTAAATATCTGAGGATGTTATTAATATGAATCATAGACTTTCAACTCTGAATCGCAGGTTAAAACCAACTCCAAATGAGGAAGAATCCAAAGTTGCTACTTCTTGGAAAAGGCTTGGTAGCATATATGAAGTTAGCTTAGCTTCCTCAGTTGAGGTCTGCCCTTTGATTTGTACCAATTTGGTCAGGTTTTAAAGTGATTGAATTAATCTAGTCCCCAGCCATGCTGAGATATTCACAGCTGAAATTGCAGCAACTTAAGCAGAACTGCTGGAATGGGTTGTATGAGCACTCGTTTCATCTGTTCATTTGTTTCAGTGGTTAATCCCATTGCTTAGTTCAAACAGCCTTTCATGGCTGGTAAATTGAGGAAAATCGTGTGAACTTGCAGCCAACATGGCAATTTTGGGGTCAAATTTGCTTTTAAACCTTTGGGGATTTGTTATATGGTGGTATGGCATAACAGTGTGATGGAGCGCAGATATTAAACAAACCATTAAAAGATCACTTTTACTCTGAAAAGACAATTTCTTAAGTGTCAGGAAAGGCCATAGCTACACACTCACAGAAACCTTTATCTGGGTCCTTGTTCATAGCCACCCTGAACACACCTTTACTTCCATGACCTTGTACTTTTTTTTTCCGTAGAAAAGCAATGGCCTCATTAAATAAACCTGACAAAACTGGTCCCTATTGCAGACCCATTCTCTGTGTACTAAGGGTCACAAGGACTGAAATAAAAAGCTATTACTCTACTGAACCTTGTGATATGCATAAAGAACATGAAGTTACATTATATAAATTGAGAACTGGAACTTTCTGCATTTCAAGCACTTGCTTTTAGACTGGATTAGCATTTCCTCTGCCCCTCCAAGCCTTGTTACAGAGCATCACGCGACTGTCCACAGTGACCAGCAGCAGGAGGGGGACCCTGTCTTCTGCTCAAGCTTTTCTGCTATTTGGGCTTACAGAAAACCAAGAATGACTATGAACTTGCCACTGGAGAGGAATGACACACTTTGGAGATAGGTTTTGCAGATATTTGCTGACAACAAAAAACAAGTGGACTCCTGATGTCCTCTCCAGGCTCCAGACAGGGATATGCTCTAGTAGGCACATTTTTTTGCCTGTCTCTTTGAAGCATGGTTTTTCCTGCCTCTCTTTTTCATTCTTGGGATGCTAGTGAGCAAAGTGCTGCCTATGCATTCACCCACCATATTGGGTGGGTTTTGCAAACCATGCTGAGTTCCCAGCAGCCACAGCTACAAGTAGCAGTTAGATTTAAGGTAGGTTTGGTACATGTGCAGGAATGGCAGTGGAAATATTGTGCACAGTACATGCATACACCTTGTCCTGTCCCCACTGCAGTTCTTCTCACTCAGCTACCCATCTTTCTCCTCTGCACAGTCAGTGCCAGCATAGCCTCCCTCCCCAGGACAACACCACTTGTACCTACTCACCTTTCCTTGAGTTCTCCTCTGGTCTCAGCATCTTTTTTTCTCTCCAACTCTTGGTCTCTTTGACAGCCAGACTCCAGTCCTGTATCCTGATCCCCATGTCATGCTCAGCTCCCCTCTTTCTAACCCAGGCACCCAGTCCAACCTCTATAAATCTCAAGTCTCGGTCCTCTGCCTTTTTTTTCTTTCAGTATAATCTCCTTCTCTTGCCCAACTTGCTTCTCAGACTGCTGTACGGTTCTTCCTTCTTTAAGGGGTACGTTCAGGAGGAGGGAAATCTGGGGAGAACAGCAGGGAATGAGTGTCTACTTTTTGCTTCAGTACCCCAATCCACAGGCTAGAGGAGCCAGAACTGTAACTAAAGCAAAAGTTCTGCTTGCCCCTATGATGGCCATGTGGATGAGTTTTATCAAATCTTTAGAAAATCAAGCTGTGAAGCTTTATTGAGGCTCAATTTTACAAGCACGGGTGTGCTAATCTAACCACTCACTGCCATGAAATGTGAGGTCTCCCTACCACCTGTTCCTGAGGGCCTGATGCCCTCAGGTCTAGTGTTTTATCTTCCACTGGTACTTGTATCCCTCAGACCTGTCTCTGATCACTGGCAGAAAAGGAATCCAGCTACTTTCTGTGGGATTAATGAGCTGAGTTAGCAGACCCCATGGAGGGGCCTGATAAGAGTGAGAAATGACATGTGGAAAGGGCCAAGACAACCTGGCCAGGAGAAGGAGCTGGACAGGGACCTCCCCGTTCTGTTAGCCTAAAGCCCCCAGACAAGCTCAGTTGGTCAGAGAGACGCAGTCTCTGGATCTGGTCTGATGGTGCCTGCAGTTTTTCAAAGCCTCGTAATGTGGTTAAATTGGGACAGGCTTTCACAAAGGCAGGTTTCATGTTCTTTTTTCAAAGGGTAAAGGCATTAAAGTCTCTCTGAGAAAGATTACCCGAAAATTTTGACAAGGCAAGATATACCCTAGCCCTCTAGCCCTGGTTTTAGAGAGAAGAGAAACTTCTTACTGAGAGTTTCCCCAGTAATTCAGTTTTAGGTAAATATTCAGCACAGGAATTTTAGCTAAAATGTCTAATGTTTGGTAAATGTACTTAAGCAATCGTAACAAAAGAGCTGCTGGCCCCACCTACAAGAAGTGGTTTGCACCCTTTTTGCAGAAAGATCTAAGATTGAATGGGTATAAGGCAAAGCTGGGAAAATTATATTGTTCACTATTTCCCAATGAGCCATCAACAGGTTTTCTAAAACTTAGCAATAACAGCATTTTTTTTAGAACACATGAGATGCTTTTCTTCAAAAAGTAGCATTATAATGAGGGAGGGGTGGAAGCGCATGTGCTTTTCATCTCCACAGAATACAAAGAGACTATGTAATGTAAAGCAGACCTTAAAAGAGACAAATAAGCATGTTAAAGAAAAGTGCTGGTATAATAAATCTGAGGAAGAATGTTTCAAATGCACATTGGAATCCTTTCATATCATCTGAAGTACATGAGCTAGAGAGGGAAAACTATGCCAAGAGTCACAGAAGGGCTGATAGATAGGCTCACACGCCCAAGACTGATAAACAACTTTTGTGCAAATCTCTTTCATACTGTTTCTTCTGATAAATATTTAAAAAGTGATTTGTCTTACAAGGATGCCTTTAGTATGAGAAAGTGGAAAGAGTAGAGGTTTAATATTAATGGATTAGAAAAAGCTTTACAAATTTTGATTTGTTTTACTTTATTCCCTACAGTGTGCAACACATATCACACAAAAACTCCCATATAGTCTTTGCCACCCTGTGCTACTGTGATTACGTGCTACTTACCAGTAGAAGTGAATGATTAGGGCAAGTACTTTTACGGTCTTCAAGTTTCCCTATTTTTCTCCTACAGCCTCTCCCTGCTCGCCAAGCATTGGAAACACGATAGCCCAGGCCCCACCCTGTTGGTGGAAAGTTCATGGAAACCATCA
Organism: Nycticryphes semicollaris; assembly: GCA_013400055.1. Taxonomy (NCBI): domain Eukaryota; kingdom Metazoa; phylum Chordata; class Aves; order Charadriiformes; family Rostratulidae; genus Nycticryphes; species Nycticryphes semicollaris. The sequence goes on from VXBJ01004104.1 coordinate 523,835, forward strand.
ATCAGAACTAGTTGCCTTTAGCAACCGACAACAAATCTGCCTGAGTTAACCACAGGGACTGAGAGTATGTGGTTATTGCCGTGTTCATGTTCAACTGAGAATTGTTGGCATCAGGAAGACTTAACCTGTAGGAACTTCCAGAAAGCGAGTAAGTATTAAATAATGCCTGCAGGGTGTGACAGGAGTCTCCTCCAGCTTGGCTGCACCCTAGCCACTGTTGCTTAGAGCAGAAAGAGACCCTAAGCCAGTTTGGAACGAGGGGGTTCCTCATTCTAGGTGCCTGTCTTAGTTCGGGGGGTGGAGGGGAATGGGGCATGCCAAGAAGGCCACTGAACAGCCTGTCTTGCAGTCCTCAGCAAGGTTTGTTCTGGTTGAAAATCTGCAGGAATGGAAATGCCACAGTCAGCCTTTCTAATAGCCTGAATTGTAGTGTATTTTAATGTTATTCTTGCTGACTTGTTCCATAAAACCTTAAACACCTTTAGAGGTGAAGAGATAGATACCTATTTATAGTATATGTTTAGGTGTATGATATGTATATGTGTATATATATCTGTATTGAGAAATTGTATCTGACTCTTGTCACTTGTACCAGGTAGGCCTTGACATGTGTGCAGTACCATCTCCAGTCTCACCTAGGACCACCTTCTGCCCCTTCACACCAGAGTAAAATGAGACAACACAAGCTACAAGACTGCGAAGCCCAGGAATGCACACAGAATTACGTTCATTCGTAAGCCTTATCCGTGAGGGTCTAAAATAAGTGTGGCAGTCTCTGAGGCTGGGTGTTGGCAGAGGGATTATGGATTCTGACCCTCCCAGCCCAAAATGTTTTCCAGGGTTAGGGTGTTGAGGGTTTCAGCAGCTGCCCCTGTGCTAACACCTATGCCCTTGTGAACAGGAGGTGAAGACAAAAAGAAGGGAAAACATGGACATACACTTCAAAAACAGCTCAGGTTTCAAGGGGGAAAAAGCTGAAGAGGAGGATTTCTCTTCATTCCTTTCCTCCTCTGAGGAGGGGGGGATGTGGGGAAGGAGCCTGTTGTGGTGTTGGAGGGAGGCACAGCTGTTGTTACGCAGATCCCAGCATCTCTGTTCAGTACAGCTCATCCTGCCTTTGGGGAAGTTCAGCAATTTCAACACCATCTTGGGATTTTCCAGAGGGTACAATCTACTAGTTAGTCATTCAGCCTGTTCTACTAGTGCTCTTTTGAAAGCATCACGGCATTTTCAAAGAAGTCAGAGGTCATCACTTGCTTGGCTTGACATTTACACTTGTATTTTTTATCAGGATATAGTGGAATGGCATTCAGGACTGGTAAACCTGAAACCCTTCCTTTTTTTCCCTGAAGAATTTTGGAGCTCACTTTCTCACACTTATTCACTATCTAAAAATAACTCTCTCCTTTCATCAATTCATTAACCAAACCACATTGCAGTACACTGCACCTTGTTATTGACATTCTTAGCAATATAAACACTGCTGCAGATTAACTGCCTGACCACTTCTGCCAGACAGAAAATGCCAGAAGATATAGTCATTCCATTGATAGAGCAATTAATTTTTAACTTCCCTCCCATCTTTTTACACCTGTCTGAAAGACGTGGGAATGCCTGAAGCTAGAGGAACTCTGTAGGTTCTGTTACCTGAGCATCTGGGCTATCACTTGGTAAGTCTGGGCATCAACATCCTTCCTGAATGGAGAAGAAGAGCCTAAAATAAAATACCCAGTTTTGCATCCTTTGGACTTCCCAGTGATAGGATGGGAATTTTTTATATTTATTTGGATTCACTAGATACACTATGAAGTATATACAGTAGATTTCCCACCAGATAAAGTGAGAAATCCTTAATTACACTAAGTGAACATTTTGAGATCTCCATCAAGTTCAAATCTCACTCTGCTGGCTAGATGAGAAAGCATTCCTTGCCTTGAAGAGTTTAAAACCTAAAGAGACCAGAGAGTCATCAAAGTCAGGGACAGCCCTTTTTCAGAGGCAGCTAAATTAGGCCTGCAGAAGCTTCATGTCCTCCTCCACAAGATAGCTCCTTTTCCTAGAGATTATTTTATTAATAAGATGAAATTTCTTTATTAGCAGTATTGTACACGTGAGCTGTTCTTTGGCAACTATGTTCCTTAATGTGCCAATTAAAATAATTCAATTACCTTCAGCCCTTTTTTATTTAGAGACCACGAAGTACATCAGCATACACACAGTAATAACCGATAAGGGAATAAAGTTATAAACAATCCTAATTTGTATTATGCTGGGTACATCAAAAAGCTACTTTTCCATAGTCTATTTATTGCCTTTGTAATCCTCACACAAGACCTCTGAAAATCTCCCTAGAGCATAAGGATAGAAAAGAATCAAAGAGGGAAGTGCATTTAATAATTCAGGAAAATCTCATTTGAGCAAAAGCTATTTTATGAGCATGTGAAGCTTCATATGAGTCCATGTAAAGGCTCCAAATATGGATGGATTGGAAAAAAAACAGCTGTGATTAGCAGATCTAGACCATACATCTAGAATCTAGACCTAGACTGATCAGTATCATGGATGATCTAGGGAAAACCTGAGCCTAGGATGGAGGGACTTTGTTTTAAAAGGTATACAAGGAAGCAAGCAGAGCTAAAGCAGCTTTAGCCCTCCTATCCAATTCAGAAAATACCAATTTCATATTTGGTTGCCCTAGTATCGAGTACTCATCTGTTTTCAGCACAAGTAAACACGGCTTTACTTCACATAGGGAAACTTTGTCCCTACAATATAAGCTCTCCATGGGGATAATCCTCTGGCCATGCCATGGCAACTAGGTAAATTCAGTTATTTCAGCTCCATTTTCACTATAGTTTTGATCCAAAAGTGAAGAGGGGCCCACAAATCTCTTTAAGTTGAAGCTGCCATATTTTGGGCAACCCAGTTTCAGTGCTGGTTTCTCCCATACCTCTGCATGTCACTCAGCCCTTGGGATAGAGACTAGTAGGTAGGTCCTCTTAGCCCTCTGGGAGCCGATGCGTTAGACGAATACCCAGTGTCCGAAAAAATGGTAGACTTAAAAGAAGGTATAGACCTATGCCAGTGGCTTGCATTCAGATATGTTTAAATATGTTTTTAATTTATTCTCCTTTATTTTGGGGCTCCCTTATTATTTTCTGACTAAGGATGCAGTAATAACCATTTGTGCTGGGCTGCACACATGTGGAAGATCCAGCATGTTGTAGACATGCCAAAGGCACTGAACATCCATTTGCACATAGTGTTTGTGCATGCACACTAAATCTGAAGAAATTAAGATGGGTAGGACTCACTGGGAATGTGTTATAGAGTATATCTGTATGTGCATAGTGCAACATAGTAAAACGTTAAGACTGTCTGGGCAGAAATACTGTTCTGACTCAGTTCCTGAAAAGTAAAGAGATCCTAGGAATATGTCCCCTTTTTACCTACGAGATAAAATTTCTGTCAAGAAAATCTAGGCATATCCAGGAAGTGCAGGTATATGTACGGTAGTCCTACCCAAACCCGATTTCCCATGGTTGGAAACTGATGCAAATAAAAGAGGATCAGACTGGCATGTATCTGTGTGCACTGACGTGCACAATGCAATAGAATGCCAGGTGACATTCTTTGTTCAGTACTGTTGCTCCTAGTAGTAAATCCACACCCAGCAGGGATAGAAGAAGGAAAACCAGCCACAAGAGACAGACAACAGGCACACAAGTGACTGAAGGCAGTCTGAAGCAAGTTCTGGGAAGCGTAATGCTACTGGGAAGACTCCAGGGGCCCTATGGACCCTGCTGACCTGGCAGACCCTGTAGCAGATCTCTGGGGGCAGTGCTAGTGTTGCTTTTCCTTCCCACTCCTTCCAAGTAAAGGGGGTTTGCAAGGCTGCATGATGAAGGCAGATTTCCCTTCCCTTCCCTTCCCTTCCCTTCCCTTCTTCCCTTTTTTATATTCTTTTCTTTTTCCTATGGTCTTGCTGAAAACAGAACACATTTTCTTCAGCTTTGTAATTAAAAAAATATTTTAATTCTGTAATGGCATTTGTTCTTCAGGCTGTGAAATGACCGTAAATAGTTCTGTGCAAGTTTGCTATTGGGGCTGTGGTATTTATTGGAGACGAGCAAGATAAAGCACCTTAGGCTAGACTGCAGCCCTTTTGGTCTCTGGTCATAGCAGAATGGAGGCTGGGAGATCCTGAGGGCATCTCCCCACCCGAAAGAACATCACAGTCTTTCCACATTGCTTCTTCACTGCATTGGCAGCATGGGAGAGCTGGGAAATAGAGAGGGGATTTACCTGTAGGGGCACCCTACAGACCAGAAACCTATACCCCAAAAAAGCTAATAACAGCTGCCATAAATCAGAGCAGCTTCTTGTACTTACAGATAGATGTAGAGACACACCTTTACTCTGAAAAGTGAGTAACTACTCACTACTTTCACCTACTCTCTGAAAAGAGACATGAATACTGCCCTTACGCTTTCCAATACCATGCCTCCTGTGGTACCTACAATGAGGAGCATAGTGTGGAGTATTGCCCACTGTATCATGTGCTCTCCTTTTGACAGCATCAAAATGTCCCAGTGTAGAACTGCCAGGGGCAGCACGGGCTGGTGGCAGTGCTGCAGTATTGCTGCTGCCTGGAATTAAGGTAACAGCACCCTCAGGGATCTGACAAAAATTGATTTGGGCAGGTGCTCAGATTTGCATTCATTGTACGTGAATTTGTCTATTGAAAAACCAATATTCTGTGGTGGATTTTCATAGATGAGTCTTAGTGATTTAGGAGCCAATGGAGCTCAACATATTTTACAAACCCTGAATAAATGCATAAAGTAATCATGGTCACTGCTTCAAGTAGCCCTTCTTACAGACATCTAAATATACCAGTGACTAAACCAAACTGCCTTGAGTTAACACAGTGTCCAGAGTTGTCCTGCACACACTGTGCTTAAAACAGTTCTTAGCTCTTGGAAGTCAGTGGTCAAACACTTCTTTAAAACAATTTGAAGTTATTAACTTTCTTTGTCCTCAAAGCAAGCCTACTTAGTTGTGAGTTGAGTTTGCTATACAGTCATTTTGACACCTACATGTACTATCTCATCTTTATCTAGTCCTACCAGTGAGATCTGTAAGACTCTTTGGTTACAGAAATGATTGTCTGAGCTTTAATGTGGTATAAGTGTCACTACCTTTCACATCAGGAAAAGCACAAATCCCAGTATCAATCAAGGTGAATAAGCTGTCTTTGATTTGAGTTTCCCATGCACTTTACTAGTTTAAGCTTTTACAGTGAACATAGGTGAACATAGCCTCACAGAAGAAGCCACGAGACAGAGGAAGAAAAAACAGCTAAACTGTCTCCACGGATCAAATCCTATGCCACTCTGCAGGTAAGGATTGGCTTGAAGACTGATGCAGCAGTCTCCCTGTATAGGCTGTATAGGATAATTCTTTTGGAGGCAAGGCAGCACAAGAGTCAACCCATCCACCAATGAGGTTGTCATTTTTTGTTAGCTGAAAAATATATAACAATGATTACCAGTGTGTCTACTGCTTATTAAAAATAAATCCCATTCTGTCTTTCTGTCCCATTCAAGAACTTTCTAAAATTCTTGTACTACAAAAGGGTGACTGATGTGGGATGCAGAGTGTTCCTATTTTTAGCTTTATAGCTAGCTATACTTGCCAATCTTTGAAGTGCATTGATATGAACCAGAAACAGCTGGATCTTCAGTCAGCAAAATGGGAAAGTTAGGTGGTGTGTAGTCATTGAATTAAGAAGCTTCATTGCTGCCCATAATCGCTGATTGGGTATTATCTAATGACAGAAGAAGAGATATTGTTAACATCTGATGGTTTCAATTTCAAGTATTTTTAGGAGATGCATCAATTGAAGCAGTGATTATCCAGAAGTGGACCAAAACCATCAGTTGATTGCTTTTAGACATTATAATCTCATTTTAATGAAAACAAGTCTATAAATTTATTCAGCTGTGATTTCAGTCTGCTCGTATGTTATGATCTTGCTCTGTTTTGCAAACATCAAACAGAACTGATTTATGTCAAATGACCAACAATCTTCTCCCCGCACATGAATAATTCCTGTAGCTGATTTCTACTGGGAAAGAAAAATACCTTTTATTTCTGTTATGTGCCTAGTCACAGTTTAGAGCAATTAGCTGCATTTAGGATACTTCAGGTTATTTTCTATTCTTCTGACAGGTCAAGGAAGGTAGCCTGGCAAGATCTGTTTTGAAAGAGGCATTATGAACATGTCCAATGCAGTGTACACAGCTGGGTTCAAGTGCTTCATTTCCAAGGTCTTTTTTTTTGATAGGAAATTATGATTGAGACTAATGCCTGTATATAGGCATCAAAATGGGTATTTTCTTGACTGCCAGTTCAAACAACACCTCTGACACTGTTTCCAGTTAGCATTCCCAAGACTTACAGCAGATGTTTGTTTGATGGGCTCTGACCTCCACTGTTATTTGGAAAGTCCATTTGGAAATAATAGCTGTATTACAAACCACAGTAAGCAGAGGCAACATGATCAGAATCGTTTACCCTGGGCAGTCCAAATCAAATCCCTGGGGGGGAAGAACATCTAATCACCACATCCATTAAAACTGTTTTGGGAAAGTGCTATGAAATAAATGTATTCGTGTTCTGAAGACCCATCTGTCTGTCTTCCCAACATTGCTAGTAGGTGCTGCTGTGTGTCTGAACATGCAAACACTGTATGTTCTTAATGTTGTGTAGTTGTAGCCATTGCCATGATATTTCATTTAGTATAGCTACTTTCTGTGTTGGAATAGGAATCATAGAATCATAGAATGATAGAATCATCTGGACTGGAAGGGACCTTCAAAGGAAAACAACTTACAACATGATTACGTCTGTCTGTCTGTTTTTACTGGTTTGTTAAGGCAGCCCTGGGTTCCTCACTCTTTTCAGAACTTTCACTGTGCCTGAAACTGAAGCAAGTAACAACTGTGTTGAAACTATGATTTAATAAGCAGGGGTCTGGCATGATTTCCTTGACGGTCATGAAAATGAGATTCTAGGTACCATCAACTCTCCATTTTATTTAATGTCTGAGTCACTGGCTCAAACAAGATAGTGATTTAACCTTGACATAACTCAGTTTAATCTGGTCTGTGTAAGTGGGAACAAAATGGTTCAGCATGGGACTTTCAGGTGCTTTCAACAACTTGACATTGTCTCTGCCTGTGTGACCAACTTGACCAGTGAAAGTCAGGATGCTGTCAGCTGGACTATGACTTGAGCATAACTGTACTACCAAGAGAGAGTTGATCTGTAACCATATTTGGCTCCTCTATGCTGCCTTTCAGCCAAAATGTTTTTCTATGATGAGTAAGATTCATTAGGGCTAGTCAAAGATTTATTTTCTTATTGTTGTTTGGTTTTGGTTTTTTTTCCCACCAGAGAACTAAAATAAGGTTTTAGGGAAGAAAAATAGTTTTTATTTTTCTCTTGGACGTCATTGAAAAGCTTTGGTTTTCATTGCTAAAAAAGAGAAGGAAAAAAGATAATCTGTCTTGTGTGATTTTTTATTACAAACAGCCAAAACATTTATACAAAAATAGGAATTTTCTTGCAAACAGCATCTGTTCTATTCAAGGGTTCTTTTTATACTCTGTAAGCTTTCAGGCAGCTCTAATTTTTATCCCTGCCATATCATTATGGAATCTGAGTCTCAGACAAATGAAGTTATTTGCCCTGGGTGCCCACAAGAGTCCTGCTCTCTGTTACAAGTCTTATTATTTCCATCTCTTCATGATTAATTGAAGAACTAAGAGAAGTAAAGCTTCAAGCATCTGTACCATATTTAAATGACATGGATGAATTTCATTGACAATTGCAAGGACAACTTTGACATTGATCAGATCAGCAGGAGTCTAGGTACCACAGCAGAGAACGTATTGCAGAGATTAGCATGAGTATATGGAAATCATAGAATCTTAGAATGGTTATTGTTGGAAGGGACCTTAAAGAGTTCCAACCTCCCTGCCATGTGTAGAGACACCTTCCACTAGACCAGGTTACTCAGAGCCTCATCCAGCCTGGCCTTGAACACCTCCAGGGATGGAGCATCCACAGCTTCTCTGGGCACCCTGTTTCAGTATTTCACCACCCTCACAGTAAAGAGTTTCTTCCTAATATCTAAGCTAAATCTCCCCTCTTTTAGTTTAAAACAATTACCCGCCATCCTGTTACTACACTCCTTGATAAAGAATCTCTCCCTATGTTTCCTGTAGGTCCCCTTTGGGTGTTGGAAGGCTTTTGTAAGATCTCCCCAAAGCCTTCTCTTCTCCAGGCTGAACAACACCAACTCTCCCAGCCTGTCTTCACAGAAGAAGTGCTCCAACTCTCTGATCAACTTTGTGGCCCTCCTCTGGACTCACTCAAACAGGTCCACGTCCTTCTTATGCTGGGGTCTCCAGAGCTGGATGCAGTACTCCAGGTGGGGTCTCACCAGAGTGGAGTAGATGGGCAAAATCACCTTCCTCAACCTGCTGTTCATGCTTCTTTCAATGCAGCTCAGGATGCAGTTGGCTTTCTGGGCTGTGAGTGTCACAAACAGATGTTCTTCTTTGCCCAGATCTGATGCTGTTCTTAACAGATGAGGTGGGACCTTAGAAGAAATGTGAGGTTCTACTACTGCATGTTATTAGGAACAGCAAAGGGAGAAGTGGTTAGCTCCCAGCAAAGGCGGCACGGGTCAATTGTTATTATTGTCTCCTTTCCAAGGGTGGCTTCTTTAGCTAGCTCTAACTTCCTATTTGGTCTAAACTCTAAAGTTTGGGTTTGTTCCCTTTTCTCTTGAAGAGATGCCTTTGAAGCTTTCCACGTATTTTAAAATTCTTCTGTGCTTTCTCAGCCAATTTAAATCGAAGCATTTAAAGGAAAGGTAGCAATTTAGTAATCCTGCAGGTGTGTTGAGAGACTGTAATCTGGACTGTAGTCATCCATCCTCCCTGCAGTCCCTGACAACATGCTATTGAATTAGCACACTGTACGTACCAAGTGCATATAACAAATAATGAGGTCTTGTGCTGAATTCATAAACGATCACAGAGAAGCCTCCAGGTTGTTCCCAGTACCAATATACATTATGCAGGCTAATGTTCTGCAGTGTAATTGCACATCATAGACCTTCCCTGTAGACCACATTGCCTAGCTCTACTCAGTTTTCTTGAAAAATACATACTATGGGTTTGTGTTCTTGTAGCATAACAGATGCTCCTCCTCAGGCCTTGTAAATGCAAGAGCTGGAAATGAACACAGGTTTAAGAGACGCACAACCTTCAACAATATTTTCCCTGTCCCCTTGGCTCTCCTGATCCCAATGGCCAGATCTTAGGCTTTGTTTGGCAATCTTTGCTGCACATTTTTGTGGGGACCCATGAGTCTGCCATAAAGGAGCACCTGTATAGCACAGAAAATCTCAGGAGCTCTTGTGTCCTCTCAGCTCTGGTCTTGATCTTTGTAGTTTTTTCTGGGAGGAGAGGCTGAACAAGGGCAGGGTATGTGGTTTGTGAGCTTCAGGCAAGACCTGCTGCATTATAAGTTAAATTCAGTGTTCAATACACTTTGGTAATTGTACTGACGCATGGATGTGGGATCAAAGTGAGGTTTGAGGAAAGTAAAGACAGGTAGATTTATACTGTCTCACTAATCAGCTAGCCCAGATAAAGTACAGCTTAAAAAATGCCTTTAACTTGTTCAAGGCCAAACATAGCGATGAACTCTTTCAGGTGAGAATAACTAGGAGAACTTGGTAAGCATACGATATGCTGGACTGGGTTGAGTGAAGGGGCTTTTTTCTTTTTTTGCTTTATTTTCAGTTATGATAGATTTTCTAGTCAATATGATCACCTCTTTTGGAAGGCATTTATAACAATCAGTGTCAATATTTATGACGAAATAAAGCACTCTAAAATTCATTCATAGTCACTGAGACTATTTTTCACTTAGCATTAATGCACTGAGTGCAGAATACAGTCAGATATGTCAGCCAAGAATAAGCTCAGGCTCTAGTGTAGAGCGAAGGATGTTTAATGTATCTTGACAGTCATTAAGAGGTTGGTAAAGGCCTGGCAATGAATTCATTATTCTCCTTATGAATCAATTCCTATTTATAGCAAACTGTCAAAAATTCCACATTATAATATGGAGATTGAGATCTTACATAATGGTTCTTTCACCAGAGGCAGCCATGAAAGGACCGGTGAGACTAAAACAAATTACAGTTAATGACAGACTCTCTCTCAGAGAATTAAACACTTTAATTGGTCAATCAGGTTGGGCATTTGAGAAAGGAAGACTTGCAATTATGTGAAAGCCTGCCTACTGTACTTTGGCAGGCTTCTGGGCCTCTGGCAATTTTTCATCAGGATTTAGATTTGTCATCGTGTTCTAAACGCTCATAGCTACACCTAGCCAAGAGTAAGAGCTGCTGTTTGACCTCCTGGTTTTCAGGGTTCCTTTGGAGGAATGAAGTTGTTGGATGAAGATTTTGGTACTGATACACTGCTGTAATTCACATATGACATCTATGTATCAGTTAAAGTGTCTTTTGCAGGCTTAAGTGAGATGTGATACCCAGACTTTTCTGCTTAAGGGTGAATTTCACCCTCTTTGCATATCGTCCTGGTTCCAGGAGGGACAGGGTTAACTGTCCCCTAGCTCTAGCAGGGGCACAGGTATTCCATCCCATGTGAGCCATGCCCAGGGAGTAGCCGGGACCCGGCCAGGAATAGGAGGGGGACAGGAAGTCGGGGGCGGCAGCGCGTGGTCCGGGATGGTCCGGGGTGCGGTCGGTACCGTAATCGTGTTTTTTATACTTCTTTATCCGTGTTACTGTTTCTGCTTTGCTGTTCTGTTAAACTGCCTTTGTCCCAAGCCACAGTTTTGCCTTTTTCTTCCGATTTTGCCCTTCCAGCCGTGGATGGGCTCAAGAGAGAGCAGCTGCCACGTGGGTCTTTGTTGCCCTCTGAGGCTAAACCATAACATATATATATGATGCAGTGACATCAGTCCTATGTGAGCCACCCATGCTTGCTGTAGGATTGAAATTGGGGGTGTCAGGGTAGCAACGCTCAGTAACAGTCTTTAAAAGCATAGGTTAGTTCCATATACTTCTTTCTTAGGTGAAAGTTGGCTTGCAGCTTGCACCTAATTCACAAGAGCGGCATCAGTGTACATTAACTCAGGTACATGCAATAAAATCCATACCGTATATTCCTGTGGAAAACCTTTTTTCACTCTACCTCGTTCGTCAGTTAAACATCAGAATAACTCCATGTAGTTTTCTGCCTTGCATGTTTAGTTTGTGGTTTTTCTCTTAATGTGTGTTATACCAATCTGTTCACTACGCTGCCTGTTTTCTGGTAGAAGCTTTGAGGTGTTGATGTTGTGTTGCAACTGCTTTTAACAGTCTGTGTTACAGCAAAGCACCATTGTGCAGGTTTCTGGGTGTCCCACATGAATCAATGAGTTGGAGCAGCTGTTCTACATCAGAAAAAGCTCTGCTTTCTCTCTGGAGAGTCTCGTATTTGAAGTGAGGTAGGATTTTGCTCAAAGTGAAACAAGACTCTACCTTGCAGCAGAGAGCTGTTCTTGCTTGATGATTGTGTGGAACATGATGTGCTTTAGGTATGGTTAGTTACTGCTAGAAATGATTGCATTACATGAGTAGAAGTTCATATTGCAGGCTTTGTGCTGTGCTTATTCAATGCGCTTAATAAATAAACTTTTGAAGTGCTGAGGAGAATTAACCTTTCTCCACATGGGAAAGCAGAGCGAGAGTGAATTGTTTCAGAGATAGCACAGAAGTCCCTAAGCCAAGTTAAGCAGTCTCTCGTGCTGGGTTTGGGCAACAGACTACTCTGCAGTCTTGGATCAGGGGGCACAGGACTGTTTGGGGCCAAGCATGTGAAGGCTGCAGCAAGGTGGTGCAATGGAAGATAAAACTTTACAGTTTGAATAGTTTAGTTATCAGGAGACAAAAGGGGACCTAGTGAAACACTGGAAGAGGTTGCCCAGAGAGGTGGTAGGGGCCCCATCCCTGGAAACATTCAAGGTCAGGTTGGAGTGGGCTCTTAGCAACCTGATTTAGTTGAAGTTGTCCCTGTGCATTGAAGGGGGTTGGACTAGATGATCTTTAAAGGTCCCTTCCAACACAAACTATTCTGTTTCTATGATCCTTTAATTTTATACCCAATCAGAGATACTTGACATCGCAAGGCCAGGTCTGAAGCACAGTGAAAGCTGCAGCTGATGGCTCAGTAGCTTAGCTTTGCTAAGTTATCCTCTAGGATTGACAACTGGTGACATAACCTGACTTTCCCCAGGTAGATGAATTCTTCATCCAGTGCTCACCATTTAGAAGATGAGGTGGTTGCCAGTCCTGACAAAAAGCCATTACCTCTGACAAGTGGCAAGAGGAGGAGAAAGATTAGCAGAAACAACAAAACCCCAGAAGAAACCGTGTACCAAACCAGCTTTGTTCACTGATGCCTTTTACAGAGGAAAAGCCACTTTTCCTAAGGAAAGTCACTTCTTTCCGCTCCTTAAGGAGAAGTGACTTCTAGCTAATCAGAGCAATGATTGAGGGCAGGCCCACCCCAGACCATAGCAGGCCCATGGCCCCATGGGGCGAGGGGACACCCTGGGGTGCAGTGAGCTCAGCTGGGATCCATCCATGGGGCCAGGGCAGGTCCTGACCGGTGGACACAGAGCTGGGCAGGGGCCAGCCTGCAATGCAGCTGCAGTGTGACTCTGGTCGGGCCCAGGGCGGTAGCCCCTGGTAAACAGCAGCTCCCAGGGAGCAGGAGGGGCCTTTTGCTGAATAGTATTCCTAGACATGAGAAAAATTTCCAGCCCATTACTAGATAAAGCTGGTTACTGTGCATATAAAGAACGGAGGAGCCCAACACTGGTGAGCCATGAAGATGTGAGGTGCCTGCAACTGCTCTCAGTGCAGGAGGAGGGACACCTGTGGAGACTGAGGGCCCCAAGGAGATCTTCCATGATGCTGAATCTTGCCAGAAGGAACTTAAGCAGTGCAATAGGCACATTATGACACCTCAAAGAAGGTAAGAAACAAAGCAGAATTTTCAGAAAAAGGCACATGAATTTCTCACGGCTGTGGTGTTCACAGCTGCTTATGGGCAAGTCTCCATCAAGCATAGGATGCTCAGCCTCCTCTTGTGTGTGCTCAGCTCCTCCTGGGTTTGATAATAATCTTGGACATATATTACTGCTCACTGCCATTGGGGTGGGGAGTGGAGGCTGTCCCTGGCCCTGGGTGAAGGTGGATCCTATGCACCCCATGGCACAGGGAGACATTTTTCTGCAGATGGTGCCTACTGAGTGGTGCAGCATCTTTGTCCGGGGCCGGCCAGGGTTCACACACCATCTTGTCAGTGCTGAGACAGAAGAAGAAACACTGGCAAGCTAACAAGTCCCCTTTTTTGCTCTTGCCCCAGATCTATGTCAGCCATGCTGCTACGGCATCCATCTGCTGCCCTTAAAAAACAGCTGACTGGCTGTCTGCCAGCCAAGGGAGCAACCTGAGCAACTAAGCCTGGGCCTAATGCACTCCTCACTGATTGTATAGGCTCCATCTTATTTGCATGGCTGTGCAAACAGCGCCTGTGCCAGCATGGGGGCCTTGAGACAGTTGTCATCCTGTTTGGCTGCTCAGATAGCAGTGAATTCTGCTGCCTGAGGGGCAAGAGGCAATGGTCTGGGAGAGAGGCCAACAAAGCTGCTGTGGGGTATGGAGACAAGGGAGAATACAAAGAGAATTTTCTGAGAGCTGGACTTGCTGTTCCTTCTGACCCTGGGAGCATGAGAGGGTAGCTAGTCCTGAAGAAGGAATTCCCCTCTGACTTGTCACAGACAGCAGCTGCCCCATACAAGTGGAGCCTTCTCTTGCTGTGGGCATCAGTAGGCAGCAGCCTGGCATGGCAAGCAGTGGGCAGCAGGACCATGCCATTGCCCCCAGTGGTCTGCTGCTTCATGTTAATGGCTGCTTTGCTTGTGCCTTTAACTCAAGTCAGCAGCTCCTTTGGGAGCTCGGGTTTGCTTCAGTATAAAAGAGTTTGTTAAAATTCACTGCAGCTTATTCACTGAATACATTACAAACATTATTAAGTTAAATGTAGATGCTTTTGAAATGCAAATACTGTCCAGGGTCTTTCTCTCTTTTACTTTGCACAGGTGCGCAAGACCGGGGAGCTGACTCACAGTAGAGTTCTCGTGAGTGTCCAGGCTTTTACTTTTCCTGCATTTACTACCCATAACTGCACATCTCATATGCAGATGACAAATTGGCCCTGCACTAGGGCTGTCCATGTTTATTCAAAATATCCTAGCCTTGCTTATGATTGTGACAAATCCATACTTAAGGCTTGCTGCCTTGGATCCTGATCAGCAAACTTTGATGAAAATCAATTCAGTATAACTTGCTATATTAGTAGATGAAGTGGGAATGAACCCCAGGGAGATGAAAAGCCAACAGAGCTTCTGTTAACAGTTAAACAAAACTGCTGCCTTCATGAATTCATTTGCATAAGCAATAGCTTTTTGGTGGACCGGGCCTTCACCTTCTGTCCTTCCTTTATAGAGAAGTATACATGACCTAACAACTCTGATCGTTTGATTTTGCCTGTTAGGAAGATATACTACTACTGTACCTTAGGATGTGTTTGAGAAGACCTTATTTTTCCCTGCAAAACATGAGTACTTCTGTTGGCTTTAAAAACTATTCTTTGTTGAACAGTTCTATGTCTTCAGAAAGTATAGGGACACTCACAAAATCATGATACTGTGTTAAAAAATGAAGAGATCCAGATGAATTGTTTTGAGAGGTCCCATGTGTTTTGAACTTCTCCTTCTCAATGTACTTGTCTCTTCTCATCCGTTTTTGCTGCTTATTCACTGTTCTTCCAGCTCAGCTGTGAGTAGGTCCCCACAGATGTCCTATGCCATGCAATGGTCCTGGTAAAGAGAATGTTTATTGTCCTCTCCTTTCCCACTGTGGCAAGCAGGAAGTTTGGCAGATAATGCTTCCTGTCAGGAAGTCGACATGGGGGCAAAGGAATCTCTGCTATCTCAAAGAACTCACCAAGCAATGCAATTTAACATGAAACTACTTTGTTGTGAACAACTACAATTGTTATTCATAGCTTAGTCTCACATTTGCATTGTTATCTAGGAATGAAATTGCCACCTATCTGGCCCATGTAAGCTATGTCATTGCCTTGCAAGTTGGAAAGTCAATTTAAATTGAAGGCCTCAGTTAATGATGTACAAGATAATCAGTTTCACATGCCTATTCTCAAAGATACTAAGTATTGAAAAAATACAAATACCATGTGGCATGATTAGCGTCATACAGCTTAGAATCATCATAGCGTATTTTGTATTTACCTGGTAATTATTACTATGTTTCCCTGGTTTTAATTACATATATACCTGTAAGATTACAAGATAATTATACTTGAATTTATTACAGGAAGCTAGAAATTGCATGGTTAGTTAACAACAGACAAGCAGAGTGTAATTGGCAAACACGACATGGTTATTTGTGCAACATCTGAACACATGTATTATTACTTCAAAGATCCACAATTTCTATATGAGAGGCAAGTGTGAAGCCTAGCCATTTTAGCACCTGGTAATAGGAAAGCAAAACACCAAGGAAAACACTGCATGGTAAAGCAAGCTGGCAGTTCTCCAGGGCTAGAAGCTAAATCTTAAAAATTAGATTTTAGCAATGTAGCAATTTGCTACACCGATTTTCCCTTCTATTTGTCTTTTTCCGTACTGGAATGCCAAGAAGCATTTTTACCTATTGCATGTGTTGTAACACCGGCTGGACTAAAAATTATCTTCTGTGATTGTAGCAGACTGGATTTTGATGACCGTAGCAGTTTCCATGTTAAGCAGGGGGAGGTAGAGTACCTTGTTTTTCGGTTTGAGTTCGGGGAAGATAACACATTTTGATGGATAGGGCCCAGGGCAGAAAGTGAGACTTGCATATTATTCTTTGCCCAGTTCCTGCAGCTATTGCCCTTTGACTCCTGGAGACAGATACTATCTTTTTACTGAGACCCTGCCTAGCACATTGTCTCTCCAAAATCAGTTGAGTCTTCTAGGCACTGGCAAAACCTATAAAGGTTAATAATGATACAGTGGAAACACTTCCCAGTCAACGATGGTATTCTCAATTAATTGGGAGTAGCAGTGAACTACATACTGCAGGGCTGTATCCTTAAAGTATTGATCAGGCAGGTTTTGCCCTGGAGTCAAGGGGCATTTAGTCCGAGTAACACATCAAGAATTCAGCTTAGTTCCTGTTGAGTCAACAGCACTGGGGTGGTACAAAATGTCACTCATCCAAGACTCCAGCCATCACCTGAGCTGGAACAACAGCAATCTTGGCTTAGAGTTTCCTAGTAGCTATTGTGCATTTCTAGCTAAATATAAAATTATCTCAGCTTGGCTTTTTGTTCCTTGCACAGTTATTAAAAAAAAAAAATAAGGGAAGGGAAGGGAAGGGAAGGGAAGGGAAGGGAAGGGAAGGGAAGGGAAAGGAAGCAAAACCCAAATGAAGCCCATGAGTCTTTTCCTTGCCACTAAGCCATCAAGAGTGGCAAGCAGAGAGACAAGGGTGACCCCAGAACCATGTGCTCCCCATGTCACAGGGCACAGACTCACTGGATCTGAGCTTTGTGAACAGAGCAGGAGCAGTGATAACACAGGGAAAAGCAAGGTCATGTCTAAGGCCAATTGAAACAGCAGTTCAAGAACAAGGCTAGAAACAAGTCCTCCTACAACATAGCTCAGAACAAGAAAAATTATGATTATGTATTACAAAACAGAGATATTTATCAAAATATGTTTGAAGAAACCAGATGCCCTCCAAGCAAAATGTTTTTTTTACATGCAAACACTTTTTCCCCTTCAGAAAAAGAACCGTAATACAGATTTAAGCAAGCGCTACCTAGTGAACTTGATTTACCTCTGTAGTGCCTTCAGCATCTGAATTATTCCTCTGGTTAGATATTCTATATAGCAATGAGCTACAATGTATGACACAGTTGTCTTTTTGGAGTGTGTATTCAACCATGCCAGTGAAGTTTTGAAAGATCCTCAGACTAATGTTTTACATCGCTTTTTTTTTTTTTTAAAGAAAAAGTTGCTACTCATTAAAATTAAAAATAAACAAGCAGAAGTTTTTAATCTTCAGTGACAATGTGTAACTTGCTTACACTTTGTCTCTCTCCTACTCAAAGAAAGATCTTGAGTCTGGTAAGGGAGTTCTTTCTGAATCAGGGTTCTGTGTAACTACATTTCTTACCTACACGAAGTTTACGCAGATACATACTTGAGGCCACCACCCTGCAGCAAGTAGTTTGCTTGCCAGAAGTTGGGCCAGGAAGTCAAGTCTCCTCCACAATCAGTCACTTTAGCAAAACTGGCCCCTAGCAGTAGCTTAAAAAAGAGGAAGAAAACAATAGCTCATGATCTATTCAGAGTGAAGAATCGGTTACTAAGAGGAACCTGATGCAAATAACTATTTTCCTCTCAGCCAAGTGAGTGCTTCCAACAGTCCTGTTAAGAAACAAAGAAGGGAGGATCTAAGTCTGTTTGCACCCACTTGGTTTCTCATTGTCTCTTCCAAAGGTCAAAGTGGTACATTTTAAAAGAACAGCAAAAACTGCTGCTTTTCCGTCATACATGTTCTATAAATAATCAAAAGTAACCTACAGGCTAGCAGACCTGTACTGGGTATGCTGACCCCCTAAATATTCACAGAAGTCAGTTCTGGAATGCATCACTAAGTGAAATCCTGCTTCACTGAGATCAGTAGCACATGCCGCCAAAGGCCCTAGGAGAAACAGGGATGCAGGAAGGCGACCAGAGAACGTCTTTGTCCTGATGAACCTGTGCTCTTGTCACCATGGCTGCTACTCAACAGACACAAACTGGGGTATCAGAGACACAAAGCAACACTGGCTACACAAAATTGCAAGCCTTCTCTAGCCCCACCTCTCAAATCTAGTGATTAGTGCTTTCACAGCAGTACTCACTGGATCTGATGCAAAAAAAAAAAGAACCACAGAAACACAAACAAAACCAATGTAAGTTTATTTCTCTTTATCCCCCCAAACATTAGGCACAAGGAAGAGATTTTCCAGCGACTGAAATTACAAGACCAGGTACTGCAACTACAACACCAGCTGGAACTTCAAAGACAAAATTATTTACAGGTGAGAAAAATCACCTTGCCCTTTAAACATTTATCTTCAGTGCCTCTTAATTATGCTTTTATTCCCACAGAGCTGACTTTCCTTCAAAAGCAGATTAGCACAGATTAATTCAACTGAACTGAGTGGCCTCTGGTGCAACTGAACTGCAGCAGTGGTGCAAGCAACCAAGCATTTAAATGGCTGCACACTTAAAGGTTAAGGTACAAGAAACTCCCCAGAGTGCAAAATTTTGCTCTAGCTCTGGGCTTGCTCATCTTTTTTGTCCGCTGGAGATCTGTGTTACTGGGACTCCATAAATTATCTTTGGTTCCGACTGGCCCAAATTAAGCCCTTGTGCTTCATCGCTGTATCAATCACAGCTGCTGATGCTTCCCGGTAGTGATTTTGGTTTTTTCCTCCCCTGTATTTGGCTAGACTCTGTGATCTTTTAGATAGAGTAAGAAAGCTGAGATCCAGGGTCTGGTCTTGTAGTCCGATTGTGATGTGAAACTGGTTTCTTTTGAGGTTTTTCTCTATATGTTTGGCCTTGGGTAACTCTTGTGATATAAAACACTGAATTATTTTGCCTGAATGTGAAGCTGTTCTTACTTTGTACTTTACATAGTTACCTGCAAAGGTGTGTTTGTCCAGTGAATAGTGTCAGATTGCACGGCACGTGTGAACTCTATTTCACTCCTTAATTTTGTTCATTGGTGATTTGTCACAGGTCCTCTGCAAGAGGAATAAATATCCCTTGAGTAGACATGACTCAAAACTTCTGAGCATCACATGTAGAATTCAAATTTACTTGAGGTGCTTTTATTGCAAGAACAAGGAATAATTGTAAGGGCCGAGGAGGTGTTACTCTATAGATCTAGGCCCCGTCCTCCAAAGGCATTCCTCTAGCTGGCTCTCTGGAGTTCTCAAATGCTAAGAAAGGCATAGTTTCATCTGCTGCTGGCTGCCCTAGGCAACCAGCTCTGCCTCTTTGTGAATTTAAGCAAGCTTTCTCAGTCTGTAAATTGCTGTGTGAAAGGAAGAAACTGAAGCCTCCATTCCTGATGCTTTGACTTTCCTGCCCAGCTAAGATGTGAATTCAAAGAGCCTCAGCTCTTACTTCTTAGGAGTAGGTTGTTTTGGCCTGTATCTCTATTAATAAATTGAGCAACCCAATAGGAACTGACTTGTAGCACAAAATAGCTGTTGCTTATGACCTAATATCTACAGTATATGTACTTTGGGCTACTCTTAGTTTCATCCAGCAGACTGAGTGTCTATTAGCAAATGGAGCTGATCATTCAGTTTAGTTTCACTTGAAAGAAGCCTACCCTTTGGGCTTTCAGCTTCTGTGTTATCATCCAAAGCACACTGAGTGAGGGCAATGGGAAGCCTGCTTTCCTGGAGCATATCTTCTGTTCTAACAACATCTAATATAGATTGACCTATATGGCCAGCATGCAGTCTATTACTTCCCTGAAGCCCACCTGCTGGTGGTGGGGAAAATAATGCTGGACTTTGCAATGACTAAGCTTGTAAAAGGTGAAAATCCCCTTTTAACTCATTGATTCAAAATACCTGCATGCCTCTGCATCGATAGTGGGTTCAAATGCATTGGTTGCTAAGGGAAGAGCAGGTGATTTATCTGAGGAGAATGATGAGAAAGCAAATTGTTTAAATAACCTGAAGTGCAGGCAGGAAAAGTTATGGTGATTTTAGTTATTTACATTGAAAGGTGATGTGATGCTTAATTCATTAATGTTTGCTAAGTGTTTTTAAAATTCCATGAAGAAGCTACTCGAGAGTTGTAAAGATTGTGCTGTAAGCTCTCAGGGCTAGATTATTATTTAACTTGCTATAAGATGAGTGCTAGAGCTGTTTCATTAAAGGGTCTGTCAGCACTCAGATTATTAAAATGCATTTTAATATTAAATCTTGTTCCTGCTGGGCATCATGGGAACACTTGCACCTGGACTGATGGCTTCCTACCCCACCAAGACTGAGTGATGTTTAGGATCTTGTTAGTTCTGGATCTGCCTCTATCAGTCTTATAAATGAAGGAGCTTTCTTCCCTGCTGAGATGATGAGTTTTGGTTGTGGTCATTTAACTTACTACAGCTGAGGCACAGGAGCTGGGAGGAGAGAAATAGTTCTTGGGGATGGAGAAGAGAGTTGAGATCACTTGGGACTGGTTTTGTTTCCTTTTTGAAAGAAAATATACCCAAGAATGAAAACCTGAGATCAAAGGGAAGCGAAAGTGAAGTCCTTGAAAAGTCAGTAAGTAAAACTGCAGGTACTATGCTAAAAATAGGCTTCTTGAAACTATGTTAGTTTTGATCAGTATCACCAGGTTCAGGTTTTCCAAGTTTCCTCCTGAAACCTCAGCGTTAATTTTTCTGTTTAGTCTGCTTTTGATTTCTGATAAAACCACTAAAATAACCATTTGGCAACAGAAATCTTTCCTGTTCCTGAATTTAAAAAGAACAAGCAAAGCATGAATTAGCATTTATATTAGGGAGTCACTCCAGAGAATGGAGTCAAAGTCATAAGACAAAAAGCTCTTTGTTGTGTTTTTTGGTAGTCACCTTGCTGATCCATAATGACACTCTTGACATAGATAATGAAAACCCAACAAAAGGAAAAAGAGTGGTTCTATGTTGTGGTTTCTGGCTTTGTACTCTAGAGACCTGAGTGAGTATTTCTCTCTGTCTCTTTAACCTTAATACAAGGGAGGCCAGCTGTACAGCACAGCTGGGTGTGGACAGCCAATTGTGAGGCCATGAGGTCTCGTTAGTAAGTGAATATTGGTGGCTTCTGCAAGAAGTGAAGCTCATGGAAGGCTATGTAGGCATGAATCCCCACATGAGGCTTTTGTAAGCTGTTTTCAGACACTATTGGCATCGGCAGAACAGCTGCTACACTGTGGCTGTGCACTCCCCTTGTGCCTGGATGTTCAGCACAGACTTAGGGCAGGTAGGTTGTAAATGCTTGTGGCCTCTATTTAGTACGTCTCTGTGTTTTCTGTCTACAAGTGAGATGCTCCCTGCCTTACATGGTTGCTGACTAAAATTATAAGGTGCTTAAGTGCTCTGATAATGGTTGTCTCTTAGGTTCCTTCTTTAAATGGACAAGCGGCTGCTGGAGTTATACAGTCTTTTGGAAAGCGGGAAGGAAATGTGAGAGTACTTCTTAGGATCATTTTGTCCCAAGGGAGGACTTTTATTTTTAAAATAACTTCACTTGTCTTTTTAGCTTACTCTGGCAGAGTCTACGCTATTTCCTTTTATTTATTTTCATTTTTACAGCCACTCACTTGGACAAGAAACTCTGAGAATGGTGTGAGAGTCAAACCAGTAACTACTAGGGTTTTTTTCTGGAGGATTTTTGTGTGTGCTTTGTTTTGTGTGGGATCACTCTATGCACTTCAACACTTAAAAATGCACAAGGTGAGATGAGAGCTAAACTTCTTTATTAGAGAACCTGATGCTTACTGGCATTGCCCAGAAAGGAATTCCTGTTCTGTATGCACATTGCAAAGGAGCTTATGCACAATAAGAAGTTTCAACCTTCCCTCATAGGCAATAGGGTATGTGCTAGTGGCTAGGCACTAGCTAGGTAAAAAGTTAGGCAAATTGACTTTAGGTTAATGATCTGAATAAGAA
>VXBJ01004104.1:547467-694362 GCA_013400055.1 Nycticryphes semicollaris
GTTTTGTTTCCTTTTTGAAAGAAAATATACCCAAGAATGAAAACCTGAGATCAAAGGGAAGCGAAAGTGAAGTCCTTGAAAAGTCAGTAAGTAAAACTGCAGGTACTATGCTAAAAATAGGCTTCTTGAAACTATGTTAGTTTTGATCAGTATCACCAGGTTCAGGTTTTCCAAGTTTCCTCCTGAAACCTCAGCGTTAATTTTTCTGTTTAGTCTGCTTTTGATTTCTGATAAAACCACTAAAATAACCATTTGGCAACAGAAATCTTTCCTGTTCCTGAATTTAAAAAGAACAAGCAAAGCATGAATTAGCATTTATATTAGGGAGTCACTCCAGAGAATGGAGTCAAAGTCATAAGACAAAAAG
The DNA here is from genome assembly GCA_013400055.1 of Nycticryphes semicollaris. Taxonomy (NCBI): domain Eukaryota; kingdom Metazoa; phylum Chordata; class Aves; order Charadriiformes; family Rostratulidae; genus Nycticryphes; species Nycticryphes semicollaris. Next base: position 547,835 of record VXBJ01004104.1, read on the forward strand.
CTCTTTGTTGTGTTTTTTGGTAGTCACCTTGCTGATCCATAATGACACTCTTGACATAGATAATGAAAACCCAACAAAAGGAAAAAGAGTGGTTCTATGTTGTGGTTTCTGGCTTTGTACTCTAGAGACCTGAGTGAGTATTTCTCTCTGTCTCTTTAACCTTAATACAAGGGAGGCCAGCTGTACAGCACAGCTGGGTGTGGACAGCCAATTGTGAGGCCATGAGGTCTCGTTAGTAAGTGAATATTGGTGGCTTCTGCAAGAAGTGAAGCTCATGGAAGGCTATGTAGGCATGAATCCCCACATGAGGCTTTTGTAAGCTGTTTTCAGACACTATTGGTATCGGCAGAACAGCTGCTACACTGTGGCTGTGCACTCCCCTTGTGCCTGGATGTTCAGCACAGACTTAGGGCAGGTAGGTTGTAAATGCTTGTGGCCTCTATTTAGTACGTCTCTGTGTTTTCTGTCTACAAGTGAGATGCTCCCTGCCTTACATGGTTGCTGACTAAAATTATAAGGTGCTTAAGTGCTCTGATAATGGTTGTCTCTTAGGTTCCTTCTTTAAATGGACAAGCGGCTGCTGGAGTTATACAGTCTTTTGGAAAGCGGGAAGGAAATGTGAGAGTACTTCTTAGGATCATTTTGTCCCAAGGGAGGACTTTTATTTTTAAAATAACTTCACTTGTCTTTTTAGCTTACTCTGGCAGAGTCTACGCTATTTCCTTTTATTTATTTTCATTTTTACAGCCACTCACTTGGACAAGAAACTCTGAGAATGGTGTGAGAGTCAAACCAGTAACTACTAGGGTTTTTTTCTGGAGGATTTTTGTGTGTGCTTTGTTTTGTGTGGGATCACTCTATGCACTTCAACACTTAAAAATGCACAAGGTGAGATGAGAGCTAAACTTCTTTATTAGAGAACCTGATGCTTACTGGCATTGCCCAGAAAGGAATTCCTGTTCTGTATGCACATTGCAAAGGAGCTTATGCACAATAAGAAGTTTCAACCTTCCCTCATAGGCAATAGGGTATGTGCTAGTGGCTAGGCACTAGCTAGGTAAAAAGTTAGGCAAATTGACTTTAGGTTAATGATCTGAATAAGAATAGCAAAGGCAATGATTAGCATTTGCTGGTTTTAATACCTTGCACAAACACCAGTGATATTAAAGGTACATAGAGTGAAGGTGCCAACAGAAGACTACCAGAGTCTTTCTTCAGACACAGGAAACAAGATGAGTCTCTTCTATTACTCGGTCTTGTCTTGTAGGTAACTTTGAATAACCCTGCATACCTTCTGGGAAATCACTGCTAGTCTGAAAGCAGTATGCCTTCATTCTTCACTTCCATACCCTCTATGGTAAAACTTGGTGCTCCTCAGTAACTGATTTGATTCCAGGTACCTTCAGGACTAGAAACAGCAAAAAGAATGTGATTTCAGCCTGTGTGCAGAGTGAAGAAGAGTGAGCTGATTCTTAGCAATCTGGTATTGCAAGCCAGTAGATAAAATGTGACTGGTCTTTTGCAATCCACTGTATATGGTTGTCTATATTCCGCTTTCCTCTGAAAGCAGAATAGCATGGGGGTTCTTGGGTGCAATGTTTTTTGGTTTTGTGTGTTTCTCCTCCCATCTTCCCCCTTCTCTTGTGGGCCTGACTTGTAAGGGCTGGATATGGCATAGATAGCAGGTTTCTTGTATTACTAGTCTAGCCCTGTTCCCATAAGGTGTTCCACCTCTCTGTGTCCCTTTCCTCTTCCTCTCCATCCCTCTTGGCATTTCTAGAATGCAACACAAAAGCAGAAGCAAAGCTTTCATCCCTGGAGTTTGCGTCATTCTGTGTGGAGACAGAAGTTTGGTTATGAGCACACAAAGTCTGATGTTTATGACCTATTTAGATGTTTTAGTCTTTCCCAGTGAAAGTAGGCAGGGTAATGAGGCTGGGGACTGCCTGCAGGAGACCTCAAAGCCTGGATGGATATGAAGTGGCTTGGGTAGTGGGGTCAGCTCAAGTGAGTTGATGGCAGTTGGAGATTTGCTTTAGCTCAGCCAGAATCAGTTCCTATTTGTAAAGCCGTTGCCAGCTATGGTTTGCTCACTACTAAAAGGCTGTTGTGGAAAGTTGTTGCCACCACCCTTGAATGGCTGTCAACATGGAAATGCTGTGCAGTTGCCTTGTGACATTATCTCCTAGTGTAGGGCACTCCAAATCCACAGTACTTACTCTACTTAGGGTATCCTAAAGTCCTTAGAGTAGAAAGGAGCGATGAGAGATGAAAGGTTCTCAGTGATAGAAACAAATCATTTTAGAGGGATGGGCTGTGAGTTGGCTGCATGTTCCAGGAAGCTTAGGGCAGCACTTGGGTGGCACATATGGTTGTAGGTGTGAGGAAGGTATGGACTTGCTGTCGCATTCTCCTGTGGCTGGGGCAGAAGGACAGCCTGATTGCTGGCAATTACAACCCATCCTTCTCCACTGCTTGCCCAGACTCCAGCTCACCCCACCACAGCAAGATCAGCAGGGGACTGGCAGTTGTTAGCAGGAAGCCTGGTGGACCTCAAGCAAACCAAATAGCAGGGCATGGCTATTTTAACCATCCATGCTGTTCTGCTGCACAAGACAACTGCTTTTCCCCTGCCTGGTGGGAGCAAAAACCCTGTCAGCCTCGATGGCTGCCAGTAGGAAGTTTTGGCACCTGCACCAGGTTGACACAATGTCCTGGCTGGGTTGCAGCTGGAGGTGGGGGGTGAGTAGGACAGGGTGGGATTTGCTTATTTTCTGTCTTTTCATTAGCTGGTTTTCTTGGCTGTTCCTACGTATATATAAACATTTCCTCCCTGTGTTCCCCTGCCTTTGTTGTTTCCCCTGGTGAATTGATGTTGCTGTTATTGAATGATGATTATTTTTTTCCCCACCTCTTTTTATTTCCAAGCATGAAGTNTAATTATTACATGTTTATTTTCCCTTTTGGCCCTTCATTCTGTAATGATAGTAACTGAGATCTGGGTGCTGAGAGGAGGTGTTCTGGATACAGACCTCACAGACTTGGCTGCAACATTAACTGATGTCAGTCTGATGAGGAGTTTACTCGCTCTTTTGCCTCCTTTCCCCCACAAGAGCTCTTGATGCATCAAGCAGACTGGTGGAGCCAGATTTATGCATATAATGTAACTGCCCAACATGTGTTAGAGGGCTCTGTGAATCTCATCAGCCAGGGAGTTTGAACATGCCTTCTCTCTAACGCTGACTGCTATTTCTCCCTTGCACCTTCCTTGTAGAGATGGGATTAGCTTCTGACACTGTACACAGAGCACTTAGGTCGTCTGTCTGAATCTCCACTAGTACTTGTTATCACTCATTCCATCATTCCATCTGAAGTATAAGCTATTACCTGCAGTTAGGCCCAACTGAAGCTCTACAAAGAGCAATGATTCGCTTGACTTAGCTACTCAATTTAATTCACATCATATGTATTTTTGTGTAATAATAATGAATACAATTGCTTTTTACTGGAGTAGAATTTCGGCTGTTCAGCAACATCATGCAACAAGTGTTGCATAGGGGCACATTTTTCAATGTAAAACAAATAGTTGGAGCTTGTTATTAAAATATAATTATTGGAATATTAATATCTGGCATTGTTGCATAATCAAAGAAGCCTTTGCAAGAATGAAAGGCTGTCCAAGAACTCTCAACTTTTTCCCCTGCATTTTGTTTTTCAATTCAATCCAATCCCAAATCTCCTTTTTTTTGGTGGTTCGTTTTTTTCCTCACATGTTATCACAACGTATTGTGGAAAGGAGACCTTGGGCTTGTCCTGTAATTTGCAGCTCTGCACTGGGATCGTGGTGTGATGTGACCTTCCATTATTTTTAAAAGCATCAAGTTATTAAGGCTAATGTGGCCTGGTGTGTGTGGTGACAAGCCATGCCTTACTCTGAAAAGCAAGAAGTGCTGCACAGGACAGGGCTAGGGGGAAGCTTGCCATAATGATAATAAGAGCATTTTCAAGGCACGTTGTCATCACTTGGGGTTAAAGCCTACCCTTGACTTTTATAGGTGGTAGCTGACAGGTATGGTCTGAACAGTTTTACATTACTTTCAATGTAGGTATTTATTCCTTGGGAAGCACTAGGTTGCAACTGAAATATTTTTCTTCTGTTGACTTGAAAAGTGCAGTAAATCCTATATTGGTTTTTTGATTCTTTGTGTTTTTTTTTTTCTCTCCTGCTTTCTGCCCTTTTACCTCACAGCAGTTTGTAATTGAGTCTAGCAATGAGCATAGGTCTAACAATAGGCATATTGTAGGTTACTCCCTTAAAACTGGGCTTAGCAATCAGATAATTATTTTTTTCAGCAGATGCATGGATACAGAACCTGAGTGAGTTTCTTTTGTTTCTTTTTCTTTTCTTTCTTTTCTTTTTGTTGTTGTTGTTGCAATAAATGCTCTGTGGTTATGTATGAGTAGTTTTTTTATAGCCTGTCTGTAAGACTGTCTCAATTCATCCCTCATCTCATAAAATACTGGAGTTCCCAGCAGATGAGTGGGGTTCATGTGGTCAGAAGCTCTTTCCCTCCACCTGAAAGGAAACCTTCAGACACAGTGATACAAGCACACATTTAATGGCTAAAGTTCAGAAAACTTGAGAAGCCAATGAAGCAGGGGTGAAATGAATTCAAGAGTAGGCTGCAGCAGCCTAACATCAAATTTTGAGCCTCTAATGTATAACATGTGTTCCTGCTTTCATTTGTCTACTTTACAAGAGCTAATACACAGTATGTTCAGAGTTCACAAGGGGGCTTTTCTCCCTCTAGGCTATTAGCTACAGTAACAGCTTATTAAGAAAGTTAGGCTTTCTCCCAGCTGGGGAAAAAGTGGCCCTAAAGGAGAGGAGGAGGAAAAGGAGAAAACTGAACATTTTGTTTAAACAACTTAACAATACAATGCCAGAGGAAATGAATCAGATGAGAGTGATTTCTGCAAGCATGTATGTTTTGCTTTATGAAAACAAAGAAGTTTCAATCCTGGCCTCCCAAGAGTCAATAGGGCCCATGTTTAATTTAGAATGGTAATATGGGGTCCTGGTTTGGTTGCTAAGGGTGGAGGAAGGTATTTCAAGAAGAACAAAGGCTAGTTACTTAGGTTTCTATCTAGTGTAACCTCCTCAGGAGGTTTATTTCCCAGGATTATTTTATTTTTTGGTTTTATTTTCTTCCCCCAAAAGTAAGCACCTTCCTTACTGCAACCATGGAGCCTCCCCCCTCTGCCCCCCAGCTCTCTTAATGTCATCTTCTACAGAAAAAAATCTGCACCTGATACAGTGTGGCGTATCAATTCCCTGTGCTAACAGTTGATTAACGAAGAATCAATTCTGCTGTTAAATAAGTAAAGCTTCTGAAAGTTAGTAGATGCGTCTTCATTTGAAATGTTATTTCTCTTCAACAGAACCTTAATAAGAAAATCTAAGTGATAGTATCTGATAAATATCAATTTAGGTATTTTCAAATGCTGCCCAAAAGAATCTGTATATTCTTCTGGCTTTAGCTTAGCAAAAAAATAAGGAATCGAAGTAGGACTTCCATCTTTTTTAAGGAGCAATTCTCATTAGGTCTGTCTGTTTATGAAGGGCTATGACATGAAGTCTTAAGCCCAGGTTTACCAAACCCTTTTGGGATAGGGAGGAGGGGAAGAAGTTGCTGTAACACATCCCACATCAAAATACTCGGGTATGTCTGGTCAAGATATAGGAAAAAGCTTTCATTAAAATTTCTGTAAAATAGTGGGCTGGCTTGAATCTTCTTTGCAAACTCATGCTGGATGTGAATCAAAGCTAAAATTACTTTTTGCCCTTGGTTGTATTATTTCAGCCATGATCAGAAATCCTGAAACACCATTTCAGTGGTTACTCGACTATATTTCTAACTCAGCCAGGGTTAGGAAATACTACAGATCTCCTTGTGTTTTCCTGACACTTCTAGCCCCAAATAGCAGATACAAGAAGTTTGTATGAAATATTTTACAGCTTGTGGTACATCAGTCTTGGAGGATCCATGGGTTCCTTCTGAGATGCCATGAAAGATAATTATGAACAGGTTTAAATGCCCTAAATGAACTTCCTCTGGAAAAAGTACAAGGATCCACAAATGCAAAAAAAACCCCAGAAAGTCTCAAATGAGTACTTTAAGTAAGTCTCGACTTGTAATGTTTTTTCCTGATAAAGATGGGAACTTTTACTCCTTTCTATGAAAAAACTAGATTTCATCTAGTTGATGAAAAATCAACTAATCTGTCAATAAATGGCTAGTTCACAGTTCACATACTTTTATATGAAGCTCTTGTTTTGTTTCCAACATGAAACCATAACGGATACCAAAACCTCAAAAGCTATGGTCGATGGGACTCTTATTCTCTAGCCAGCTCTACAAGTTGTATATATTTGAGACATGCATATAACATCTACTAATTATTGCTTTTGTACATCTACTAGCTAGTTATAGATCTATCTTTAGTATCAAACATGGCCAAGGACTGTGCTTTGCTTCTGGCCACTGCAGCTATGTGGAATTCACAGCAGATTGTCTAGTGACAACTTTAATTTGTACAAACAAGCTCTAGTCCGGTTTCTGTTCCCACTATAATATTACTATTTTAATGGCAATTTCAAAGGTGTTGCAAGGTGAAATTAGTCTGATCTGATCTGCTGTCACAAGTATTCAGATGAGATGAGCTGCATACTACAGCACTTAATTCCCTCTCTTAACAATGAAGGGGGAGCCCAGGATGTGAAGCTCTGGCATGGGTAAAATGAATTTGATCCTGGGTGGATAGTCTGCAAGGCCTATGCTCTGAAATTGGTTAGCTTTCTCAAATAAAATCCCCTTTGCTATTTGATTCACGGGAAGCAGCCTTGGTTCTCTTCGCAGGGACTCTGATGTTGTGCGTCAGTGGGGAAATTTGAGGAGGTAAATGACCGCAGTTCATCAACAACTCTTCTTTTACATCATGTTTCTGATCAGCGGGTGTGCTCCTCCTGATGTGCTGCAAATGTGTACTTAATATTATATTAGCTATTAACTCCCAAAGTCAACAGTTTCCCTGGTAAGATCAGAACACTTCAAATATTATTCTGTACTAAAAAAAAAAAAGGTAGTATTTTTTTCAGTGTAAAAGAACCCTTATTAAAACACAGATACTTTTGTGATGTTATATTGCTTTCCTAAAACACTGATCAACCCTGATGAATGTGCCTGCATGTATGTTGTCATTCTCCCCCCTTTGGCCCCCAATTCTTCAAAGAGGAGAAAGTGTTTCTACTTTTCTAGGATCCAGAGGAGGTCAAGGCTTTTAATGCTCTGCTATAAGCATCGATTGGAGCTTGAAGATCTAAAACATGTGGAGGTTGTTGGGACACTGTCATCTCCTTGCAGTGGGGTGTCTCCCCTCCTGCCTGTGGCATCAGGAGAGAAGAGACTGCTTGGTGCTAACTGGAGCTGTCAGTCGGCTCATCCACTTGGGAGGAGCAATGTGTCATTCTTCTCCTCGTTCCCCTTTTGACAGCATAAAAGATTTACAATAGCAAATCTGCCAGCGCTGTTGACTGTTAGTTTTGTAACACCCTAATTCCTGTTTCTCTGGATTTATGTTGTTATGGTTATGAGGTTCAGCAGGTCAGATACAGTTTAACTCTCGAGCCTTGTTAATGACGCTGGCATCTTGGCAGCAGTAACAAGAGTTTGCTGTGGAAATTGCATTGCACTTAAACGGGGAAGCGAAGGGCCTGATCCAAAGCCCACTTTAAGCCACAGAAGCTTCTGTCTTGACCTCACTGTAGAATGAATTAGGCTCACAAGTATGCAGCAGCTCCCCTGCAGCAGCAGTCAGCTGTTTTAATGCTGCAGGAGGGATTAGTTACAAGCAAATGGTGTTTCACTGCATTCTAGACTAGCAGCAAATTCTTATATTCCTACAGGAACAGAGAGTGTGTGCTTGCTGAATGTGTGTCATGAGCAACTGCAGAGATGACAAGTTGTCAAATGGATGTTTGCTGCCTAAATGGGAGGAAAATGGTGAGCATGAGAAAAATGAATGTGTATGTATGTGTCTTGGGAACGCACAAGCACTCAGTGAGTTGTCATGCTGTTTTGAGCATCTTTGAGCACTGCAGTGCACTGTTTGGCTTGATATTGGTGTGTCACATAAGTGTTAGGTTGTGACCCCTCGGGCAAAGGTTTAGAGTCCTGCTATAAACTTGTCAGGACCTTGGATGCTTTAATTGGAGGTAGGAGTGGGTGTGGGAGGGGGTGGGCAGAGAGAGTGAGAAAGATAGTGGCCCTGATAGCCCTGTTAAACCGAAGCCAGGATGCCCCAAGTGGTTTGTCTTAACCTCTGCTGGGTTCTGCAGTGATTCAGAGAGGTTTCAGATACAGCACTGGCTGCAGTGTGCAGTGAGTCTGTAGCATTGCTGGCCCTATGTGGCGTGTCACTGATAACTCATTATCTTACAGTGCTACAGTTTGATGATACTATACTGTAAAAATGAGATTTGAGGAACCTTGGGCCTCTTTTTGACCCGGGTTATTTGCAGTTTTGGAAGCAATAAAAGCATAGGGGTAAGAATCAGCAGCTGGAACAGCATGTGTTTGTGGGGAGGGAGAAGGAAAAAGCACAGACTTCTTTAGCCAGCTTTGTTCTACTGAATCATGTGGCTGCTATTCTAGAAGTCTGCAGCAGTCAGTTTCTTTCAGGGTAAAAAGGGTGAGAACAGGCTTTGATTACTGACTGCAAATCTTTAAACTGGCTTGAAAATTGCTAAGTGCATGGATGGTAGGAGCTCAGCACCTATGGGGGTGGAAGAGAGGATCAACTTTTGTATTTGGTGTTTGCAGTTGGTTCTTCTTTCTTCCACCCCAGCCAGAGCCAGGCTGCTTCCCAGGTGAGTTGTGTGAAGGCTGCTGAGTCTAAGGTGGATTGCTGTGTCTAAAAGACTGAAATGAACTTGCTCATTTGGCATTGCAGGCAGGAACAGACTCTTGTTTGGTTTTGTTTTTTTTTGGGAAACAAACCTGTGAGAAACAAATAGTCCATGGAAAGATCATCTAGCTAGGTAAAGTGGGAAGTTGTAAAGCATATCAAGTAGTGTAAGATGATAAGAATTCTTCCCAGGCTACTTGTGCATTTGAGTGACAGGAAATCACAGAATAATCAAATCTGTCTCCAGAGAAAAAAGTTCTTGGAAGTATTTCTAAGAAATTGGTAATGTGATGCAGTAGTTACATCTATAAAGTAGCACAGAAATGCTATGTGTTCAGCTCTCTAAATTCAAATATTATTATGTAATTCAGAGATATTTATAAGGGTGTTACTGATAGGCTAGTTTAACTACTGATGCATTAGACTTTCTAATAAATATTACTTAATATTTCTATAAATCAGTTAATGTGTGGTTAAAAGTAAGACACTAGAAAGTATTTGTTACTTCTAAATGCAATATAGAAATGCTAGAAATATAGAAACCCTAGAAATGCTGTCAGCTGGGGATTCCCCTTAGAGTCCTTATTCACCTTCTCGCTGCATGCTCCCAATTGTTGCACTGAACTAGCATATTGGTGGTTTTAGTGCTGATGAAAGGTGGTCTGCTGACGGCTCTGAAGACGTGTTAAATCTAAAGCCAGGCATGAGTACTGGAGGCTTCCTCTCTGCCCCGGCTCAGTGCTGATGTGCAGGGTGGCCTCCGTTGGGACCAGACTGCTGCTGATTCTTGTTTAATCCTTGGCCATGCTGGGGCCACTAGCAAAACCACTAATGGGTACCACTTGTAAAGGCTTATTCTGATATGTATCAACCATTCTGACTACCGTCTGCAGCTCCAGTGAAGACTTGCTGTTGCTGCTGGAGCTGAGCTGTAGTTGCACCTCCGCTTCAGTGTGAAAGCCGGTAGTGTAAATTCCCTGAGCATACAAGGCTCCCCAGAGGGACAGCTGGGCCACAGCAACAGAACCAAATAACTAAAACAAAAAGGCAAGAAAACACGGAATTCTCTGCAGTTCTCTAAAGAGATTTTTCCAGAGAATAAGAGAAGCTCTGCTACTGTTTATTTTCTGCTGGGTTGACTTTGAGGCAGTCTTCAGGCCGTCTCTCTCAGGTCTCAAAAGAAAGATGTTCTGCACTGGGGACAGTAGCACCAGAAAAGGGTCTGTGGGAGATACATAAAGTGTCTCAGCTAGATGTCTGTAGTAAGGAAGGCATTTCAAGTAGATAAGGGGTAGAGGTGCAAGAGTAAGAAAATACGAAACAAATTCAGATTAAAAAATCCACCCTTAAAACTGTGTTTTAAACAGCCTTGTATCTTTCCGACTCAAGGATAATGAAGTCTCCATGAGCTCAGCAGCAATAGTCTTCTGGGAATTTTCCCCAATTTCCCAGCTGGATTGACTTTTTCTATCCTAGTGGTGTTTGCTGGTGGCAAGAAATAATGCCACAGGGTTGTTTCTGAAGATGATGTAGCTTCTGAAGCCCACAGATTTCTGTATCCTGTGCTAGTGGCCCTAAGCACACAAGACTGGTCTTAAATACAGAAATGTGGAGAATTTTGTGCTTGTTTGAGCTGGGTTTTTTTTGCACTGGATGTAGTTGCTGTTTTAAAATGTGCACTGTGCTTTAGTATTATGGAGCTAAAACTAGATTTTCTGCAGTCTGAAGGAGGAGGTACCTGGATGTCAGATACCCATGGGAGACAAAGGGAAAGGGCAGAAATTTGGAAGAAAAATACCTAATTGGAGCTTTGACTGGAGTAAGCTTAAAGGGTACAGGGGGAAGAATATTAGACTTGTATTTGACTTTTAATTCCAAAATATTATTTTCTAAAGGACTTAAAAGCAAATGAAAAGGCTTTAACACGCAAGTAGTTCTCTTTTCTGTAGTGAGTTTGCTCCATTCAACAATGCTCTTTCTCTGCATCCACCTAACTTAACAGAGGTCAAGTAAAGAAAGAAGCACAGAAATAATTGAAAATCACTCCACTGAGGAATAACAACTGATTTTTATTTTTTTTTTTTTCTTGCCAGACAGAGCTAAGTAATTACTTGTTAGAGCTAAGAATCAACATCTAGCATTAAGGAAAGAAATCGCATGTTTTCTTTGAGTGTCCCACCTGCTATGCTCCCTACTATCTCTAGGCAATAGCAAAGAGAAGAAAAATTAGCAGAGCTGTGTTCTACTGTACAGCCACGTGTCTGAAGGCTTGATTTTGGAAGCAGATGACAGCTCTTCTCCTTTGCTTCTACTTTGTTTGTACCTGCTAGTCACAAAATCTAAAAATGCAGCTCTTTCTTGTCTTTATTACCTGCTGATTATTATTAATTTGCTGCTATTTTAATCATGGTATCATAATAAGGCACCTGCCACCATTGGTTCAGGGATGCTTGAGGTAACATGGACTGCAATTTTTTGCTTTCTCTGCCACAGCAAGTCGGTCCACATTCAGCAGGTTGTCTTGTTGGAAAATACTTGTTTGCTGAAATAACAAATTCTTTGTGTTTAACATTGGTTTGTAAGAATGAGGACATGAGGAGAGAGTACATGGACTATAAATTTCTCCAGAGGTGCTGGAGAAATGCTTAATGATTCAGATGAAATTAAATGTCAGAACTCTCTACTGGTGTTGCCAAGTAGCAGATGCCTAGCAAAGGCTAGAGCAAGAGGGGATGCCAGCCTTTCCCTTGAATACCTGCCTTCTTTCAGGCAAGCTGTTGCTTTGGGCCTTCCATTTCTGGGTCACGCTGTTCGAAAACCGCTGATGGACTGGTTCTTTCTCAATTTGTTCAAATTTTCTTTAAGAGCAGTTAGAGAAAGCTTCAGAAGCAGAAGAGATAGACAAAATACTATAGAAATAAGTCATGGTTTGGAGAGCTGTTGAAGCCCGATCTTACATACAGCTAAATAAGTTAGTTTGTTAAAGTCAGCTGGGATTATCTATGTGCTCAATATTTGGAAGATAACTAAATAATTTGCTGAGTCAGAAGCACTATATATTTATATTTATATTTATANTGTTTATAGCACCATGGTACCCCAAATACAATCAATAGGGATTTCTTTAAGAAAAGCACTTAATGCTGTGTATTTATACTTCCCTGTTCCCAAATACAGCATAAGAAGTTGACTAGGTAAGACTTGGATTCTTACTTGTTCTAAGTACTTAAATCCAGCACCTCTATCAGTGACTCCTAGCTCTTCTATCCAGAAGACAATGTATTTCATTGTGTTTCTTTACAAGTATTATTCAGGGGAGATTATGGACTTTCTCTTCATCTCGTCCAATTATTCCTTCAGTGATGATACTGTATAAGGAAAAAGTGATTTATTCCTGCCTCTTATCAGTTATGTAGAGCTTTTGACTTCCTCTGGGATTCCTTTTTGCACTCCAATGAGTTTGTTATTGCAAGTCAGTAATTCCCTTTTCTTTTTTCTCCTTGTTACCCTCCACTACAGCATATCATTCTGATCCTGTGTTAAGCTTGCCCAGGTGTCAAGCTAGAGGATTTATAATAGTGTTTCTCTTGGCTAACACACATAAAGGGGAAAGGAATTTAGCTTATGCTGTCTTAAGTGGGTGGAGTTTCCTTGAGTAAATAAATACAGTACTTCCATGACCAGCATGTGTCAGATGTGATGGGCAGAGTTTTCTGTAATTGATTGAAGCAATGGTCTTCGGACCTTGGGCTGTGGCCTCTGTGAGCAGCCACTACCAGCTGCTTCAATGGGAAATGGCAGAGACCCTATGGGTGGAACTGACTGAATAAACAGCCTCAGGGAAAGCTTCTCTCTGGACAGATGGAAGTTTGGTCTCTTCTGAGATGTGAGGATGTGCTCCTCCTATACTTAACAGTATGATTATTTTGCTTGAAAGCTGTGTCTTCACAACAGTTCATATATCTTAACTGTCACCTGTAATTGTGTGCTCTATAGGTTAACAGTGTTGCTCTATAGGCCTCCAAAAAAAAAAAAANACAAAAAAAAAAAAAAAAAAAAAAAGGAAAAAAACATACAGATCTTTAAAAACATTGTTTTAAAATAAGATTTCCATTCTACTACCATGTCAATATCTTCCTTTGTGAAGTCAAAGGCTAAGATGCAATATTGGCATTATTTTCCAAGCCTCTTGTGCATCCCTGCTGTAAAGATCTGGGTACTAAGCTAGTCTCCAGGTATTTTAAGTACATTAATAGGTGTACATCCAATTGATGGTGACTGTCCAGACCACAATAAGCCATTAATGAATTTTCTTTTTTGAAGTAGTGTATGTATGAGGTCATTGCCTAAAAATAGGGAGAGCAACATATCCTTTAGGTCATTAAACTTTCTCAGACTTAAAATGAGTGTCTGGAGTTCCTTCTTTGGAAGTGAACGAATCTGTGGCTTTTTATGTGTATTGGATAGATCTATGTTCCAAACCCAAAACATTAACATTAAAACTCTTTTTTTTTTTTGAGCTTGGTCATATTGCCCTTCCTTCTCCTACTCCTCTTTTACATCATTCTCTCAACTTTTACTGTTTTTCAGTCTGAGCCCAATTCATCATCCTACTACAGTTTGTACCACATTCCTATAGGAAAAAGGCAGCAACAAGGCAGTAACAGTAAAATATAGCTGTCACAAGGCATGTCTTTGGGTAGGTGAATTTTCTCCCAGGCTCTTCCGACTTTCTTTGTTGGTTCCCTTAGCCCTAACCACGTTGGATCTGTATATGTGTGGCATACTTGTTGATAAGTTATTAGGATCCACCTATGTTCAAGGAGTATTCTCATTACTCTAGATACTGTATGTAGGAAAAAATGCTTTTGTTAGTGTTTTGATCTGCAACCAGTGACATAGATAGGAACAGAGAATGGTGCATTATTACATTTTATTTTTTCAAAAAGCTGTCCCTCTGTGCACATCATTGTGTGTGTGATGGTTTGGTGTTTTTTTGGGTTTTTTTTGTTTTTTTTTTTTTTTTGTTTTTTTTTTTTTTTTTTTTTTTTTTTTTTTTTTTTTTTTTTTTTTTTTTTTAATTTTACCAGTGCCTAGGGAACTTGTTTAAAATTCATGGTCAAAGTTTAAAAAACCCATAATGAAACAACCCTCTAAGCCCCCAGACAACTAAACAAAACCCCCACCAAACTCTCCACTGCGTAGCCTCTAAATCTAAGTGTGCCTTGTCTCGTGACCTGGAGGTTGTCTGCATTGCTTAGGGCAGGAATGGGCAGTTGTACTCAAGCTAGGGCCAAGTGACCCAGCTTGGACACCAGAAGCAAGCAAGTAGTGTCGCTGGATGCTCTGGCTGTGCTTAATTAAGCCTGTGGTGTGGTTCACTCCCCGCTATAATTGCTTTCAGAATTCAAGTGAGATGTTCTGCCTGGTACAACTGTGGGCAGAAAGGTGAACCGGATCTTGTGTTGTGGCTCAGGGCCCTCTGCCTGCTGTTGTGTTATGCAGTGTACATGTGTCTGTAGGGAACCAATTTTCATGAGAAATAAGTTTTCTTATCTTCTGTATGCTGGCAAGGGGTGAAAAGTGTCATGTAAGCAGAACTATACATATGTTTGTGGACCTCCTAGAGCTGGGAAGAAAATAGAAGTGCTTGTATATGTATGAGAAATAGTGCTTTGTTGGTTTTAAAAATAGGTATTTTATTTCTTTGCCTAATTCTAAAGGGAAATGTGCTGTATTTCTGTCCCTGCTCACCCTGACTTGAAATGTACCTCCTATGTGATAGTTTTATTTAATTCCCTGCCTTTACTGAATGTATCCCTACAACGCCTGGGCCTAAGAAAACCCAAATGTAGAACTTTATGTGAAATGGATCAGTTAGTAAAGTAACTGCTCAGCAAAAAGTACAGCAATTCAGATTCCTGTAGCATAACTAACACACTTAGTGTCAATATGACCGATGCCAATAACGTACAGCAAGAAGACAGACACAGTGCTGAGAGATGTTGGCTGTTAAAGATGTGCTCCTGATGAGGAACACATGAGTGGCAAGCTGGTTAACTGCTGGTGCCTCTCTGTGTTCCTGGCCCTTCCTTTAGGGCTTGTAAATCATTTCCCCTCCTCCCTGAAGAGAAGCTCTTTAGAAAATGGTATCCCAGGGTTCCGTGTTTATTGACTATCAGAACAAAATCATTCCACATACCTCAGAGATTTTTCCCTAGCTGCTTACTCCGTAGATTCTCCCTGGGTGTTGAAAGTCAAACTGTTTTTCTTCTAATTTAGGTCTTGTTGAGGATTCAAATGCTCAGGCCGAGGTCTCCATCGTTTATCAACAGTGATGCTTTTGGAGATGCCCTGGTATAGTTGTTGGCAGGGGTAAAGGGGGTTTTGCAGCCACCTCTTGGAAGAGGGTGGAGTTTGACATGAGTGCTTGGAGGAGGGGATCAGCCATGATGATGGGCTAGCAGACAAGGAGGTCAATGTCACTCCCTTGGTCCCTTTTCAGCTTGCTTTGCCCATGCCCTGGAAAACAGGGACTTACCGAGGAGGCAGTTTGTGGAGTTGAAAGTCTATGTGCCAAGTATTCTCATGGCATTGAATACTCCTGACATCATTTCAAGTCCTCTCAAAATTGTGGTAATGTTATTTAAGGAGTTAGGTGTGTTTGAGCTTACTTTCTCCTCTGTGCCCCTCCCCCCCTTTTTTCCTTTTTTATTCCCCCTTTCTTTTTCTCTGTGGTGGAAAAAGGGCCTCCAGGGGCAGGCTTACTTCAGTCCATAAGCCTTTAGTAAGAATTGCTCTAAAGTGCTTGGTGCTCAATGTATACCATCAGTTGTGAAGTTGTGTTGCTTCCATAGCAACCAGTGATGTTATCAATACAAGACTGATTTCACTTTAGGAACAAGCAGGTGTACAAACTGCTGTGTGGTCTTTCTAACCCAAGACTAGGGCCAGTAGTTTTGCCATCCCTCACCTGTTTCCCATGCTGTAACAGGACTGGATTGAACCTTAGCAGGATGGTCTTGTAGCTTATCCCGAGACCTTTCTGATATATAGGCCAGCAGTCTGTTAGTTCTCTGTGTTTCACTTTTTATACTTGTTTCAAATATTGACTATGCTCAGGAGGTTTTTTTGTAATAACCACCAAGAGACAATACCTCTGTGAGTGGGGGAAATAGAGAATTTGAATGTGTTTTGCTGGGAAAAGATAAGTTATATGTGCTTTCTAGTATTTTCTGAAGTTAAATAGCTTCTCGGTCTGATTCACCAGTATATTAAGCTGTTCTTTAGCACTCTGAAAGTATGAAATGTCTTTATAGTAGATAAAGTAGTCACTGAAGGCTGTCTCCTGGTGTTGGAGGATCTTGTGCCTGGTAAGGTTGCCATCATAGCTCTCGTGCCATTCACTTTTCTTGGCTGTTGGCATCAGCACATCCCAAGCTGTTCTGACTGGATGCTAAATCTCTTACTGTATTTTAACTCTCTTAAAGCTTCCTTTATTGTTTTAGTACAAGTCTAGATCTTACTGGGACCAACAGTCCCTTGGCATATGTCATTTTTTAGTCTGCTTGCTACTCATACAAGGACTGGTAATTTCTTGTCCTTTTGAAGGCCCTCGTCTTAGCTGTTCCACTCCCACACACAGAGCAGGAAGTGAGAGTTGAGAGGATAAAAGATGGTGTTGAGCTGTCTTCTGTGGTCCCTGTATCTGGGGATCAAAGAGCAATTTCAGCGCTGGTTGCTGTTGTACTTTGTATGTGCCTATGGGTCTTTGGAAGCAGACAAGTCATAGCATAACTTATTCAACCATAGTCCTCTGCTTGTCTCCCTGGCACCCCTTTTCAGCATCCTATCTGTTTACTGGTGGGTAGAGAGGAGAAAAGCATTGTGGTGGGACTGTTGAGTTGAGAGTTGAAAATAGGGCCCAGTGTTATCTATACCTACAAAAAAGCAGCAGAGAGAATATGGACATAATTGGTTAAGGATGGAGAGCAGAACAACCCTTCCACCCCCTGGCCCCATAGTCCACGAAGAAGTAGTTAATGATGTGCCTATGCATCTAGACCTGCATTAAGCCTATGGAGCCGGATGGGATTCACACAAGAACACTCGGGGGAACTGGTGGGAGAACTCACCAAGCCTCTCCATCGTTTATCAACAATCCTGATCAACAGGGGAGGTATCAGATGAGATGAGTGGAGGGTGGTCAACATGACTCCCATCTACAAGGGGCGGAAGGAGGATCTGGACAACTACAGGCCCGTCAGCCTGACCTCAGTACCAGGAAAGATCATGTAGAGGATCATCCTGAGTGAGCTCTCATGGCAAGTGCAGGGCAGCCAAGGGATCAGGGCCAGCCAGCATGGGTTCATGAAAGGGAGGTCCTGCCTGACCAACCTGATCTCTTTCTATGCCCATGTGACCCACCTTCTGGATTAGGGGAAAGCTGTGGTTGTTGTCTACCTGGACTTTGGTAAGGACTTTGACACCATCCCCCACAGTGTTCTCCTGGGGAAGCTGGTGAATCATGGTGTAGACAAATGTACTCTTCCCTGGGTAAAAAACTGGCTGGATGGCCGTGCCCAGAGTTGTGATTAATGGGGTGAAACGTTGTTGTCGACCGGTCACTAGTGGTGTCCCTCAGGGCTCAGTTTTGGGGCCAGTCTTGTTTAATATCTTTATTGATGATCTGGATGAGGGGATTGAGTGCACCCTCACTAAGTTTGCACATGACAGTAAACTAGGTGGGAGCGTTGATCTGCTTGAGGGTAGGAAGGCCCTACAGAGGGATCTGGACAGGTTGGACCTCTGGACCAAGGCCAATGGGATGAAGTTCAATAAGGTCAGATGCCAGGTTCAACAAGGTCCTGCATATCAGTCACAACAACCCCAGGCAATTCTACAGGCACAGGGAAGAGTGGCTGGAGAGTTGCCCAGCAGAAAAGGACCTGGGGTGTTGGTGGACAGCCAGCTGAACATGAGCCAGCAGTGTGCCCAGGTGGCCAAGAAGGCCAACAGCACCCTGGCTTGTATCAGGAATAGTGTGGCCAGCAGGAGTAGCGAAGTGTTCGTGCTCCTGTACTTGGCGCTGGTGAGGCCTCCCTCACCTTGAGTGCTGTGTTCAGTTCTATGCCCCTCACTGCAAGAAGGACATTGAAGTGCTGGAGCTGTGTCCAGAGGAGGGCTACCAAGCTGGTGAGGGCTCTAGTCCTATGAGGAGAGGCAGAGGGAACAGGGCATGTTTAGCCTGGAAAAGGGGAGGTGGAGGGGAGACCTCAGTGCCCTTTACAGCTACCTGAAAGGAGGTTGTAGAGAGGTTGGTGTTGGCCTCTTCTCCCAAGTAAATCATGACAGAACCAGAGGAAATGGTCTGAAGTTGTGGCAGGGGAGGTTTAGATTAGATATAAGGAAGAAATTGTTTACTGAGAGGGTGGTCAGACACTGGAACAGCCTGCCCAGGGAGGTTGTGGAGTCACCATCCGTAGAGGTATTTAAGATGTGGCACTTCAGGGCATGCTCTATAAGCTGAGATTGTAGGGGTTTCAAGAATTCTCAGTGCTTCAGACTGGTTACCCAAGAAGTGAGACACTCAGTCTGATGGTTGGGCATGCTGGCAGAAATAAACACAAGGGTTTGAAACTCATGCTAGGACAGAGGCTCAGTGCAATATCTGTGTGCTTCTCAGCTGTGTCTTAAACTCAGGTTTCCAAGGTTTGGGTGTTTTAGAGGACTGAAAGTAGCCCTAAGAAGCCTGCTCAGACTGAAAGATTTCTGAGGTAAATCTCTAACCAATTAGGAGGGATAGTTAAAGGCTGGCTTACTTAGTACCTGTATTACACTTTTTAAGTCCAAAATGGACTTCATTCATCGTTATTGCACCGTTTGAATGATGACTTCTAATTTGTTAACTAGCAGCATATGAATAAGAAAATTATTTATTTGTGTACGTAAGAAGGAAAAAACAACATTACTGGATTGAGGTTTTCTTTTCTTAATGCATGGAATGTCACATGGATGGAATATTATAATTTTGGTTAGCCCTACAAAAAGTAATTTTCCAGTTATCTACATGTCCATACACTTACAGTTGGGGAAAAAAGCCTTAAAACTAATAATTACTATTTCAAATATGAGTACCAGGCAAACATCCTAGGCTACTCCTCCAGCAGTGCTGCTGACCTGAATTGAAAAATGCATTCTTCTTATGTTCCCATTTCCCTCCCAATGATTTGCCTGGGACTGTTCCTCCTTCATTGATGTTTCCAATCAGCTTCTGTGTCCTTTCTCTGGGTGGTTTTTGTACCTATGTTTCATATCAGCTAAGGGATTTGTTCCATATCTGGTTACTTTATTCTCACCTGCTTTGCCTTTATTTTCCTCAACCTTGTCTTGACTCTAGAATAAATCTGAGTTGTAGTTGCTTCTTGTATACAGAGGAAAATGATGAAGCACGTCATAATGAACACCCAGTGTGTTGCTTTACTAACAGTGTAGCTCATTAATCTGTTCAAATCCTGTGTGGATGGGAAAACACATTAGAAGAAAAAGAAATTAAATTGAAATAAATGCTGCATGTGTAAAAGTTTAGTGTATTTTAAGGGAAACAGTAGTAATGCTGTTTAATTAGAAGCTCTATTAGGAGAATTAAATTGCTGAAATAAAGCGTTTCTGATAACATGTACTGCAGCATTAAGGGAAATACAAACAAACGTTCACACGTGTTACTCCTTAACTGATTTCCAGGCTTTTTTTTTAATGAGACTTTTGTTTCCCACAATCACTGCTAATATAGAGAAATTTGGAGCCACTTCTTCTCTCCCATCATGCTGTGTGTTTGAAATTTGCCAGCTGAGGTGTGGCTCATCATATAATCAGTGTTGACATTTGATTTCCACACTGATAATTATACAACTTGCTTTGCTCGACAAGTCCCTCATGTATGTATGTTTGTTTATTTATTCCAGTTTCACAAGCTACAAGTGAGATTACATGCTGACCAATTCACACTGGAACAAGTACAAGAGGAGAACCAATGCTTGAAGCAGCAAGTTGCTAATCTGACAGCTGCATTTATGGTACTGCAGAAAATGGTGAGATCAATGTAAGAATAGAGGCTGTTTGAATGTTTAAGCCTTGGAAGCAGGTTAAACCACTGCTTCATTTTTATACCATTGAGGTTTTGTATGGGCACGTTTTCTTCTGGATGCTTAAGTACATAATTAATTGTGTGACTAACATCATAATGCTATTTACTTGAATATATTATGAAAAGATAACCTGGTGTTCTCAGTCATGCATATTTTTGAAAAGCTTCTAAATGCAACATTGCCACAATTGTCTTGCATTGCCGTACCTCAAATAATCCAAAGGGGAGTTGGGAAACTACTGTGGGTCTGGTTTTGTTTCTTTTAAAAGTAGTTAAGGTCTGCTACAGTTTCATCTTTTAAAGGGAGATTATTGAGCAGTTATTTAACCTGGGGGAGGCACTCGACCTTTTCATGGCTGGAGGAGGGTAAAGGCTTTTGTTGTAGGCAATAAAATATCCTCTGCTCTTTATGACTGTTGCTTCAATAAATTGTATTCTGGTAGATTTCACACAGTAATAGTATAACACATTTGTTCAGTACGATATAAACCTATGCAAACAGTGTGGCTAAATTCTCAGTAATTGCTTATGGATGCGTAAAGTTTTTGTACCTCTTGACATAAATGTGAGGTACAAAATGAACAAAACTTGGTTGTGTTGCATTAAGTGGCGTTAGTTGTCCCCAGTCTTCAAAAAAGACTTGTGGTCAGATCAGTGCATGGGTAGGGTGTGTTGTATATGGATTCCTTTATCGCTAGAGTGGTCAGTAAGGATGAAGTGCTACTAAACTTACACATGCTTCAATTTTCTTCTAGTCCTGTGCTTGAGGAACCATAGTAAAGTGGAAGTGAACAATGGGCCTCAGCTCCAAGTGCTGGACCTGGGGTCAGGGCTGCACAGTGAGAGGCCGTGGGGCGTGTAGCTGCCTCTGAGCCTTCTGTTCTCTGTGGCTGGTCATTTTGCATGTGCCCACACCTCAGTATCCTCCCTGCTGCCCTCTCTACGTCTGGAGTGATTTGTCTGCTTCAGTATCTGATCAAAGCTGCAGCACAGCTGTGTGGAAGACTGTACAGTGGGGGAAGGATGCCTCTCAGTGTGACTCAAAAGTTAGGCTCTCATCTCCTGTGATCAGCAACGCCATTTATCTCTACAGCAGGTTAATGTTTTCAAAAATAGACCTTGGGACAATTTGCCGCAAACTACAATTCTGTTGTCCTCAAACTGTTTGCAGCTTTGTTCAGCAGCATCAGCTAGGAAAAGAAATACAGCTTCAAGGCTAGGTTCGTGAAATGCAGAGAGGAGGAAGCAGTGCTTTTCCCTCTAATATCCGGGAGCTCTGCGGTTACAGCATTCATCTGGTGTGTGTGGATGAAATTCTGTTAATCTCAGTTAGGGGGATTTGAATTGTATCTTCAAACCCTGAGAGAGTGTTCTAACTGCCAGCCTGCTATTAGGCATTTTGGGATGAGCCTGTTCTATGCTTTTTGCTTAAAATGTAGGTGCCCTGATTTTGGGTGAGGATATGTAGCAAAAGGTTGTGGATTCTGGCTTGCTAAGTATCTGGAGAGCTGCCTCTCTGGGTAGTTAGTGTTAAGTGCTTTAATAATAAATTTTCCATGTTCAGTGGAAGAACAAAGGCTGTTCTTCATCTGTTCAGCAATCTAGACTCTTGTTACTCCTGCAGCTTGCTTGGCTTGTGTCAAACATCCATGCAGACTCCAAAACAAATGCCTGTATTTTCAATATTTTTGGAAAAGCAACTCTTGTGTGTTTCAATGGAGATGCCAGTGGGAAATCTGACTGCATGTGATCAAGTTCAGCTCTCAGTTAACAGTGTCTTTCTTTCAAAGCTGAGCTCCTGAATGGGAGTGCTGGGTTCTACTCCTACTTCTTCCATCTCCACACTTTCTTATCCAAGGTATAGCTTAATGTGTCTAGAGCAGCAGGAGAGGAGTCAACTTTGGTCAAATAAGTGCGTGCCTGTACTAAAAGGCCAGGGCTGGCATAATCTTCCCTAAATTTAGTTGCCCAAAAGTTAAAAAGCAAGCGGTTTTTAGGTGGACATTTTCCCTCCCTCTGTGATCAATGGAGTGGGATTAATATCTCTTAAATTAAAATTCCTGGAGCTTTGGGAAGTCATTTCACAGATACCTGTTGTAACATAAGAGGAATCATCCTATGAAGAAGCTTCACTTCTGACTGTAGAGGAAGTTTAAATGACCAGAGGGCTCAAGTTCACCTTCAGTATCTCCAGTCCAGTGATGATAGCTTCTGGATGAGGTAGCTAAGGATGTTGTCATCCTAATTTATGCATGTACCTTAGATACTTAAATTGTGCAAAAACTGCTGTTTGTTTAAAAGTGGGTTAAAATAATGAGTATAATTTAAAAGATACCTTTTATCTTGGTCTGGACAAGATCAAAGACATCCAGAAATTGTATTAATATCTGTGGAACAAATGAAGTGCTATTTGTCTCTCTGAAAGCAATAATGCAACTAAAAACAGTTTTTGGGCCTACTGGACTAAAGTTTTCTCCCTTTGTTACCAGTAAAGTTATACTCAGGGTACTGAATCCCACAAGAATACTGCTGTGCTGCATGTACCAGATTTTTTTAGGGCAAGGTAGAAACAAAGAGGTTGATCTTTAAACATCTCTATTTTAAAACAAGATATGTCTGGTAACTCAGGAAAAAATGTAACCATGTAAATGGCAAAAGAACTGTAACGAGCTTTGTCAAACTTGGTACAAGCTTATTGCATCTGTGTTTGTTAAACTATAAAAAAATCCTCTCTCAGTAAAAACGTCTTAAGTACCCCCAGCATCTAAAAATGTTTTTTGGTTTTTTTTAAAGTTATTTTCAGTGTAAATATTATGTTTGCAAAATTGGAGGCTTTTGACTGTATCTGTTTACAAGCATAGATCTATAGCAGTGGTCAGCCGTTGTGCATCCAGGTTGTGTTCACAGTTCATTAGAAGCTGAGCCCTGGATGCCCATCAAGTCTGATGTCACTGTGCTGCTTGCATAAGTTGGAAATGAGACCTCTGATACAGTGCTTGGCTTTTTACTGTTAAAATACTTGTATGTTCCAGCTAGAGTAGACCAGAGTGCAGAAGGATGATCTGAGCTCCCTCCATCTTGACGTGTCTGAAGCATGTATACCTGCTATCTGAGTTTCTACTAGCAATTGCAAGACATAAAAGTAAAATATCAGGACCTGGATGGTGTAGTAGCTTCTAAAAAGATTGATTAGTTAATCAAAGACTGATGCAGATGCCATTGGAAAAACATCAAGGCAAAGTACTAGTTTCCACTAGTTTTCTGTGTTGGACCTTCAACTAAAGGAATGAATATTAATGGCACTGTGACAGCAATAGCCTTTGCAAATCCACGTGCATGGTGTTCTTCAAAGATAGCTCTGCTCTTCCTTTGCTGGAGAAGCTCTTGTTTTCCTGCAGGCAGAGCAGTACTTTGTCTAAGGAGCTGGCCAGTGCTTGATGCAGAAGGGCAATCCTGTGTTCGCTACGTAGCGAGGCATTCCTTGCTTCTGCAAGCTATCAGTCACTAGTCGCTGTTGCAGAACTGGGACCTATGGAGACAGCCTGAAGCAGGAAGGAGGGCTTCTCCTCAGCGCTGAAGCTCACTCGCTCCGCTGCTCACATGGATATGTGCGAACTCTCCTTCCAGCTTCTGTTGGTTGAAGTGCAGTAACCTGGCTACAAAACCCTTTTCCCTTTCTTGCCACAGACCCTGACAGTAGGTCTGTGGTCTGTATGCAGCTTTCCTCCATGATGCTTGTGCTGCTGTGAAGTGAGCCTTGCGAGTCTGAACGGTTTCAGGGGGTCTCAGAAGCAGATTCATGTGGAGGGAGAGTAAAATGTCCCTTCCAAAGATCTCAGACCCTTAAAAATACTTACCCAACAAATGCCACACCGCTATTGGAAACATCCCTAAGACTGAGGGCTTATAATAAGAGAATGGCACCCCTATCATCATCTTATTTGGAGAAGAGATTACAGGGAACAACAACATCCTTGCAATGCAAGTTTGCAAATCACTGCTCCCAGGGGAAAGAGCAGCAAGGCAATGAGACAGGTACTGAGAAATTCATCTCAGCCTTTATCTGGGCCCTGTGGACATTGAGTTTTGCATTAAACTCTTGAGAAGCACTTCCCTAGTTTGTTTGCTAACCCTACAAAATATGAGCATTGACAAACAGCAGCAAAAAGGACTCATTGGTGCGTGTGGAGAAGGGCTTTGGGGGCACTGACTTGCGTAATGTCTGTCTAAGGCAAAATAAAGGAGTCTTGTAGGAAGCTTGATAAACTGCATTGACAAGCTTTCTGGTAATTAGAGGGGTTTTAGCTAAGTAGTATTGTGAAGAGTAAGCTTCTAAAGAGATGAATGACAGTGAGATTTACCCCCTCAAAAGTTAACTTCGAGTCTTTTGGACGCATCTTAATGCGTGATTCAGTGGATAGTCTAACCTCATGGTTCAGATTCTCTTAAAAATAATGTTTTTCAACTCTGAAAAGTTAGAGATGACTAAATTATTTTAATCTAAAATATTTTTGAGTTTTAATGAATATATAATTGAATCAGGGAAAATATATTTTTTTGAGCAGAATTGCCCAAACACTCCAGACTTAAAAATCAAAGGGAAGTACATTTTAAGACAACCTATCAAAAGTTAGATTAATTTGGGGATACAATAAAAACTGTTGTCTTACAGGTAAAGGACTGTGCCAGGTTAGGACATTGTACAGTGCATGGTAAAATAACCTGTGTTGACAGAGGTGTTACTGTGGTCTGATGTCACAGTAAATGTGATGTCACTGTGTTCGAGATCACTTGGCCAGTCAGTCTTCTGCTAAAAACACGATGCAGACATCATAGAAGGTCACTTACTGCATACACCTTGATATATGGCAAGAAAACTCATCAAGTCTTCAGAATGGATTTCTCTCATCCTCAAGGTGGTACTTCTGGAGAAGCTGGCATGGTAAAAAGCAAGTTTAATATGAACTGGCTTTGTGAAGTAGTATACAATTTGTGTAAGTCAATTTAAGTATTGAATGAATAATTTGTGTGTTTGTAGTGGGGGAAAGTTGTTTGGGTGGTTTTTTTTTTTTTTTTGTTTGTTTGTTTGTTTTAACTCGAGTTCTCTATTTTTACTTGGGGCAGGACCATGAAATATCCGTAAAATTGATAGGATTTTGATTTGCTGAGGTCCAGGAAATACATAAGCAGTCTTTCTCAGGATAACTACTTACTCTAATCAGCCATAAAAGGAGTGGCTGTTTCATGAGTAAAAGTGGGGTTTAAGACTTGAAGGTCCAAAATGGAGCTGACCTGGAATTTGTTCCTATTGTAGCTGAGCTAGTTTGCATTTAATAAATGCTAATGTCGGTGCTGGTAAAACTTAGCTGTGTGTATTTGAGATATTTTAAGGTTTATTTGCACTTAAATTTGTATTTTGAAGTCAAATAGTCTTTACAACTGTTGTAAACCTTCCTTTAGGGTATGGACACTTGGTAGGTTTTCACTGCACTCACCTGATGGGCTTGGTGTGTGGGTGTGTGACGTGCATGTTTCCCGTCTCTGCCAGCTAGGACCAAATCTGAGGTGGGAAACAGTCATGAACTGTTACATGTTACTGAATGGTTACATGTGTGTGAGGAACTGATGTTTGATAAGAACCTTCAGTAGCTGTTCTGTGAATTACTTCTGTGTGCTTTCCTTCTGCTATTCTCTCCTGCATTTCTGGGTGCCTGTTTCTGAGTCTTCTTGTAAAGCTCACTTGTGTTCTATGTAGCAGCGGAGTTGCTCTCATGAGAGCAAAGGTGCTGGCAGCCCATGGGAGGTTTTGTCCAAGGCACGTTCAGCCCCTAAGTCTGCATTTCAGGTAAAGAGACCCAAACCAGGAGAGGGGGGCAGGAGCGAGGCTTGACCCTTGGCAGTTCCAGGGGTCACAGCAGTAGATAGAAAAAGCAGTACCACCCTTAAAGAAGCTCCTCTTCTAGAGTGCCTAAGGCTTTCCCAAGGGGGAGACATGAATGGCTAAATAAATCCTTTTCTACTTTGAGGACAGTCATAGAGACATCAGTTGGACAAAGTTGCTCCCAGCTGGTTAAGTCAACATGAGGTTGGTTTGTGAGCAGTGAGACTCTATGAAATGCATAGACAAGCCAGCTGGCGTGAATGGGACCGAAGTTATTGCTGATGTTTTTGTGATGATAGCCTGGATGCAGTTAGATTATTAACAGGTAATTTGCAAATGTTTTGTTCAATTTAACTTAGCTGTCACCACTTTGCACTACTTTGCTTGGCGAGGTGACCTTCTACCCCATTTTATCTGACTGTTTGTAAATGCTAAACTGCCTCCAAAAAATAATAATAATATGCCATAAGTACCTTTGCTTCTTAATTATAAGCAAGATTTACCTGCCCCATCAAACATACTTGCATGGATGCTACTGCTTTCTTCTTTCCCAATGGTATGTTGTTATATATTCATAATGACAAAGCAGAAGCAAGTCTCAGATGCAGATGCTCTCCTGTGTCTTAACGCAACTGCATCCTCTTTCTGCCACACCGAATTCAGCATCATTTAAGAGTAGTCTTTAGGACTTGGACACATGCAGTGGTAAGGAAACCTGCAACATAAAATTGTAAGTAGCTGGCAGGATGAGTGAAATGCAGAGCACACATCCTGTGTGTCATGACATGACAAATGCAATCATCTTTAGGACTAAATGAGATGACAAGTGTCATGGAGAAATGCAATTACTGCTTTTTGTTGTGGATTTTTTTTTCCAGCAGCAAAATATACAAAAATATTCCAGATGCGTACTGGTTACTAACATTTTTATTTTGTTACTTTCTTGTAAGCTGTGTCTAGAAACAGAATTCTTCAGTTGCAACTGCAGAGAATAGTAGAAATGAGACATACTTGCTGTGAAATACTGCAGTGTGCTGTATAATGCAGGATAGACCTCACCCTACCTGGGAGAACTGAAAGACAATGCATCCATCCTATGATATATAAATCCTACTGGTGAGGAACTAATTATTTTAGGGGCCTAATTCTACCCTGTGAAAATTCAATAGCCCACCCTCTTTGTGGCTTGTATACCCTACTGGCAGACAAAAATGCTTGGACACAAAATTGGAGCTTCTCTGAACTAACAAAAACTCTTTCAGGGAGAAATTAGACTACAGTCCCAGGAATACTCTTCTTTTTTTGCCTTTTCTTAACAGAGGCTGCAGGTGTAGCCTTGACTTCCTTCCTGTGCTATAGTGCTGAGCTGAGCTAATTTGTTGCGGGTCAAGACCCAGTAAGTCTTTCTTTTCTCTCTGCTGATGAGAGATGGGAGGACAGCTCAGGGGCAGCTTGGTTACACTCTGCTCCTTGATCAGGGCATATGGTAAAATTCCCTCCAGCGGTTTGTGAAGGGAAGAAACGCTATCTCTTTTGGAGGTAGATGGGGAAAAGAGGAAAGAGAAATCACTTTGATAATGCTGAAGCCACCAGCAAGGCAATGAGGACCAGGCAGGGGTAATCACTTGTCATTTTGAGCAATGTTATGAATAAAGCAAGAAGCCAGTAGCTGCTTCCATGATGCTCTGCCCTCCTACTCCTACCTTCAATGTGATACCGCTTGCATTTCCCATACTTCTACTTGCTGAGTAATGCCTTGATGACCTTGTATTTGGCTATCTGAGACTAGCTCTATGGTAACAAATATGCCACAGAAGTTGCTCTTGGGTAATTGGAGATCATGAGGGAATGTTGTATGCAGGCTCTCAGTGCTTCCTCCTCATTTTGCATATTGGAAGGCAAATTTTAGGAAAGGTGAAAAGGGTGATGAGAGCTGCTAGGAATTTTTTCATAAAGTTTTTTGGCAAAACACAGGGTTGTGTCAAGAAACATTGTTGTTCACAGCATGTTACTTTGATGTTGCTGACAGTATTTCCACTTCCAGAACTGGATTACTAAAGATGGAGAATATTCAATTTACTTAAAAAAGCTTCTAACTTCCTCTTTAATTAGAAGTGTGTGCACATACATGTGTGCACATATACACATGTATGCATGAAAGCTGCATCTCCCAGCTAGCTGTAATGAATGCAGTACTTGTCTGTTTTGCTCTGTGGAATCCTTCTTTCTGACTCTCCCTCTTCTCTACAGAAATCTGTAGCCCTGAGGAGAATGTATGAAGAAATACAGGCTTCTAGGATAATGGTCAAAATACTCCTCCTTATCAAATTTTTTACTTTAATGGCAAGCTGATTCTTGCAGTCTGACTTTTTGTCATCCAGTGGCACTGCTTACTGCTAAGAAAGATAAGGTGACATCAACATTAGTTGAAAAGTAGTGTTTGAGATCCTGTTGTATTTTATTGTATATGATTTCTGAATTTAGCGGCTGTCAAAAATGTTTTAAAGTAGCTTTCATTCATTCATAAAGAAGCACCTTCCACTCTGAAGCATGGACTAAGTAAGATCTCAGGATCTTCAAATCAGAGACTTGTGTGTGTAAAAACATATTTACACGGAGTTGGAATGCATGTGGCTACTACAGTCCTTTCCCTATTTTTGTGCTCTAGCCTGTCTGGAGCATGCTGTTCTCACCTCTACTCATGCTGAGTAAGGGGAAGGTGTCTCAATCTGAACTAGGTTTGCTACTACAAGTGCTATACAATAATTACAGAATTAAACTCTCTCCAGCATGCATATGCTCGAAGAAGTTACCCTATCTTTGGGGTAAATAATTGCTCGCTTTAAATGCTATGTATGCATTTGCGTGTGTGTATACATATGGGGGTGGAAGAATGGGCAGGCTAATGATGTAATTATTCAACAGAAGCCTTAGTCGTGCATTATAAATATGGATCATGACTTAAGGAGCCTGAGGACATAATATATTTGTCTTCTGCTTGAATACCTAGTTTTAATCATAGACTTGCCTAAAAGACCTTATGAAAGATGAGCACTGACATTTAAAGTACTTCTGACGTATATATTGTCTATGTATAGATACAGTGGGCTCTTGCAGCAAAGGGGCTGATGACAAGAGGATGCTGAATTGAAACAAAGCCAGTTAGTCTTTTCCAAAGAGGAAAAATGATCTTCATGCATTAGCAAATACTTATAGGTAAGGCAAGGGTATGTTTAGCATAAATGTCAAATCATTGGGTTGAAAGGATAAAATTTCTTGAGGCATCAGTGTGGGCACTGGGAAGTGGGCTGGCAGGAAACGTGGATTATGTTCACAGCCCTGGTGCCGGCTTTGGGGGAGCTGCTTAATCTCTTCCTGCCCAGCTCCTCTTCTGCTTGTATCTGTTCAGTCTGGTGAGCTTTCCCAATGAGCGAGCACACAGTTGTGTAACTGCAGAAGGGAGTCATGAGGCAGTTCTGCCCAACCTGCTTGCTGCCTTTGTCTTGGTAGAGAAATGCATGATGTTTAGCAGCCATGTGTGTTCTCTTATACACAGTCATTGTATTCCTAGATGTTAGCCACGGCAGTGAAATGTGTGTGTGAAATATGTGTAAAGAAGAGGTGTCCAAAATGGCATCCTGTTCCCATTGCTGGAGAGGCAGAACCAACACAGCATAACATATGATTATGCAGGGTCTACCACAGTGAGGAGTTGATTATATTATTAACCTGTGGGCTGTCCTATAATTAAAGATGAATGCTGAGTAAAAATAATCAACTATTTTGCAGGTTGTGCACTTTTCCTTCTATTGAGTCCTTTGTCATAGATAGCTACAGGAGTCTTACAAAGGTAAAATACTTAATTTTCTTCCCCTTCCAGTTTTGAATTTAATGGTTGGTCTAATCTTTGTTTCTAAACAAATCAATTCAGAGAGGTTTCTATAGTATAGCGTCTGGAAAATGTCAGATCTAACTTGCCATGATGTCTTATAGACATCAGGGTGCATCTTGAAGAAAGGTCTTTTAGATTCTTAATCACATAGCTCACCTAAACACTATTTAACATTACATAGTAGCATGTTATTATACATATGTTGTCTTTCACAGTCTGGATCTTACGTCTTTGATATGTATTCAATGGCAGATGATAGATACTAAGAGTCTTCTCTTGTTTGGGTTAATCTTTGAATTTGTCCAGAGCAAACTAGGGACTCTTTCCCGAAGAAGCTCATAAAACCTATAGCATAACTGTTCAGTAATGCTACTGAAGCAAAAGATTGAAATTATTGAGGAACAGTTAGAAATTTCCTTGAGGGAATAGGTGTACTCTTAAGGAACAAGATTTGATGAGACAAATGACATTTAATTGTTCCCAAGAAAAGTCGAAGCTTTTCATTTTTTCCCCTATCACTTACGGGGTCAGAAAATGCTACTATAAATCTGTGTATGACACATCTAGTAAATGATTACTTCAGCACTTCAGTGCTAGAAGAAGAAATAACGTAAGGCTGTGGTTGGATAGACAGACCTACACAACTAGACTCCCGAAGGAACTGTCCTTTGAAGGCATGTTGTCTCTGGATGTCCTGTTGCTGACAAACTACTAGTGAGCCTGCAGTGGTGCAATGAGCATGTTACCCATATTCAGTGACCTGACAAGCTGCAGGGCAGTATGGCCAACTGCTTTCTAGAAGCACCTGTAAGTTGTTCTGCTTGCCGACAGAAAGTGGGGTCCCAACAAACCAGGGCATTTTAAACTTTATTTCAGTATTCCCTTTTATATGCTGTGCTGAGCGGAGCTGGGAGCTGGGAGAACTGGCGTTTTTGCCCCAGAAACACATGCACGCAGACTTCCTCACCTATAAAAATAAATTGTGGTTCCAGCAGGAGGGATTTCAGAGGTTACTGTGAGTGTTTGTTTTTATTGAAAAGCTTACCCTATCTATCTTTTTGTAGTTTGATATATTTAAATAAGGAGTGTTAAAACAGTGAACCTAAAAGAGAAAATGAAAGCTAGTGTTACAGAAACCAGTGGTACTGATTTTTGTTTCCTTGAGGGCTTTTAGCACCAAACATATTTCTCTTTCTGCTCTGCAAAGCAAATGCTGAAGCTGTAATTAAAATTCAGACAACTTTCCTCTGACTGGACAAAATTCTGCTTTCTTGGTACAAGTCTTCCTGTGTTTTGTATCCTAATACTTACAGACTAGTTTGGAGGCAGTTCCTCTGTTAGCTTGCCGTTACTGAGCATCTGCAGATCAGAGGTATCTGAGAGGTATCTGAGGTATCTGCATATCAGAGCCATATTTAGTAAAAATAGCCAAAAGGAATGTGCTACTTTTTTTTTTTTTTTTTTCCTTCTGTGGCAGAGCCCCTATCCATGCTAATAAGTATATGTCTGAGCCTACTTTCTTTCAGTAAATGAAAAGTACAAGATTATTCAGTAGCTTAGTGGGTAGTGATAGGAGGACGGTTGGACAAGATGATCTTGTAGGTCCTTTCCAACCTTGCTGTTAGAGAAGCAGTGGGATATCTGAGGTATAATCTCAGTTCTTCCCCTGGCCCATGCCTGGTAACCATACCTGAGATAGTTTATGAAATGGGAAGAAAGGGTTCCCTTTGGTGCACTTTGGGATCTACAGATAAGGAATGCTTCATAACAGGAAAATGGTATTGTTAGATGTTGCTTGAAGTTTGGGCAGATGCCAACTGAACTACTAGTACAATGACCTCTTTTTTCCAGACACATTGACAGCTGGGTACGTTTGGCATTACAGCTATGCCCTTAATTAAGGGATAGGAAGCTCTTAGATGGAGTTGGTATTAACTATCAACGTGGTGATTTGACAACTTGGCTCAAAGGAAGATGAAAGAGTGTACAAAAGGAGTAATGAGTGTTTTGGAGGGTTTCTCTTTCAGCATGCAGAGCTGATTAAGCTCGTCTGACGGGACAGTATGCACTAAGGTCATAAAATGTGTTGTGTTTCCAAAGCAGATTACATGTCTGATCATGCCAGGATGTTTCCTGTTGTGGCCAGATGCTAGTCTGCGAGGAAGTAAGTCAGCATTATGCTGAAAGCGGTCATCCGCTATTGGCATGTGAAATAAGAGAGCTACCATCAGAGATGTTATCTAAAACAGCATCAATAGCTTGATATGAAACTGAGCTTGCTTTTATGCTGTGCTATGTTATGTTAATCCCAATAATAATTTTTTTACACTGCTGCTCCTAGTACTGCTTTCTGTTAGTAACTAGGCTACATTCTGCACAGTTGTGTCTTGTTTGTATAGCACCATGGGGATGTCTTTGATAAGGATTGAGCCCAAAGCAGTTCACTGGCTCTAATGTGATGGGGGATTTTCCATAGATGATTTTTGTGGAGATTGCTCTCAATCACTGTTTCTGTAACAGTGCTACAGAATCTTACCAAGAGACCATAAAAGATAACTGCACTTAAATGAAAAGAGTGGTTTCAGCTGAACTAGAATACTCATAATCTCTCTTATCTTCCTGTGATGTGCTGTTGTTTCCAACTCCTGGTCTTTTGTAGCTGAGGTCTTAGTTTTTCATAAGTGGTTACCTAGGATTTTGTAGTCTGGTGAAGTACTGGGATGAATATTAATGGGATTTCTGGGCTTCCTAATTTCTGTTGTGTAAGACTAGAAGGCTAAAAATATGCAGTGAGACCTGATGTCCTTTTTGTCTGCCAGTTACTAATGAGATCCCACAAGCGCATTACTGGTTTCTACCCCAGTTCTCAGGAGGTTCTTGTTGACGCCACATCACAGCATTGCTGTCTTCACCTCAGTCTTGCTGGGCCTCAGCATTTATAAAAGCACCTAAGTAAAAACCATCCTTTACATCAAAAGCTGTTGGTGGGAAGGGATGCTCACAAGAGCATGTGATATGCTATGATGATATGGCGATGGGCAGAGCTGTTTGCATACCTAGGGCAGATGATCAGGCTTAGGGGGCCTCATTCCTTTCTCTGTTAAGACTTGATCCACACGTCTTTGAAATCGTTCTGGATTTGCCTTAATGCAACTCCATCATAGCATAGTGCTTAGGATGAGGGGAAAAACCAGCCTGTGGCAATTGGGGATGGATGGGCAGGAGAGGATGATGATGAAATATCACCCCTCTAGTCTTCCTCTAGCTCCTGCTACCACTGTTGACATCAGTTAAACCACTTGTTCCACTGCAATGAGCAACTGCAACTACCAGGTAGGTGACCCTGCTCCCAGCCAGACAATACTGTGAACGCTAGTGGAGAAACATCTCTGCTGTAATTCTTACAACTTCTCTGACGTTTTGAGAAGCTGTCTGTTTTGTAATTTCTGGGTATTTTATGTATAATTCTTTGGCTCTGAGAGGAACTAAAAATGAAGTGATGATATTCCCTTTGTGCATGTGTTACGTTGTAATGTGCATTACAATAGCGTGGCTTTGTTGAGAATATATGGCTTGTAAAACTGCATTGCCTATCTGTTCCCCTCCCTGGCATGTTAATCAATATCAGTAAAATACAAGAGAGCCAGACATTTTGAAGATAGTTGTGTTGCTTTCCCCTTATACCTCTATTGCAGCCTACTCATTCCTATCCTGTATTTTCATTGCTTCTATATTTAGCTTACAGATCTATTCTGGGTCGTGCTGATGAAACTGATGTAGGAATTGGGCCGCTTAGGCGACAGTTATACCCGTGTTTGGAAAATTATTCTAATAACTGCCCCATTGAATACCACTTTCCTTACAGTGATGCTTATTTAGAGAGCAGACCATTAATGAGCATCAAGAATTGGCATTCATACTGTAATTAAAATAATTGCTTAATTAAGATTATAATTTAATGCTTACTAACAACATTTGTAACCATGCAATGCAAAATAAGATTGGTTTGCATCTCATTAGTATAGGCCTAGGCCTAAGTTCTGGACTTGAATATATGTTAAGTATAAAAATATTTTTTTTTTTCCTAAAAATTATAATCAAATAGAGGAAGGGTCAAAGAAAGTTTGTGAACCATATATCAAGTTTTGAGAGTACTTGACTTGGCCATGGATCTGTATAGCAACTAAGCAAAATCTTCCAGCCTCTGCTAACTTCGTATTCTCATTTAAAATTAAAGGAAATGCAATGATGAATGAGCTGGGCAGTCATCTTCACTAAGACTTTGGAACTGGATCTGTTGCATATTGCTCTAGAAGAATTTAGCGGTGAGGCATTTTTTTAATAAGTCAGAAAACTTTTGATGCTTTGATCATTGTGCCATGGATATTTTTCAATGTATAGTATATGAAATCTTCTTAGCTGCATGTTCTCCTTGATATAACTAAACAGAACAGCTGGAATAGAAGCCTAGTATCAAAGCAGCATGTGGCTCTTCTAAACAAATCTGGATTTTTAACATTTGGCTTCTCTGCAGAAGGCTCTTTTCTCTGTTTCATGCTATTTTGTCGTATTTAATCATATGCTGCCTTCTACTTACTGCCATGTATGTGTAAATTATTGGGGAGCGGTTGCATTGTGAGAATGGTTTTGCACTGCTTGTACAAAGCATAAGAATTGACATCATATGAGGTCTTCAGCTTGCCAGAACTAACGAGTGAACATCTTTTCTTTTTCACCAATGTGATGTCACTGTGAGTCCCAATAATTATCTAGAAGGTGACCCTTCCTTTGTTGTCTGCCACTCCTTTCTCACTAAGCTATTTTCAGCTGGATATCTTTGAGGAGCTATGCAAACATATTAGGGCTTCCCTTTTTATGTAAATGAAGGGCATGAAGAAGGGCTGCTATAATTTTTTTGCAAGATCATATAATCAAAGTCTACCACACATGAAAAATTTTATTAGTGATTTTTGATAATATACTGATTCAAAAATAGCCTAGAAAAATGAAGCTATCCTATATTAAAAATAGGTATGCAAGTAACTGTATGTAGGTTGGATATATGGTAATCTTTGGGATTGTTTTCAGTTCTGTTCTGAGCATTCCCTTGAAGACTAAAGGGGAGAGTGATTAAAGAGACATGGTGAAAATACCAGAATTGTTTTTGATCATTCAGTAGGTGGCAGCTTTGCCTGAAGCTGGCATTGAACCAGTATCACAGTATGATGGTTTTTTGAAATTACCTCTGATTGCTTGAATTAACTTTATAATGATTCAGATGGGTATTCTTTTACATGGGCCATTTTTAGCTGACCTTCAAGAAACCCCTTCATCAAGTCTGTCCTTATCACACACTTGATTAGCTACTGTTAACTGTGAAAGTATGCAAGTGAACAATCCCATTTTAAAAAATGGAAAGCGAGGAGGGAGAAAATAAGGGGTAAGCAGGAGAAAGGCCGAACCACAGAACTCCCCAAATCTAACATTATTATGCAAGGAAAAACAAGGATTCAGACCCAAGAGGGGCTGAACTTTGCAGTGCCTGAAGCAGAGTAGGAGTTGGTGTGAGAATCCTTCTCATCTAGTTGCTCCAACTCAATAGCAGCTGGAAAGAAGCACCCTAGTGCCCAGAGAGCCCATTCAGAGGAGTAATGAGGATGGATAACTGAGGAAAGCTTCCTGGTTTCAGCTTGCCTGCGGAAGTGTCAAAATACTGTCTTATTCCTTTGCCTCTACCTCATTCCCACTGTAGCTTCCACGTGTCTATGCTTGTCCTTGCTTGTTGCCTTCTGAGTGATCCCTTAGCTTTCTTTTAGTTTGAATGTCAGACCTTGGTGACTCTTTCCAGCATTCTGAAAATGCTGAGCAACGTAGGCTGTTTTGATATGGTATCCCATTTCCGATTTGTAAATCCGTGACTTCCAGCTTCAAAAATGGTTTCCGCTCGCTGGAGCTAATAAAATATTTGCAAGCTGTTGAGTCATTCTGAAAGGATGTTGTTGGGAGGGTTTTTTTTGATGAATAATTTTAATTGGTTTCTTTGAAAACTGCAATTTTTGAGCATTAAATATTAATTAAGGGATAGGAGGGGAACACCTTTATGTCCTGTGTTCCTTTATGAGTTTATCTGATATTTGAGAAGTAGAATTAAAAATCAGATGGAGCCATGCAAAATGATGTTTTCTTCATAAAAATGTTCTCAAGTTGAGAGTATAAAGAAATACAGTAGAAGCCTCCATAAATTAATGAACTTATGGCACAAAGCCTCTCTTTTAGTTTGTGGGACAGCTTTTCCCCACAGATTTATACACTTTTTTTTTTTTTTGACAGATTTAATTGTGAGACAGCTGGTCTGATTATAGATAAATTCTTTTAGTTAGTCTGAAACTGAACTTTCAGTTACAAAATTTATATGTAGTTTATTTCAGTGGGTTTGGAAATGTGAGGTTTTACATAACCCTAGCTGGCTATTATTTAACAACACTGATTATCAAGTACCTGGAGGCATAGCTGTTCCTGCATTATGTGACTTGGAGTTGTTGTTCCCTTTTGTGGGAACTATGAAGTTATGTTCTGTAGCAGGTTACCTCTAAAAGATGAGCTATGGTACAAGCTTGCAAGTGGTCAGATTAAGACACTCGTATTTGTCAGAAAGGAAACAGTCTAATTTATCCCAGAAAACAGTAAAACAGCTTTTGTGTTCTAGGATTAAATGTCATCCCCCATTCATAGGGTTTTTTTTAAATACTCTTCAATAGAAGCCAGCTGGACCATTCTAAAATAAAGTTTCTTCTTCCCTCCACACCTCTAAGTTGGGTATTTTACTAATATTTCTCTTCCTTTTTCTGCTACTTTATTTGTTTTTGGAAATGGGGGAAAAGAGACATTCTGTAGACAGGTAAAAGAACAAACCAGTTTCTTTTTCTTCTTTTAAGATGGCAGTGTTTCAAAACTTTATATAAAATTTTATCAAAGAAACTCCTCACACAGC
This sequence comes from Nycticryphes semicollaris, assembly GCA_013400055.1. Classification (NCBI taxonomy): domain Eukaryota; kingdom Metazoa; phylum Chordata; class Aves; order Charadriiformes; family Rostratulidae; genus Nycticryphes; species Nycticryphes semicollaris. The sequence continues at coordinate 584,712 of VXBJ01004104.1, forward strand.
ACTTTGCTTTGGATTAGCTTTAAATATTATCTATGAATACAAATTAGTTTTTGAAGGGTTGCTCTTTTGAAGCAAGTCTGACAGTTCCTTGCCTCTAGGAAACACATACTAAGCAGTGAATGTCTTTGCCTAGTATTTTGAGCTCCACATCTTTCTCTTGTCCCACCACCTGCTCATCTTTCTGTCCTGTTACCATAAAATAAGGACTAAATTATAGGTTAAAATATCACATTTGTCACTGTCAGATGAACGTGATACAAAAAATGAGAGGAAGGGAAACAGAATGCAATTTTAAAAGCACCCTTTTATTATTATGGTTCTTTCTAGTTAGCCAGGGCTGACTTGCTCCATGTTGGAAACTGGAGCAATTCCCCTTAGAAGGCTCTTCATACATGATGCACAGGTATTGACACAGTTCTCTGCTTGGGGCATTTAACCTGCCCTGGGGGTGAAAGACTGGCAACTGTCCTAAATGTAAGAATCTTACACTACCACGACTAAGGTGAGGAAGGCTCTTTTTAGCCTAAGTGAAAGATGCTTGTCCTTGGAAAGCATCCATTCTCACTAGCAGCCTCAAAATGCAGTATGGTCTTGATTGGAGAGTGTCTGCTCATCGAACACTCACTCCTGTGAAATGCAATGAAATTCTTGGCATGTTCTCATGTTCCTCATAGCTAGGGCTCGCTGCTTGCCCTTCCCAGTGGCAGAGCCACTGCTGCTGATTGTAGAGGCAAGGAGCTTGTTACCCAGTGAGTGCCCGGCTCCATGGGGCAGGAGGGAGGCCACAGTGCCCAGCTATGACTTCCTTTTAGAGCTCCAAAAGTTCTGACTCTCTAAGATGCAGTTCAAGACAGGAGCTTTCCAGGATGAAGATACACTACTACAATTGCCTGGTTGGAGAAGAAAATTTGTAGTTCCTAACCCTTTTTTTTTTTTAATTGGCATAGCAAAGCAGAATCTGATATTATTTTTTTTTTAAAGCAGTCAGATATAAATTATGCATTGTTATTAAACAGTAATCAAATGACTCAAATGCAATTTTTAAATTAAATCATTTAAAAGCATGCTTTTAAAAGCACACTGCTTTAATAAAATGCTACTTTCTGCTGCTCTTTTCTCAAGAACTTTATTCACAATGTTGAATATTTTATGGTGCCAGGGGCATCATATTATCTCTTCTGATATTACCAACCTGATAAAATAAAACAAAAAAAAAAGTCTCTACTGTAATTTCTTCACACAGTAGGATGGGAAACTATCTGACAAGTTGTTAAATAGGAACATATTGCTTTGAAAATGCAAATGAATAAAATAACATTAGCATTAGAAAATACAGTAACCTTCTATCAAATAACAGCTAAGGAATTATCTGATGTATTACACAGATAATTTGCGTGTAATTAAATTTCTTATGAATCTTCTTCCCTTAGTGGTGGATTCTGATACTGATCTCTGCTCTGGTGTCTGGATGAGTGATGTGCTGCTGGAATACAGTGTTGCTGACAGCTCTAATAGCAGTTGGGCTGCTGAACCAGTTGAGTTGTGTGTGCTCATATCGCCCTCAGTTAAATCCTGTGTTCTTCTTCATACATTGTTCAAATATATGGCTCAGTGTGTGTAAATATAGATAGTGGAGGTCTATCTGAGGTCTGCCTGTACAGAGTAGGCCAATAGCAGCCAGCTCATTCAACCACCTGGAGGTGTCATTGGTGCTGGTTGAGTGGCAGGGCCTGCTGAACTAATGTACACATTTTCTTGAATTTGGAGGAATTACCAGAGGTTTTTCTCTGCCTTCTGGTGTGCTCCTGAGTGACGTGGCTGCCCTCAGGATGGCGTGTCTGGCAGAGTGACAGGTTCCTATGGGTCTTGAGTCATTTTGGGCCAGGCAGCACCCTGTAGGCCGTGGCAGTGGCTGCCAGGATCATGCCAAGTGCCCTAGCAAGAGTGCTGTGTGCAGCTCAATTATTCTCATGGCTTCTCTTGACCTCTTGTAGTCCACTACAGCCATGAGGTAATAAACCAGCACTTCACTTTTACCAGGTGAACGGGTTGAATATAAAGGTATGAAAAAGGTCTAAACAGGCAGAAAATTCTGCTTAGGTTGCAGCAGAAGCTTCATTGCTGCAGCACTTCTGGAGTAGCCTTGGGGAAGGTAGGAAGATGTTTGCTTTCTGGCTTTTCTGGTGCTTTTCATTCAGGGGACAAATCTTTTGAAAAATATGAACAGATGGCATGGTCTGTGATCATCTAGTCCTTTTAAAAATCAAGTCCGTGGCTGACAGCTTTTGTGTGGAGATTGTTATGAAGGTTTTAACGTTTGCAATGAGCTGCTGCGTTGTAACTCCATAAATACTATTGCATGCTGTAGTAAGTGCTAGGAAATAAGGCTGCTCTCTTAGATGCTGTGGCTGCCAGTTTCCTGATGCTTGCTGTTTCCAGCCACTCATGTCTTCATCTTGTCATCTGCTCCTGGTTGCTTGGACCTGCTTCTTGTGAAGTTTTACAAAATAAATAGCTGTTGCTGCTGCCAGTAGTGCTGGGAAACTTTTATATAGGTCCTGCCTTAAAAATTTAAGGAAGTGTGAAAATTTTCCTTATGGTACTGTGATGGTATGTCCTGAATCACACTGGGCATAAAGAAAAGCTGTTAATAGTTGGTCTAATGAAAAAATTTGAGTAACTTTCACTCAGTAGATTATTTCATCCTTACCAGCTCAGTAGGTCTGTTGCAATGATATTTCTTGTATTTCAAGACTTATCCCAGGGCACTTCTCTTCTAATGTCTGTCTGTCTTGTTGAACAAGTGATACTTTCTAGTGGATTCAAGCTATGCATTTCAGAGCTGTTGAAAATATTTATTCATATGGGTCTAGCTGACCCATGAGGTTCTTTGTCATTGTTTATAAAGCAAGAATGTTTCATTTAGAAGGATGTTTTCTTAATGAAACTTTTTGTGTAGAAAGAACATTTTTTTTTTTTTAACTGAAAATGGGCAAAAAGTTTTGAAGTGGGTGAAAATTAAATGCAACTTTCAATTTTGGACTGAATAAACTATTTCAGTCAACAATGAAGACTTCCATCCTGCCTTTGATTCTACTAATGGGTCACTCTCTTTCACCTCCTACCCCCATCTTTTCCTTTGTATATATCTACTCCAAGCTGACTTTTGCTTCTCCCTCAATACAAAGTGGCCATAAAGCTGACTTAGGGCATTCCTTGATGTTCAACGTAAGTCATTCATGTGATCCCATCTGTTTTGCACCATTTAGACAATGTATAACAGCCAGTACATTGCAGTGAATCTGTACATGCAACTGTATTGAATAACAAGTGAGACCTTAGTGGAGTGTTCCATCTAGGTTGCTCGTTTTACAAAATACTGCAATGGTCACAGAACAACAACATTTTCAAAGGATGTGTTAGCCAAATGCCGAATGGAAATGTTTCTCTTGAGAGGGAGAAGCAGCTTTCTCCTTGCCACTTATCAAAAGGCAGCATTTCAGGGGATGCGATCGATGAAGCCGCTCAGAGGTTAATATTCCACTTCTCCCTCACTGGCATCTGCTGCTCAGGGGATAACTGAATTGGGTGTGGGAACAGTGTCAGAGCAAAAAGGCACTAGAGACCAAGAAAAGCTTCCTTCTGTGTTGGAGGGTGCTAAAAGGGAGAAATCTGCCAACAAACAGAAGACAAAGCCAAAAAGGGACAATGGCTACTTTGTTTTGGTTTTGTCTTTGTTCTTCCCCACCACCACCGCACCTTCCCACCCCTCCTCCCTGGTCTCTTCTTCCAATCTTTTTGTGGACTTCCATTGCTCTTTTCCCATTCCTTACTGCATATGTCAGAAGCTTAGGGTACTTGGGTTGGAAAATGGACTTTGTGGTATGACCAAATACTTGAATATTTTTGGTGTCAGGTCTCTTTGGAGACTACTTGTTCATCTGATTTACAAAGAAGGGAATGCCCATGAAATTTACATTGTGAGTACTGCAGCTCTGACTTCAATTCATCTCCTAGCAGTTCAACTTCAGCAAGTGTTTCATTTTTACTAATTTCATGTAGAAAAAATTGTCTTTTTTCTGATTCCTGAGCTGACTGATATGTTGAGGTTGACAGTAAAATTGTTTTAAAGGAAGCAATGAGAAAATATGGCTGTAAAACTCAGAGACTATAGAAATGAGAGCATCACTCCACTGTTAGAAGTGAAACAACTTAAAGCTGATAAGTGTAATAATAATTAGCATGACCTTCATTAAACAAGATACTGTAATGGCACCTGGACTTGCTTGATATTAAGTGTAATTTGCTTTAAAGAAGTAGCATTAAGCACTATTTTTGCTGGTGCTTTTTTGACAGGAGGGAAATCAACAGCTTGAAGTACTTAATTTTGGCGAATGATCCCATGAAACCACTCCGAATGCCTCTTTGCTCTAGATACAAGGCTGGATCAGACACTGATAACTAGGAATTCAATCCTCCTCCTCCTCCTGGAGGAGGGGACACAAGAATAGAAACCAAGCAGTTCTGAGCACTGACCTGAGGCCAGGCATGGACTTGATCAAGCTTCTGAATGGATTTGACAATAAGTACTAAGCCATTTGTTTTATAGATGATACCCTTTTGGACTAATATATATCTCTTTTTCCCGCATTCGTCCTTGAGTGGTTGTGTTTTGTTTCTTTTCTTTTTTTTTTTTTAATGGAATTCAGAGATTAAATTATAGTGATAAACACTCTTATGCTCTAGATAATAAAGTAATGTGTATTTTGCTACCAATAAAGCCAGAGCAGTAACAACCAAGGTACAGTTCATTATGTCTCAGTAAGCTAATGCATAATAAAAGTTTGCTGGAGTTTGGTAAGCTGTCCCTTTGCCTGCCTTGGAGCTTTGCTACCTAAAGGTATCTCTGCTAACCAGAAGACCAGATCTTGAATTCAGTGTTGCTCAGCACAAGCCTGGCCTTATGGTTCCTGTAATGCTACTGTTGCCTCTGTGACTAACTTCTGAAAACTATTCATACCAGAGAAACTCTTCATTTTTCCTGAGGTGATGCAGTCAAAAGGAAAAATTAGAGTTAGTCTTTAGCACCTTTCTTCCCGGTTTTATTTAGAAGTGCCCAGAGATGGGGGCTAATGCGCCGTTGTTGTCACCTCTGTGTATTGAAAACTCCTGTTCCTCACAGTGAGTTCACCTTCGGACTTCTATTTAAAGCACTCGTAGCCAAGACAATCTCTTCCTTGAGTTGTAAAAATTGTGATGCTGTGAGAGATAGAAAGAGATACAGAGATAGAAGGACTGCTAAAAGGTATTTGGTGCAGTCTCATAGATTTCGACAAAGACTTTATTTCCTTAAATAACACCTAGTTTAAATAGCAGCAATACTGCCATCACCATTGCCGGACTGATTTACATCTGCTCTTTATGCAGTGGATCTCTGCATCTATGAAGCTGGTTGTCCCTATAACCCCAGTTGCCGTATTATCTGAGCCCTGTGTTGCTCTGAAAGAATGTAACCCCATGATACCCCTCTGGGGCAGGAAGTACAGTTACTGCTATTTTATAGATGAGGCTGAGACCTGGCTACGCTGCAGAACAAAGATCTGGTGTGCTAGGGTGTTCGTGTTGTACCATGTTCGTGAGGGTAAGGATAGCTCGTGCTGGCAAGCAAGCTCTGCGGGCCCTGGGTAGATGGCATATACTAAAGGCTGTGCCAGCTGCATGTGACAGTCGGTGCCAGCTGCCCTCACTACTACAGTTACGCAGGGGAGTTTGAGTAAGCAGGCACAGACCTACACTGCTGTTGGGATACAGGCAAAGTGACGTGCCCAAGGTCATAAAGAGAGCCAGCGTCAGGAAAGTAAACTGGGCCAGGGAATTAGAAATAATTAATTAGAATAATTTCCTCTGAACCACTCTCGGAAAAGCACAATTTTTGCTGTCGGAGGACTCTTACATGCTGTGCTACCATCGGAAGCTGAATCTGTAGGAAGCCCTCACAGCAGTAGTAAGCTGCTGAAGCCTCTTGCCACAGAATTGTTGGTGGTGCGCCTGAGTATGACTTTGTATCAGTGGATGGATTTTGTTCTTGCTAATGCTGTGTCAAAATGGTGTTTAAAGCATAAAGCAATGAAAACCTTGCTTCAATAAAATCACAGTGATTAAACTAAGCAGAGTTTAATCCCACATACAGTTCGTGTGCAGCCAGTCAGAGGTTGCACTGCTCAGGAGCACCATTACTGCTGGGGGGGAGCACTTGCATGTCTGGCTGCCGGATGGGGTCCTCACATATGCTAAGGGAGGGAAGTGATGACTGCAGAAACCGATGTGCAACAATTCCAGAACGGTGGTTCGGTAATTTAGAAGGAACAAACCCTTTCCAATTAAGCTCAGACATCATAAAGGTGCTTTACAAAATGCTGCTCTGATTCTAAGTGTGTGGACGTTAGGCCTCCCACAAATACAGCTGAATTTAGCCATTGGGCTAATTTCCAAGGCTTTCACGGTGATAGTTGGAGCAAGTGATCATCCCGTCTCCTTTACTGCAGAGCATTTTTGTCTAGAGTACGGGATGTGATTTTTCCTGTTCACAGAGCACAAAGCAGACACCTCACTTGGAGAAAAGTGTTTAGTCTGTGTGAGAACTACTCTTTGTGTGCACGCTTTGATTTATTTATAATAGATAATTCCTACTATCCAGATGATTTCTCCTGGCTTCCTTTCAGCCAGAGCCAGGGCTGTCTTTGACAGTTATGTAAGGTCTAGTAAGTGTGGCACATAAGCAGCAGCCTTTAATTTCCATCCCTGTTGGAAAATGAGATGAGCTATTCCACTTACCTCATGAAATAATAGGGTTGTGTTTGGAAAGGCTGCTGCCCAGCTGGGAGGACAAAGCACTGCACACCCTGTGAAGGTGACAGTTTGATGGAAATTGTGGTGTTGAGCAGAGCCATTTGCCAAAGGCACATGGACAGACGTGCAGGTCCCAGAAAGGAGGGAGCTGCACTTTCAAATGAGCTTTCCTCCTTTTTGTGTTATTCTGGCTTTGTCCTTACCTTCAAAGGAGAAATGGGCAGGAATTTCAGGAGATCCCGAGGAAAGGGGCAGTTCCCGAGTTACAGGAGGTAGTTGTGCACCGAGTTCTGCATGGGTATTTGCTGCATGAGTTTGGTTTACAGCTTATTATCTATTACATTTCAAGCATATGTTTACTAAAATTGTGTTTTTCTAAGAACTAAGTAGAACTATAAAGCTGACTTTAAAGGCGCTCTGAAAATTAAGACTGAAAATGAGATTCTAAATTGAGATTATAAAACCATTTCTGCATTCCCTTAGGGATAATATAATTGCATAATATTGTGGCTATAAAAGACCCCAACAAACAGACATGCTAAATTTATCTTTAAAATTTAGCTGAGGACTTACTCTTTAGCATCCTAGGGTTTGTATAGACATTTGTACATCTGTAAAAGCAAATGGAAATGCTAGCACTCCTTAGTTTTATTCATCCTGTCCATAGCAATATAAGTGAGAAACCATACCTGAGAAAGTTTGGAGTGGGTCAAATTGGATGGCAGGGTGTAGGGGTGGAGAACTTGCCTAGTATATTCTTTGTCATGATGGCCCCAAAGTGCTGCACCAAATGTTTGTGTTCCCCTTCCCCTCAGACGGGTGATTTGAGCTTAGAGTAAAGGTCTGTGTAGCCCTAAACCTGCTTTGTCTTTGCACAGGCATTATGATTTACATGTACGTGGTCATATCTTGTTTCTTAAGTAATCATAGCCCTTGTGAATTGTGCAGTGCATTGTGGACAATAACAAGGAAGCAAAATAATAATATTGATTCGTATTTTTTGTAGCACTTACTATGTATAGTCTGCAAAGGGCTGTAAAAGGAAGGCCTGCATCCCTTTTCAAGGGGGGGACATAGATGAGAAGTTAAAGTGATTTGGACCGAGACTGTTAGTGGGGCCTTCAACTGGCAACCTCAGTTACCTTGTTTTTAAACCATTTACCATGCTTGCCCAGAAAATGCATGCGGAAGGGCATTGTACCGTAACAAATATGACATTACATTCCCCTTAAATTTCAACAGGCTGTTTGTATATGCGCAGAGTCTGAAAGAAGGTGGATTTTGGGAGACTGTAAAATGTCTACTGTGCAGAGCACATCACGTATCCGTGAACTGTTATGACAACACAAAGCAAATGGCTCTGAGGTTCACCAAAATGGCTCTGAGGCATGGCCCTTTCTGTGCTCTCTTGAGCTGCACCAAGCTGTTGTTGAGGCTTTACCAGAGAAGAGAACGAGGATGGATGTTACAGCTATACTTTTTAATACGTCTCCGTCAAAGCTTGAACTCCACAGTATGGTTGCTTAGGTTGAGAGGTCTTTCTCTTCTCTCCACTGCTGACTCCCAAGTCAAGGGGGAAGTTTTTATGCAAGAGGGGAGAAAGAAGAGAATATTTTATCTGCCTCTGGCAAGTCATGTTCTATTTAAGCCTTCAGTGTACCCAAACAGCCAAGCCTGAGAGGCCGTGCAGTCTGCAAGCAGAACTGGTTCAGCACATGGATAAACATTTCAAGGCTGCTCTCTGCAGTTTCATTGGACCCCAGAGCCTCCTGCATCTCTCTTCACCTGCGTCTCTCCCTAACAGATTCTGTAGTCTCCATCACCTCTGCAGAGGCATACTGCCTGAAAAGCACATAAAGTATGTGCATTTCAATACAATATACTGGTACCAGACTCTGTTACTGCAGTTTAAATATGGATTTGCTGTAACGTTCTCTTGCTGTTATGCTGTTTCCTGCTATATTGACTCCTTTCCCCTTCCATTTTTTCCCACTTGTTTCAAGCCAAAGATGACTGCAAAGGTATTTGTCCTGTGTCTGCTGTAATACTTTCCTTATCCTTTATCTCCTAAAGAAATAATGAGAAAGATCCTGACTTATAACTGTGTGGGTTTTGCACTTGATGTCTCCTGCCCTTGAAGGGAGGAATTAGGAAAGGGGTCCTGTCTTTTTATCCTTTCCTCAAGGGAAGGTGGGGAGAGTGAGGATCAGGATCTCTGTGTTACCATTTTTGACTGCGTGCCATTGCAGTAAATCTTAATGAAGATAGGAAATTGGTCTGACTTCAGTTTTCCAGCCCTGCCCCAGGGTTGTCCCCTGCATTGCCAGCCTGGAACATCCTTGTTTGGCAGGTTGGTGGAAGGCAGCAGCCTCCTGTGGAGTACTGTTCTAAGCCTAAGAAGAGAGAGCAGTATTCCCCCTCCCTTCTCTCCCAAAATTGATTGTTTCTGTGCAGATAGAAAAATAATTACCCCTGGGGAAGTCCATTACTGTCATTGCTTCATTTGTAATTATAATTAGAAACACTAATATGTTTATTCTGTCCGATAATATATGGAAAGACCTCTTTGATTATTTTTTTTCTTCATAAGTCTCTATACTGTTGGAACTGTAAAAGTCTTGTGCTCTGTGTTGTCTCCCTTTACACCAGCTATGCTTTAAAATGCAGCTTAATCTACTTCCATTGTCAGAGAATACCATTGCCCCTTTTTTGTCCAAAGACTATTGTCCCGTTAGCCTAAGTCTTGTTGGTTTTTCAATTATGAAGAGAAACCAGTGGTCAGGGTCTCCTTTTTATGTAAATAAATGAAGGTGGATAAAAAGCCATAAGCTGTTTTTTACTGAAGTAAAACAAGAAGCTGTTTCTGCAAATACAGACCTGGATTTCCAAAGAAAGTACTGGATAACGTCAGAACTGCTGGCAAGCAATACGTCTCGGTTCGCAGGCTGTGCCAGACCCCTGCTGTGGAGCTGAGCCTCTGCGCTGTTGGGCACCCTGTCTCCAGCAGCCCCGCACAGCCCTTGCAGACCTGGGAGTGAAGGAACAAGTTTCTGGTGAGCCCATCCCTCCTTGTGGCCACCACCAGCTTATTGGTTTTAAGAGCATGCTCAGGTAGCTCTCCACCTGTCCATAGCCATATTCAGCTACCTGATGTCTGCTTGAGGCTCAGCTGGGCTGATCCCTGTGGAGGAGGAGAAGAGCCTGGATCATTGAGCTAAGTGATGACCAGCCCTGTTGAGGGTTCTCCAGGATAGCCCTCGGGGAAGTGTAGTTGGCTGCCTACCTCCCCATCTGCAGACTGGCAGGAGTGGGTGCTCACCATCATAAAAACATATTTGAGTTTGCTGCAGGGGGAATAAAAGGGTGCAGTCTTTGTGCTTTAGGAGAAAACTGGCCGCTGCTGTACTTGGATTGTGTTCTTGTGCTCTCCTCCTGCTGTCTTGGCATGTCTGCATTTTCCTGGCTCTGCACATCATACAGTTTGTGTAGTTTTGCCTCTTGGGCTTCTTCTCAGTAAGAACTGACCATAATGTGCATAAGGCATTAGGCTAACAGCAGCCTGCTTTGGCACTGAATTCTTCTTCTGAGTCCCACCTCAGACCTTGAACCTGCCAGAGCATGCAGCTGCCTCTCACCTGGGCCAGCACACCCCAGAGCTGCATGTTTGGCAATAACAGGTCTCTGTTATTACTGGCTCACAGTGATAGGAACTCCCCTCCCTCATGGAAATCTGGTAGATGTCCTGCAGCTCAGAGGCACGCTGCTTGTGGTTTTTGTTTGTTTGGGTTTTTTTAAGCAGTTATAAATCTTTGTTCTACTAATAAGCATATTTGCTTGGAATAAGAAGTCTCTCGTGGTCTAATTTTTTGTTCTGCATCCCAGGAAAAATAAAGCTTTATGGAGTAAGTACTATGGCCTGACTTAAAATTCAAAATTTTTCTGCAACTAAGGTTTCCACTGTAAATGAGTCCATCAAAACAACCCAATTAGCTATTGATATGTATCATCCATGTTTCACTATTTCTCCTTTGAGAATTTTGATTTGGCAAGAACAAGAAATACCTTGTACAGAAGTGGCTGCAACGGTTACTTTTAACAACGTCCCTCAGCTTTTGGCACCCCTTCCACATCCTGCTTGTGCCTTTAATATGTGTAGATATATGCTCATCTACCAGAAGTATGACTAGGCATGCAAAGCATCCATTATGAACAGTTTCTCATTTCCTCTGTTCATGCTACTCCCTCTGAGTATGCCATGTGCTAGTTAAGCTATCATAGTTCCTACTGCTGGGAAATTTTTCCTTTTATCTTCTTTACGTAAAGGCAGCAATTGCCCCTTTGTCTATGATTACATTAAAAGTTCTCTCTCTTTTGCATAATATCCCAGGCCTGATCCTGGGATATGTCAGAGAGTTTCTAAAAGCAAGCTATTTAGAATACTGGGGGCAATTGCACTGTTAAAATAAGGTTATGGATAGGCCTTTTAGATCCTGGACTGAATCCCTACCTGAACCTTGCACTAGGTGTCATGCAAATAAATTCAGTATTGCCTCTTGACTTGGCTTTTCTAAAGAGAGGTTGAACAGTCAGATGTCCCTGTTACTTCTTTCCCAAAATACATGCTCAAACTATGCCTTCCCTTTGTTCAAGAAAGGTAGCTCTCCTCAGTTTTGTGTAACATCACCTGTATTATTTAAGAACTGAAATGCTCTATGCTACATCTAGACTCTGCTAAAAGAACATCCAAATTAAGAATTAAAAATGTAGGAAATAGCAAGTTTATGGTTAATTCAGCTGCCTTTATACCTATGTTGAGATGACCTCTCTAGTTACTGGATTGCGCAACGATTCTTTAAAGCCTTTTCACTACATATAATTATTTTATGATTTGTCTCCTCTCATCTGAGAGTGTGCATTTACTTGCTGTGAAGTGATGCAGTAGGCAGGTGAAGTGTAGGAAAAGATCTCTATTAAGCATGACAGTTGGATGTGTGCTGAGGCACACGCTCATGCCCAGGCATTGCAGAGTGAGCATTTTCTACTGGAATAATGCCCTACCCTAAAAAAATGTTTCTTTGGTCATCGCAGTATGTGGTGCACCCTAGATGAGTAGTGTCCTGGTTTGAGATAAAACAAACCATTTTTATGTACAGTAATTTTACTTTTTTAGCTGGGCCTCTTCTAACTAGCTGAACTTTGAAATTAACAACATATTGTTCAGAAAACTGTTCACTCTCACAGTGATATGACCTGATTATACCAAGGAATGGTATGCAGAGAGGCCCTTGTTTATACTTATTGCTGTAACAACCAAGGTCAGGTAATTTTGTTATTTACCCTGTTGGAGGGTCGGAAGTGGAAAAGCATAGAGGGGTCACACCTGTAGGGAGGAGGGGACAGGACAAGTGACCCAAAACTGTCAAGCTGGGGTATTCCATCCCACCCACATCATGCTCAGTATAAAAGTTGAGGGATCAAAGGGTCAACTCTTTCTTCAATGGCTGACATCTGAGGAGGTCCCTGTCTGTTCCTCTGCTTCTGATCCCAATCCGAGCATTCCTGACTCCAGATCTGGAACCCAGCTCCTATCGGTCACCGAGTCCAACCTGGGACTTTTCCTGATGCCTGCTGGTGATGTGATAGTCATCATGGGAGCTTGATACAGTTTTGTATATATTGTATCTATTTCATTATTTTCTTCCTTTTTTGTTTTGTTTTAATTTTGGTATTAATTCTTCGTTTAAACTTCATTCAGTTTATTTCATTCTAAACCCATAAATCTCCTTATCCTCTTCCTCTCCCTTTTTTTTTGTGGGGAGGAAGGGCCATCTGTCAGTCTGGTTCTGGTAATTTTGGCTGAAACCATGAAAAGTAGTCAGTAAGTGTTAATACAATTATCCTACTGCTGTAGGCTTTGAAAGAATTTCAAACAAGATGGCCTCACTTAGTTCTATATTTTTCATTTCTATTGGCAATTTTAGGAAATACTTGCTATATCTCAAGGAACTATGCTAACTGAATGTTAAAGGTTACTACATCAGGCACTCCAAACATAGGAAATGGCAGAATGAGGACTTCCTGTTCACCCTGACCTTTCCAGGCTGTGTATCTCTTTCCAAAGGGTAAGTCAAATCATACCTAGAGGTCTGCTCGTAGCCAGTAATCTGTGACTTGAGTAGAATTTAATAACTTCTTATCCTCTGCTTTACCACTTGCCCATTCCCCCCCACTCCCTCATCCCCTTTCCTGTAGGAAGTGAAAAAAATATTTCTCAGGGCTCAGAGCAATGAACTAAATTAATCCAATAATTGTGGTAATTTATGAGTTGATGATTGATAGCAGAAGACATAATTACTCTTTTTCAACTGTAGTTAACTCAGTGTGATCAAATATGATTATATGTTAAGTTGCATTATTGTTACATGAATCATATGCTGATCACAATACATCACCCTGATGGAACCATGATGCTCAGTGGCATTGCATTAGGAATTAGATCAGCTCCTTGTTTATAAAAGGCCCTAACCCTGCAAACACTTGTGAATATTATAAAATTTACTGGCAGAATAAATCTATGTCTGAGGATTGCAGCAACATGAGATGAGAGGATTTCAGTCTGCAGAGGTATCTGTCTTTGCTGGTTTCATCCTGGGTGGTCTGTATTTTTATTGGTTTCGTTTCAATCCAACCTTTCTTCAACCTAAACTGCCTTCGGACAGGTGATATAACCTTTGCTTGCCAACACGGGAGAGGTTGTAAATTAATTCATAGGCTTATTTTTTACATTAGGCTCTGGTCTAGGTATTTTCCTAGGGCATCCTTAACATCAATAGATAATGGTATCCAGGTTGTAGGAATCATGGGTGTTCTTGCACAACCGCTGTATGACCCAGCGTACACATCATTACTATTCACCCTTAATCATCTTCTTGATATCAGACCAACTTACTGATATATATACCATGTATATTGGTGTGTGTGTGCATACTTCCATACCTGTATGTTTTCACTTCAGATGTCTGCCCCCTTTAATCAATATTTGATTCACACCATCAAAATGAAAATGTAGTGCTACAGGGAAATAGCTAGCCAGGAGATTTCACCAGGGGTATAGTTACCTTTTGATGTAAATGCAATAAGAACCACAATAGTAAAAGCGGCTCTAATTTGCCTTTGTAAGATCAGTCTTAAGAAAGCTGGTGGGAGGAAAGGAAACAAAAAGTTGTCTTGGGCATAGAGCTTAAAAAAGCTTGAAGAGCATCTCTCAGCCCCATAAAAAGTGGCAAATGCACAAATCTTCCAGAATCCTCCCCACTGCCCTTAGACCAGAAACTGCAGTCCTGTAAGGAAAACTGCCAAGCAGAGGTGGTCTAGTTTTTGAGACAGAAGTAAAAGACCAAGAAGAGTACTATAGGGAACTCCAGCCATGGGAGTCACACCTAGAAAGGGGATGTGGAGGGGATGTAGACTTGGGTGGGAAGAGAGTTGTGTGAAATGCCTGCACAGGTGAGACACCTGGGAGGAGATGCGAAGAGAGCAACCTGGTGTGAGAACCTGACAGAAAAATGTGGTGGGTGAGCCCTTAAGGACAACCTGAGGGCTGGGATAGAGGCAAGATGATGACTCACTTCTCCATTCATCCAGGCTACAGTATCTGCTCTCAGCCTCAAATCTAATGGCACCATCCACAGAATCTCCCCTAAAATACCTGGTAGAGTTATTGCGTCCTGTAAAGCTCAGGCACCTCCGATTCAGTGGCTGGCTGGACTGCACAACACCTCCTGGAGAATAATAGATAAATTCGTGCTGTATCCACTCAACTATACTTTCCCTTGTGGCAAAACAAGTAGGTGCATTTTGACAACCAGCTCTGTGGTTGGGCTGATTGGTCTCCTTTCCCTTTACTCCATGGAGAGGTTTTGCGTGCATTTGTGTTTAAAAAACCCACTTTGTTTGTTTACTGTCAACTGGAGGCCCTGCTGTGCTTCTAAAGTGCTATTCTAGATACTGTTTTATTTGCTAATGAGTTGCTTTGGTTGTGGTACATGTTAGCATGCAAGTCACTCAGAAAGAAGGAAGGGTTGAGCTGTTGTATTCAAAGGCAATAATATGATGTCGCATGTTCTCATAATCTCATTAAAAGCTAATTGCCCAATTGTATGTAGATTACTGCAGTATGCAATTCTCCAGGGCAGCCCTGCAGTGGTGGAAGTATGAGTCCTCTTCTCAGCCTCAGGCTTTTCTGCTCCCAGCCATGTTGTGGTGCCTGTGTTTCCAGGTGCTGCTAAACCAGCAATGTCTCAATCCTGTTCCTGATTCAAAAAGTAGTAGTAAATCCTCACCCTTTTTCTTCCATGCAAAGCAAACCCCAGCATGATAACATTGATGCTGTTGCCACAGTGACACCCAGATGCATTGTATGGTGTGCCATCTGGTCTCCAGCCTTCCTGCTGCAGGTTGAGGTGCGATTAATCTCCTTTTGCCATGTGGTAGTTTTGGGCAAAAGCCAATGAGGAGCTGGAGCAATATCTTCAGAATTAGTCTAGATACACAGGGCAGTTGGGTTAACTCGTGTTTGAAGAATGAGTTTGTGAAGTCTGCATGCTGCATGTGACTCAGACCGCCAGCTTTTCCTCCTAAGTAACAGTCTGAATCAGGGTGTTCCAGAAAATGTGTTATTCCAACTTGAATTTTTTAAAGACCTGGTCATGAAAGCATAGTGAGCATTGGGAGACGGTAAGCTCTGAAGAGGAGGTAGAGGTAAGCTCCGTTTCGCAGGATGATACTGGGCATCAACACCCTTTGGTGACCGAGTTCCTTCCGAGAAGGAAGAAAAGTCTTTTCTTGTCCAGGCATGACCATGTTGTGTCTGAGTAGTGTGAATGCATGAAAGATAAGGTCACGCTTGCTCTTAGGAACCTACCTCAAAGAGTATAAATACTTGCAGAGCCAGGCCAAAGTCATAAATATATAACCAGGAGTTTTAGTAACACGGACAGGGTGTTTCCCAACATCTCAGACCCACACATAGACAGCCCTCTGTATGTGGGCTGCCTTAAAGCTTCTTAAGTGTAGTTACAAGAGCAAAGGGTAAGAGCCTGGCATCTGTATTTTTGTTTGGCTTTATGTACCCATGGGTGCTTGTGTATTAGGAGTAAAATACTGCATTTATTAGTGTGTTTTGCTAAATTCCCTGGTTCCTGTCTCACACCCTGGGAATAGAAGGTGAGCTTGGGGTTTCAGGGCTGATTTTTATACAAACTCTGTAGAGCAGCTGTAGATCTGGTGCTGTGAAGCAAACTCATCTACTCTGTGATGCAAGTGGATCTAATTTTTGGTTTGGAAAGAGTACTTCTCAGGAATTTCTCAGTTTATGTAGATACCCGTTGTGCTGGCAGGGGGGCCTAGTTTAGCTATTTGTGGAGCTGAAAAAGCTTTTGATGTTGGCATCTGTACTCTAAAAATGGGTGACCAAACTACTTTCTGCTGTGACTTTTGAGCTGACTTGATCACTTTAACTGATGATGTCTAGATAAAGAACTTGATTTCCTCTAACAATATACTTTCATTAAGATAGCACTTCTCTTCCTATTCTTAGCACTTAGGCTCACAGAATCATAGAACTGTCTAGGTTGGAAGGATCCTTTGAGATATCTAGTCCAACCATCAACTGAACTCTGATAAAAAACAACAACCCATTACTAAACCAGAACACTAAGTGCTGTGTCAACCCATCTTTTAAATACCTCCAGGGATGGTGCCTCAACCACCTCCCTGGGCAGCCCACTCTAATGCTTAATAACCCTTTCTCTGTAAAAATCTTTCTTGATATTGAGTCTAAACCTCCCCTGACACACCTTGAGGCCATTTACTCTTGTCCTGTCACCTGTGACTTGGGAGAAGAGACCAACCTCTGCTTTTCTACAACCTCCTTTCAGGTAATTGTAGAGAGCGATAAGGTCTCCCCTCAGCATCGTCTTCTCCAGACTGAACAACCCCAGCTCCCTCACCCTCTCCTCATAAGGCTTACTCTCCAGACCCCTCACTACCTTTGTTGCCCTTGATCTGTGATAAAAATTTAGGGATCCCATCTACTGTATTCCATGTGAAGTAATAAAAGCAATTACACTCTCTGATAACAGAAAAGTAAAAAGAGATTTTCATCTGAGAATTCTGCTCTACTGCCTTTTTTAGACAGCGGGGTACACTGCTGCTGTATATGAACTATCTAAAGAAGACCCACCATGTTGATTATATTGCCATCTATTAACACAGCAGACACCTCCAAATACCTTTCCTTCTAATGCAAATTGCAGCATTAGGAGCTTGGGCAGGAATCTGTGGGATAAGGCTGCAGCTGAACCTCTGTAGGAGCCTGCTGTGAGTAGGTTTTTTATTTTATTTTTGCAGGCACTTAAAAGCTGGAAAATATACTTTCTGTTTATCGTTGGTGTTCTTATTACATTATTGAAATAACTTTTATCGTGCTGCACCTTGGATAGACCAGTTATAGACCAACGTGATACCAGAGGCTGTACAAGAAGCACGCAGGAGAAAGTCCGCAAATCTTTGCTTTTTCAAAAGCCTTGGTTGCATATGCCTTAAGCTTCCATTAAAAATGTTGCATCAGAGACCAAAGTTGGCACATTTGTTCAATTTATTGTATATATAATACAGTTATTGCTTTTAAGACTAGCTTTCTTTCATTTTTGAATCCACTGTTGCAGTTTTAATGTATAGTCATCAGAAAGGCAAATGACACCATAACTCTTGAGTCTGCAAATGCTGATGCCTGTGTCCAGTTTGGTTTTACCAGACTTGTCATGAGTACGGAATACCTTCTCAATGAATGCTTGATTTCTGGGAAGTGTTTCTTCAGTTTCTACTGTTCCTGTTCCAGTTATCTTCTTGAACACATAATTGGGTTTAACTGGCTTTTATTTAACATGGACTTGCGGCAACCAGCCCTTCCATAAGGAGGATGGACAATCAGCTGATACAGATAAGCAAAACAAGCTCAGTCTGTACCATGTTATGTAAATAGCAGATTTGTGGAGTTGCCTGAAGGAAGATTATTTTTCCTTAATTGGCTAATCTCTAATGTCTGTATTCCAGAAAGATTTTTACCTCAAATGTACTGAAGGCAATGGAGGGACCTCTGTGCATTTTTTCAAGTTTGATTCAGACTCCAGAGATGCTGAAGTCAGATTCCCAGCAGGAAACACTGACAGTTTTATGCTTTTATCCTCTGGCCCTTTAACATTTGGTTCAGCAATCGAATTTAGCCAGTGTGGGGGATAAGAAAAAGCAAATGTAAGAGCAGGATTTATGCAGTTTCCACTGTATTGGCAAAAATGAATTCTAAATCTGCTTACACGTTTCTGACCACTGCCTTTCCCACTTTCCAAACATTCGGGCCTTCTCCAGTCAAGGAACAAAACTCACACAGTGACAGCTTAAGCAATTGCAACACAAATGAAACCATCCTAGTTCTGCAAATTAAATTCTTATAGCATACAGTTTGTAAGTATCCATTCTTCAAGATGTGCCTGATTTGAGAAAAACTGGATAAATGAATTCAAATAAATGCATTACAGTTTCTGGTTGCGGTCATTAAGATTAAGAGAAAAAAAGACATTTATTGTCACATTTATTTGTTGTTATTGTTCAAGCAACACTTACAGTCTTTGTGATAATTTTCTGTTTGTTCTGTTTGTTCTACTATGTGTAGAATACAACAGCAATTTCATTCAGTTACTCTCCTTTATATGAAATACAATGATTAGAAACGTTGGGGAGGGGTATGTATGTATATGAGTATTTCTTATATATATTTACATGCATACAATTGTTTGTTTTCCTGTAACCTTTGAGAGGAGATACTTTCTGCTGCTGCTTTCTTTTTACCCCAAGGACAGTAGCACTGATATTTTCACATATCGGTCTACATCGTACTCTTTTATCTTTCTATTTTGTGTGGATAGCTCAAAGTTTTAAAACCTTGCATAGATTCTATTAATGTAGCAGGGGAGGGGGGAAGAATAAGAGACTATTTTCAAAGAATTAAAAAATTACTTAGGTGAAAAGAATAGAGGCTAACAACTTAACATGCACTGCTTGTTGCACATAGCACCTTATCAAAGCTAACCATCAGGCCAGCTCAGTCAGGCTCCTGGAAAAATTCCCCTAATTTTTTATTGTTTCAACTGGATTGGTGTTTTCAGTTACCAGGAAAAAAAAAGTACTTCTTTAGATTGAAAAGTGCATAATTAACAAAAAGAGCTGAACATAAGTGGACTAGCATGGGTTGATGGATGCCCTATATTAGCAGATTTAACAATTTATTTTATTTTGTTAGACTTCTTCTATGGTGTATGCATAGTTAATGGCACACACAGCCTAAGACAAATCAGTTTGCATGGAACAGTCAGTCTGATTTTGAAATGTTGGCTTCCTCCTGCGATATTCATGTTCAGCTTACAGATCAACGAATACTTAAGTAAAAGGGATGTGTAATGTGTAGGAATACACAGAGGTAACCATTCTCGCTGATTCTCGTCAAGATATCCTTTCCCAATTTGTTACTTGTTTTCCTCTTGTGAATGGTAGAAAAGTAGCCGAGGTATCCAAGATACCATTGCATGAGAGCAGGAGGAAGAGGAATCTTTTGAAACAGTAAGCACTGCTAAGTAGCAATTTCAGCAACAAAATAGGGGTTTGTCAGGTTCCTGGACCAGGTATTTCTTACCTGGTTATTAGGTTGTGAACCTGTAGTGTGGATTGGTTCTGATGTTTTTTTTAAAACATTCATCACAGTCTGAAGGATAATATGGGCGTGCTACTAAATGTGCATCCAGATACTAACATTGTATGTTACTGTTATTTAACATATCATAGAATCATAAAATGGTTTGGGTTGGAATGGACCTTAAAGATCATCTACTGCCAACCCCCTGCCGTGGGCAGGGACACCTTTCCACTAGACCAGGTTACTGTTACTTAAATATGCATTGTGGTAGTTAATATAGGTTGATCAGGGGGTGCCAATACAGGTAGACCAAAGCTGGTACTGCAGATTCACGTCAAATACTCTAAATAGTCTGATCAGAGAGACAAAGCCTGGGTAGTGTGTGGTATCAGCTTCAGTGTAGCATATATCAGTGTCCCCTTACATGCCTCTCTACCCTTCTTTGGTTACACAACCCCCCCCAAACCATTATACTAGCCCCTATTTTTTTTCTCTGATATAATCACTAGGATAACAAGTGTGAATGGTTGTTTATTAATAATTGTTTTCTGGAAAGGCTCCTTGGCAATGTCATGCTGTTTCACTGATCTATTATGAGTTGTTAGTCAGTTGTGACTCACAGTTTTGTAAGTCTGCTCATGCTGATATACTGTGAAGCACTTCTGGAAACAAAAGTGACTCATACTCAGTTGAGTAGGTCCCAGTGAGGCTATGAAAGGAGGATGAATTTATCTGCAAGATTTTTAAAGTGCTGTGAGTTTCTTTCAGCTTAAGGAAAAGACCTGTACCCTGTAACACGTACCACATTCTTCCTAGAAAAGCTTCGTCAGCTTTTATGCAGTTGCTTCTAGGGAGGTAGGAATGTCACATCCTAACCTCTGTATCACTAGACCATCTCCTCTGCGTCATGCCAGGATACTGTAGGAGGGGTTTATGAAGAAATCCTGTGTTTTGAAAGATGTGCTTGAGCTGGACATATAAACTGCTGGAACAGATTGAATTAGTAATTTTAAGTATCGAAGGAACTATGGTAGAAAAAAATTCAACATGAACAGTGATAAACACCATAATACTTGTAGAGTTTCATCCAAGGTCCACAGAGTTCCATGGAGGTTGCATTGGTCACAGTGTATTTTGGCTCAGACTCTGTGTTTATACCTGGGTTAGAGTTTTGCTTCACAGTCCCATTGATGAGAGGGGTAGCCTTGTCACTGACTGCGCGGAGCATTAACTCTGTCCCTGCAGGAGCACTCTGGCATTCAGAGAGTCAAAAGGCTTGCGTCACTGTGTTATACCCAACAGATGTCTGCCTTTCATCTGTAAAGTTTCTTTTGGTGCATATATGTGGATCTATAAATATACGTGTGTAAAATGCCTGCGTATCCCTTAGGGAAAGTATGCTTGCATTCACATTGTCAGTGAGAACTGGCTGAGCACTAAGTCCACCATAACTAAACTGCTCATTCTTTGGGCCACCAGTTGTCCTTCCGTCTGTATTTCTATGTGCTTGGTTTAGCAGAAGAATGATTTTGGCTGATGGTAAAAAGGAGAAAATACTCTGATTTATGTGCTTCTATAAATGCCATAGCTCTCAGAATCACTGATATTGTCTCTGAATTTAGTCCAGCTGCATCCAGCAAATAATGAGACGTTTGCCTTCAGTAGAGCCATTTCAGAAAAATTTTGTGGGAGAAAAAAATCCTAATCCAGGCCCCCGTGTGCTCTGCTCTCGGATCAACCTCCATCAGATACGTTGCACACAAAACCATTCCTGCACAGCCTGTGTTCAGAAAGCTTTCCCACAGCTTTCTAGGGAGTACAGAATAAATGAGAGATAATCGCCAAAGCTCTAACATTGATAACAGCAAGTATAGATGATTAAACAGAACTCTGTGGCATTTACTGTATGCACCTGAAAAATAGTAAAGCCAAGTATGCATCAAGCAAGGTGTGAAATCCCCTTGTCAGACTTGTGAGTGTGTGAACCATGCCTTGATAATGTTACGGACACACCAGTCTTTGTCTCAGATTCCTGTCTTGCTTATAAGATGAAGGTGCTGGAATAATAGATGCTGATCCCTTTGGTTGGCATAATAAAAACAATGCATTTGCTAAAAGCCTAGATTATTTTTATTAGTGTATTCAGTAAAGTAAGTAAAGAATAGGGGGGCAGGGGCGGAGAAGAA
This sequence comes from Nycticryphes semicollaris, assembly GCA_013400055.1. Lineage (NCBI taxonomy): Eukaryota > Metazoa > Chordata > Aves > Charadriiformes > Rostratulidae > Nycticryphes > Nycticryphes semicollaris. Next base: position 606,495 of record VXBJ01004104.1, read on the forward strand.
AAGAAAAAAAGGTGTTCAATACTTAAACCAGAGGTTGCTGTACTGTGCTCCCAAAGAGAAGGACTCCTATTATTTCTGGACATCCTACTGATTTGCTGTCAGTCAGGAAATAACACAAGAAATAATGTAACAGATTTATTCATAAAGGTGAAAACAGTAGATGACAGTACAAATGAGGCTGCACAGGAAATCTGACAGCCCTGGTACAGACCATGATCCTGCAGCATCTTTGCCCGCAGCCTAATTCCACCACCTCTGCCTTGCAGACCTTGTAGCTGCATAGAGGAAAAATTTCAAGTCCATTCCTATGACTCTACCAAGTGCAATGGATTCATGTGTTTCAACTCACAAAAAGCACCTGAAAGAGTACCAACAGAAAATCCTGTTAGTGGTTCTCTTTTGTCTTCAGGCTCCACAAATACATACCACAGGAATAGTGTATTATCCTTAGGCAAGAAGTAATTTATTTTCTAAGAACCCCCTCCAAAGTACTTCTTAGAACTTGCAAATATCATTATTAGCTTTTAAGGAAACACAAAGCTCCCAGTCAGGCATTCCTTGCACAGATGATTCAGGTTCCCCAGAGATGGGCTGTTTTCACTTTTGTTATTTCTGTGTGTTTAGTGCTCATAAAACAAAGTATTTTATGTGACTTCCTAGTCCAGGCACCTCTGTGGAGATCTGCCAGTCCTTGTTTCATTCCTGACAATTTCAGTGTTGGACTCCCTCCACATATAGAATCATAGAATTGTCTAGGTTGGAAGGGACCTTTCAAAATATTGAGTCCAATCATCAACCTAACACTGACAAAGCCACCACTTCACCATGTCCCTAAGCACCATGTCTTCCTGTCTTTTAAGTACCTCCAGGGATGGCAATTCCATCACTTCCCTGGGCAGCCTGTTCCAATGTTTGATACCCAGTCTAAATCTTCCCTGGCACAACTTGAGGCTGTTTCTTCTTGTCCTATCACTTGTTACTCGGGAGAAGAGGCTGACCCTCACTTCTCTACAACCTATTCTCAGGTAGCTGTAGAGAGTGGTAAGGTCTCCCCTCAGCCTGCTTTTCTCCAGGCTAAATGACCCCTTCTTCATAAGACTTGTCCCCTAGACCAACTATATATAGAACTGTTACCTAGGCTGGCGCTATAGGTCCTGTGCTAGGAGAGAAGGGGAGGTGACTAGAATGGAGCGTGGAAATTTTATGAAAACATAAAATAGAATGACCTCAATGCATTCTGCTGAGGATTTAAGAGCTGAATGCCTGTATTTCAAAGAATAGCACGCAATATGTGTTTGTGAAGGCCAGGGCTAGTAGAAATGAAAAATTATGTATCCAAGATCAGAGTTTAGATATCGCATTTGTAAAATACGCAAAATAGTGAGCACTGAGCAGTCCCTCTGTCCAAATCGGATTATAAAGTTATATCCTGTAACTTGTACTGAAGAGAGAGGAAGGCACAGTTAAAGTATGACTGCAGCCTTAACTTTAGCACTTCCTGATATGCTGTGCTTAATCATGGAATTTCGTGTTCTGAGCAAGCCTTTGTGGTTTTATTAGTATTTTATAAATTCACTATATACACAAAGATATTAGGCACATCAATTCTGTATTTAAAAAAATAAAGGAAATAAGAAGCTGAAGGTAATTATCAAACAATGAATATAGAGTATTTTGATTTTAGCAATCTGTGAATTAGACAATCTGAAAACAAAGCCTTGGATTTGGATTAGATTTTTCTCTTTGAAGGCTAAATTGATTTCTGTTTACATATAATGTTTTTTATAATGAAAAACTAGTACTGAAGGTAGAAGCCAATAATTCTTCTTTTCTCTGGCTGCACCTGGAAAATGCTGCAGATGAATATATTTGCAGTTAAGGATTTCACAGATAAAGCTGTTTAGGGTATAATTAGCTTAAGGGAAACTATTTTCTGAAGTGCAAGGCATTTAATTGATGCAGTTTTATCTAGATAAAAGTGTAATCAAAAAGCTATTTGTTTATAATTTCAAACTTCCCTTAAAAAGAAATTAATCTATGTAATCTAGGATTTAGTTAAGCTCATTAGCCTTTTGGTTTTTTTTTTTATTATTAAAGAAAGGAAACAAACAAAACCCACCAACAAAAGCAGAGCCCCCAAGCCTGAGCTGTTAAAATGTCTTGCTCGTACTTGGGAGCTCTGGTTCAGGGTAGTTTTAAATGCCTTCCCTTTGCCTTCCTCTTTGATTTTTCTTGAAAGATGAATAGTTGCAAGATTGCTTTTGCTTTGATAGGATGCATACAATATCCTCCTTGAATCCTGGAGGCTACCTTTGAGGCAGCATATGAAGCTGAGGATTTCCTTTTGTGATGGTGGTAATGATCTTTATTTCAGTTCCTTATGCTTCCCGTAATCTTTAAAGACTTGTAGTTGTGCTTAGCCAAGACAGTGTTCCCTGATGCTATACTTCAGTTTAATACCCACCTCTCTCCTTTCTCTGCCAAGAGGAGACTTTTCTTCAGGACACAGCCACAGGAGTTCTTCCCATCTCCATGCATTGAGGAGGTCTTGCAGCTAGTTTCTGTTCTTCGTGTGTCATCTGGTTTAAGCACGTCAGGCTGCTGGGCCTTACAACAACATTCACTCTGGCACACACACGCTGAAAGTTTGCTGGATTTGCAGCAAACTAGATTTGTGAAGACTGCTACGAAACATCACAAAACATCAGCAAGAGGGAAACTGGGGCTGTCAGGGCAGAATGAAAAGCTAGTTTCCCCTGACTCCCCCGCCCCCGACTGCCAGGATTTGAGGTATTTGTAAGCATTACAAACATTCTACTTATTTTTGGGAAAGTTGTGGGAACAGAACTCACTTCGAGTCTCATACTCCTCTGTCAGGTTTCACTGATTCTGAACAAAAGCCTTAGAAGTTTCTGGGCAAGGGATGCACACGGGCAGAGGGAGTAACCGTACACACCTTCTCGCTGTAGGACTTCAGGCTGGCAGGAAAATCAAAGAAACAAAATACACTCTTGACCTACCCGTGGTCAGGCATATCTGGCCGTTTTGTGTCACTTGAGCTGTGACTCTAACCCACAGTCTGGACAGCAACGGAAGAGGGAGAGGCATTTTGCAGGTTGAGGGCTGCCACCTGGATTTTTGAAGACTTCAAGAACTAAATGCACTTCAGGCTCACACTCTGGCAGTACTGAACTATTCCCAGTTTAAAAGAAAGCAACCTTGGAGACAGTCCAGGTTAGGCTGTTGTCCTAAGCCAGTTAAATCACATCAGGAACAGTTTTAGTCCTACATTATGTAAAACCCACAGCTGCTTTTTTTTTTTTTTTCCCGTCCATTATTTAGATTGGGTTTTGCATAAACGAGTGCCATGCTGAACAGCTTTTCTAGCTGTTTTGTATCAAGGATGAAGGGATAAAATATGTCTATTGAAAAAGAAAAGGAAATAAAAAAAAAAAAGTAAAAATATCTTGAGTGCTTTTGTTATTAGCCATTCTCCAGGCAACTCCTGGCTGCAGGCAAACTAAATTAAATTTTGTAGTAGCAGAATTATATATATATGTATACACACACACTCACACACACACCTTAGGAGCTATTTTTAACATGTGTACCTCTACCATACCTCACATCAGACAGCTTTATTTGAATCTAGGCTATTCATTGGTAATAAGCAGCTAATTAATTTATCTCATGAATATCAAATATGCAATTAGTCACAGAGCACTCAGAATTCCAGCCATTACCTACTGCTGTAGTCTCCACGCTGCCAACAATGACTCCGGGAAATGAGTCCCATTCAGTACCTGACCTGCCATAGAAAGAAAGACATAAATGGGTTTACCATATGCTGCTTGATATTATACTTATAATTCTTTCTTTCTTCTGTGCATGTGTGCATGCGTCTGTGCAGTTGGTTAATGGGTTCTCTTTAATCATAACAATGTGCAGGGAGAAGAGGAGTGTTTAGAAGATTATATAATGTCATAGTCTCAAAGTCCTGAGATTAATATTTCTACCCAAAGACAAGTCCAAAGGAAACATGCATGCCTATATTTCTTTGTGTACACTGTTGGTAAGACAAGAGATAATAGACTAAAATTGCAGATAGGAAGATGAAAGTTAGATGTTGGATGAAAAGCTTTGAAACAGTAATGATAGATACGCATTGTTGAACAGATGTGTAAGGGGAGACTGGATAGTCTCTGACAATGGTGCTCGCTAAGGAGTGATGTGACAGGCACCTGGGGAAAGGCTCAGGCACAGCTGATTATGTCCTGGAGAGGAATGGCAGGGGTCGTAAACTCTCAAGCTCCTATCTACCATTATGGCTGCATGTCTGTTGTATTGCCTTTCTCAATAGCAAGCTCGGGGATCAAACAAGCCTGTAAACTGAACTACTAGATGAAGTTGAAGCACATTTTTTTTGCTGTAAAGCAAACATCGTTGCTGTTGCCTTGAGATATTTTATCATTAAGTGCAGTTTCCCACACTCGCAAATCTCATGCCGTTTATAGAAATGCTGACTTCCATTATTCCATGACTAGCCTCCTAAGGTTCAGCTGCGGAGAAGACTCTGAGTGTTGAACAATTTTAAAAATCAGTAGACATTACTGCAATCGTAGGAAAGCCTTGCAAGGTGGAGTCCAGCTCACTTCATTGTAGTGCTTTGGCAGTGCATAGAGCATACCAATTAAAAATGGTTTCTGTGAGAGCGAAGCATTAGAAGACATCAAGCTGTTCTACACCACTGGAGCATTTAGTCATAAATCTTGTAATTTCTGGTAGAATCTTAAGTAATAAAGCATTAAAAAGACATTTCAGTACTTTTTCAAACTCAATCTTTTTCTGAGGATGGTTTTACAGAGGTGATGTGAGGTTTAATGATGAGCAGGAATCTATCACTGCTTTTGTTTTTATTAAGTTGTGCTTCATCTCTTAATGTCATTTAACCTCTGTGGCTTTTGATTGGTATTTTTATAAGTTGCTAAATGAACAGCTCATAAATAAAGCACAGTGACCCTTGTTTGAGTTGAAAAACGTAGGCTATTGTGTTCTTGGCATCAAGCTGCTTTTTAAAGTTTGTTAGTTTTAGTATGGAAATCAGTTCTTCAGATTAATCACCAAATAAAGCTGAGAATGAAATACTGGGTTTAGGTGGCTGAATCAAAGTTTTTGATGGTGGGGAAAGAGTTCAAGAATAGGCAACAGGAAATTCTTGAGCACTGCAGCGTTTTAAAGAAAAAAGCCACTCCGCGTCCGTGGCCGCAGTGTAGTGTTCTGAAACTCCAACAAGATTTAACATACTTCACGTTGTTGGTAGTACTGTTTATATTAGCCTTTTTCTTTCTGTGATTTGGGGTAACCTTGGGAAATGTGTTCTAATACCGCTGGCCTTCCAAAAGTAAGAAGGGCAAGTATGGGAAATGCTTCCTCTGTGCCAGGCTCTGGTATGGATACCATGGAAGGAGGGTTATAATGGACAGCTCTTGCTCACGTGAAGGATCACCATCCACTCCCCAAGATGATTCCTCTGGGCATCCCCTTCCTCCTCCAAGCCCTGCGTTTTGTAGAGAAGGCTTTGCTTGTACTGGTTTTCCAGCCATCACTACCAGAATAGGCCCTGTGATTCCCACTTGCTAGTTTGGACAGGCAGGCTGTTGCATGGCCGTGCCATCTCCCGTGCCTGAGCAGAGCTGAGCTGCCAAGGTGAGGGTTACGTGCTCTGTCTGCTTGAGTGCAGAAGTGGGAGTCTCCAGTGTGAGCCCCAGCCTCTGTTCTGAAACTGCTCTGGGGCCAGCAGATTACAATGTGTTTTGCATTCATGCATTGCGGGCCTATTAATCAGTCTCAATGGTATCATTCAGGGAGTTTAACAGCAACTTTTTTTGTAGCTGTAATAACTGCTCTGAAAGTCAGCTCTAATCTCTTAAGGTGTTAAATGTAAACAAATACCATTCTGCATAAAACTACTTTTCCTGTCCTTTTTTTTTTTCCAAATATAAAGGTTGAATAAAATGCTTTATAAAAACAATTTCCTTAAACTCTTAAGGGATGCTAATTACTTTTAATTTCAGTGTGTGATGGTCCTTATCCAGAGGAAGTATGCTGCATGGGCGATAAACCATTTTTATATCATATAGCATTTAACAGACCATGCCTGGAATTCGTTGAACAGTCTCCCTAGTTCTCTGATCTCTATTATCCTTCACCATGATTAAACATGCAGTGTTTCATCACCTAGTCGTGAAGGGCGTTCAGGAATGTTAACTGAGCTTTTCTCTTCTACCTGCCTGAGTGGTTGTGTTTCTCCCCCTATTTGCTATTCCACCTTTGCAGCAAAGCATCGCTCTCTCTAGGTGCAGTCAGAGGGTAGTCATGGCCATGTAGTTCATGTCTTGTTGCTGTTCTCACCATGGAAGGATCAGCTCCAGTGACAGCATTCCAGCACAGCAGTCCTCAACACTCAGGAGCTGTGGCTTTAGACTTTGCTTTTGAAGTCAGTTATAAAGATGATGTAAATCATTCTCCCCTCCTCAGAAGCAGCAGAGCCCAATATGTTCTCTATAAAGAGGTGACAATGAAAGTTTTCCCACTTTCTCTTCTCTCCTCTCTACGTGTGTGAAGTGCTGGACAGCCAGTGCTACACACTGACATCTATCCTCCACACAGCAGCAACTGCGGAGCAAAGCTTGGAAATATTCTGGCTGTGCTCAGATTTGGATCTTACTTAAGGTCAACCCAACCACCTTAGCTCTTTTTAGAAGAGCTTGTTAGCCAAGTTTTCACGTGTTCATGTCCCTCCTCCCTTTGTGCCTGATCCTGCTGCTACCTCATTGAAATCGTGACGATGCACCTCTGAGAATCATCTCTGTAGGAAATAAGCAGATAAATATTTACAGTTATGTGACAATCTGGGAAAAGGTTTATTCAAGCTTAAAATTAAATCAACGATATGACCGTTTTCTGTGTTGACATTAGAGTAGCCACTCGCTATGTCCGTCTTACTTGAAAGCTGCTACTGGCAGCTCTTGAACACTCAAGCATCTTCAAATCTTCAGTCTGTTTTTTGGTTAGGCCACAGTTTCATTCCTCCTTTTCTGTTTGGAAATCTCTTAAGTTATTGTAGGTATTGCCAGATATAAATAACCACATTCTTAAGATATCTACCACACCTGTTAGTGAGTGTGGAAGGGCATGCTCCTGTAGATGGTTTCACTCTACTTACAGGAAGCTTTGGAAATCAGCACAGGGTTTAGTTGTGAAACTTGGGCATAGCGTGTGGAAAACCATAGGTGTTGCTCTGTCATTCCTATCGACAAAAGTGGCCTGGGCATTCTCCTGTTCTCAGGCATTCCTGCTTTTGGTGAAGCACCTCTCTGAAGCATCTGATTCTCTCTGTGGCAGAGATGGACCCGATGCCTGATCCATATCCATCACTCATAAAACAAAATGGATAATTTTAAAGCTTCTACTGCTAATTCCAATCCAGATACCAGCAGAAGTATGTATCCAAGTATTGCAATTTTATATAAGAAAAAGGTGATTATTGATGTCTTTTTACAAATAGATGAAGACTGCAAAGTGATTATGCATTTATCTTAAATTGCCTGAGGTTCTTAATATCATTGAACCACACCTCCGTCTTGAAAACCTGACTTCTTTTTTTTCTGGTCTGATTTAAGTGGTTTAAGTGTCTTGTACCTTTTCCTGTTACAGACCCAACCTGAAATGTGGTTACTTTCCTGAAAATACATCAGCAGCACCAGCAAAACATGTATATACATCTAAGACTGAGTAACCAGTTATAGTTACAGCTAAGGAAATGAATGCTGTTTTGGTTTACAATGTCTGGAAATAAGTGTTTGCTATTTAAAAACAAAAATAGATTTATATTTCATCAGTAAAATGACTAAAAAAAATGCCCACTCTCCAAAATATGTAGTAAAATTGAGTCTTCGCTATTCTTCTCAGTGAACTCCAACTCTGATCATAACCTGAGCACAGATTATTATGTTAAAATTTAGAGACCCAAAATACCTTTCTTACAGTAATAGCTTCCAGTTGCTCTTCAGCCTAAGTAGGATCTGAAGGCAGTGATTGAGAGATGAAAGTCTCTCTGTCATTTTCAATCCCCTGAGCCATCTAGCCACTTTCTGCATTTATTTTTCAGAAATTAATTTTTAAAAAAAGCAATTGTTTTTGCAAACAGCCCTTTGAATTCCATCCCTGTGGCATTTTAAAGCATTATTGCAAATTATTCAATTTATATGCATAGTCAAGCCTACATCATTATTCCCATATTCTACTAAAGCAGGAAGAGAGAAAAAAAAACACTCAGAAAAGACAGACAAGAAAAACAAAGGCAAAAAACCAAACCACTGTTCTAGAAAAATAGTTTTCACCAGGCTGAAAACAAACCTAAACCTTCTTCATCACGGTGATCTATTTTAGAAAGTCATTGTAAGGAAAGATTCAAATGACTGCAGTAAAACTCAAAAGATATACTATATTATGAACAGTAATTATCGCAAGTATTAATGTTTTTTGGCTTCAGATGAGATGATCCAGCATTCTTAAAAACTAATAAAAATGAATACAGAGACTTACACACGTACCTGAACGTGTTCCAACTTAGCAGCTCATTATTATTCAGAGAATAATTGGCTGTTCATTTACATCCTGTGAATTTCAAGGCCTTTATAAACTACATACATATTACTTTCTCATACACGTTGCTTTGTAGTCCGTGCTTCTGATGGGAAAAAGTAACACAAGCATGTTTACCCCCAGAAAAAGTGCAAGGCATGGTACTATTCCTCTGTTCCTCTAGCACATACCAATTGGTTGATGGTTTCACTGTTCTCCCCAAATTCTACACCTGGTGTGAGACTGATTCCTTATCCTCTCTGTTTCAATTTGAATGTACAATGGACCTGAGGCCTGCTCATGGCCTGCCCCACCGATGTCGGAAATGTGGTAATTCAAATTCAGAAACATGCTGCTGAAAAAAGAAGTGAGAAAGTATGCAGCAGTGGAGCTGAATATTCTCAGCCTGTAAGACATTATGATACATGCACAAAACATAGGGCAGATTTGTAAGTGTCAACAAATGTCCAACTATTAATGGCATCTTTTTTCAAAGGCACTCAGAGAAACAAATGAGTTTTCACTAGTGCCGTGCCAAATTAACTGTATGGACAAACATTTCAGCTAAGAAGAAAGGGAAGTTTGATGCTTTTGGCTTGAAGTATTTGAGCTTGCTGAGACCTGTGAAAAGACATAGAATAAAACCACAACAGGAGGAGTTTGAGGGGAAGTAAGGTCTTCAGCTGTGGGCACAGAGGAGCAGTTTCAGCAAGGTGCTCCGCACCAGCTTCCCTGTTTGCTGTGTGTTGAGAAACACAAGTTTCTCAGCGGGACTACAAACCCAGGAACACTTCTGTTCATCTCATCTGTAAAGGAAAGGCAGAGACAGCAGTTTCTGAGGTATCCGCATTTCTGCTTGTGCTGTCTCCACTTCTAGCTAGTGAATAAGGAAGGCCACACAATGTGAACTTTTGGAGATGGAAGAACCGCTAACCATTTGCATCTCCCCAGAAAGGCTTTAGCCATTTGTGTTTGCTCCTGCAGGTTTTGTGAATGCCTTGTGGTCTGTGAAAGCCTAGTGGAAGGAGCATCGCTGGCTGCCTGATGCTTATCCAGAGTCAAAGGGATTCAGCTATAAATTGCTTTCTCTACACCATGCTTGTAGCTTTAGAAGGCTCTGCGCCGGGAGGCACTTTTGAATTACTTTTTGCTGGCTTTCTGATTTAGTTTACTTAGAGAAGCTATTAATTACAAGTTGGTAAGGTCTCAAATGAGGTCTAGACCACCTGATCCACAGACACAGATAAGCTGACGAGGGATAATGGCTCTTGGCTGCTCCTGACCTGGGCTGAATTTGGGCAGTTGCTTTGTTCTGTAATGAACAATCCCACAAGCCACCCAGTTTCCAAAACCAGGCTTTTTAAAAATTAAAGTGCACTTCTAAGACTTAGATCACACTGTTTATGGAGTTGATTGGCCTCAAGTTCACCTTGGGCCTAATTGGCTTACTGGCTTAATTAGCAAAGTGCTTATTAATGTCTAGTGGCAATTAATTTTCAAGGGATTATTTTCTATTAAGATCATGAGTATAGCATTAATGTTGTGCAACTGTGATTCTGGAGAACAAACCAGTATGATGTGCAGGGTTTTTCCTTTTATGTATCCAGCAGAATTTATTTCTTTGGTCATATTGTGTTGATTTGCCCTGCAGTTCTAATAATTAGCATCTGTATAAAAGCAAGAACTGCATACTGAGATTAGGGCCATTTAGGAAACAATGGAATGATAGCTTTTACTGGGCTTGCATAAATCATGATGGGCTGATGAGCAAATAAATTACTTTTGTCAGATAACACCATAACGTACTAACAAAAGGTACATTTCAGAATTGTGACAAGCCTACATTTTACAAATTCAAGTATATTGTTTTGGTATTTTAATATTTATATGTGCACGAAAGTTGGCACGTGAACAATAGAGTCTGAGACCTAGCTATAATCCACAAGCTCATTTAATAACGCCACGGCTCTGTGATATTTCATTTGTGCGTGTTTTAATGGCACAGTCTTACTCCTGTATAAATCTGGGGGTGCTGGAAAAGGCCAAGGATCCCTCCAGTCCAGCATTAGTAGTAGTTACTTGGGGAAACAATGTAAACCCAGGGTATATAAAGACATGCTTCCCTGGACACAAATACCTTGTTTTCAGCTGTCTATGGTTTTGGGGACTTTCTGAAGAAATGGAGCCTTTGATAACCAACCGGTAGGCGTTGACAGGCTTTTCTTTTGTGAGTTTGTCTTTTTTGAAAACGTTTATACCTTCTGCATATCCTGTGGCAGTGAGTTCCCTAATGTGCATGCATGGCATGAAAAAATACTGTCTTTCCTTGCTTCTAAAATATGTATTTCTTTTTAATATTCCCTACTTCTTGCGTTGTACAAAAGAGTTACTGGTCATCCCTTGTGCCCTCCATCCTGCCTGAGACAGTGTAGACCTCTCTGCTAGCAACCCATAGGCCATTTTTTTTCTTACTTAAGGAATCCCAGTTACTGAATCCTCACACTTTTCATACTTTTTTTCATCCTTGGTTGCTTTCAGTTTGAAAAATGGTGATTAGGTTATATGGAAAAAGTGTATAAAACTGGGGAGATGCAAATGTAAGCTTTTAAGCTTTGTTTTAGAGAATCTCTAACCATCAGATTGCCAGGTGAGAAGAAATATACTGGTCTTTCTCTTTACCTGCTTTTCATGTTATCAGATGCTAATCACCGCCAGAGATAGGATCCTCCGCTGCATGGACCTTTGCTTCCAGTGTACCAGTTTCATGTTTTTCTGTATTTCCTGATCTTTTTGTTCTGTAGCTTGTGTCTCACATTCCTTGTTCCTGTTATGTTTAGAAATGTTTATGTCCATTTTTATGTCTTTATTAAGTTATTCTTTAAGACACTCTTCTCCCCCCAACCTTCTTATCATTGTATATGCCTTTCTTCAGTTTTTGTGTTTGTGCAAGACTTATATTTTTTCAAGTATAATGTTTTACTTCTGATACCTTCTTCATTCTGCAGTTTACTGTGGCAGCATTTCTCTGGGGAAGGTGGGAGGGTGTTGCTTTTATGTTGGGGTTTTTTTCCCTGAGTGATGTGTATTTTGGGGTGTGTTAGTATGTAGATTGCTAAAAAGCTTTGAAAGATCTATTTGACCCTCAGCAAAGAACAGGTTCTTCATCTCTGTTTTGCAAGTGTGAGAAAACCCAATTTTTTTTCTCATTCACTGTTTGTGTGGCAGCTGAGTCAGCTGTATCTGATGTTGTGTCTCAAAGGTTGCAAAATTTGGGAATAGAAATAAGAAGGTGTAAAATTACCCCTTCTGAGGACCACCACCACAACTGAGTTGTGTAAGACCCATTTGGCTTGTAAAACTGGTGAGAGGTTGATACTGTGCTCAGGCTCTGTGTTGGTCTTCTGCCAACAGGACAGTCTCAGCTGTAGTATCTCCTTTAAAAAATTCTGTGGACAAGTCACGGGGGAGGGGGTACTCGTGGTCAGGCTGCTTCACCATAGCTTGTGTACATCCAGCAAAACAAAGCTGAGAGACCATATTTTGTTCTGTGTTTTGGTACTGAAGCGTATCCCAAACTAGTAATAATAATAATATCAGTAGTTACATGTCAGTGATTAAAAAGTGCCATCTGCGAGTTAAAATGAGTACGTTAATCACCTTTTTACAGCAGGTAAGCATTCATATTTTATTTTGTTTTACAGTTTTGTAATAAAAGCTTAATTTTACTCCTTCCTCTCATACAAAACTTGTGCCATAAAATAACCAAAAGCAGTCGTGCAAGTGTGAATGCAATAGAAAGCTCTACTCAGATTTATTACACAAACTTGAAACGGAAAGCTTAATATACAGTGTATTGCAAAGTAAGGCAAATATATTCAGCTAGCATGTAATTGTTTTTAGATTTTTTTAACTTGACCGGTATTGTGAGGTGCATCCTGAGGTTGTTACTAATACCCTCTATTTCTGTAATATCTTATATGCCAACTGGTCTCAGGCATCCAAATGTTATATATATGTGGAACAGTTCATCTCTGTAAGGGCACAATGCAGCAGTTGTTTCTCATTGCATCGAAACTCTTCAAGACAGGCAGCAGAGAGTATTGCTGTCGTGGTTTAAACTGCAGGAGTACATGAGGCAATGCGTTATCATTTGGCCCAATATCTTGGCCAAATGCTGCTTCAAACAATGTCCTTATTAATTATCAAGCAGTATTTACACGTAACACAGGTGGAAGTTGTTGCAATAACACAGCAGCAGCAGCGGGTTTGTTGTAGTGGGTGCTCAAGGGGGCAAAGCTCTAAGATAAATGTTGCCTTCTGAAGAGGCTGCCTCATCCCTATTGCCTGGCTTGGGAATAGCACAGGTCCGTTTGTTTGAGCTGTGTGCGCAGGCAGCTGATGCCATCATAGCTAACCATGGGCTTTCACTCTTCTTGCTGGGATTGGGTCTAGCAGGACAGGGACAGGCCTGACCTAAAGGTGAGCCCCATCCCTTGGCTCTGGTCACAGCCTCGCTTCTCCCTTGTTCCTGCTTGTTGTTAAATGGAGTCAGCCTCAGGGATCTAGTTAGGGTTTGGAGAGGGAGCATGAGTTTGTCATTCCCCTCATGTGGTTTATGATCTGAAGCATGGCATGTTAATTTTATGCTAATTTGCCCTCGCTGCCTCTGCACATAGTTGAAAACCATAGCTCCCATGAGTGTCTGTGAGAAATACAGACATGCATATGGACAGAATACAAACCTAATGTTCCAGCAGTCCTGTGGGAAAAATGTCTTGCTGCTGGGTGAATCCTTTTAAATTTTTTTTCTGAGCAATATAAACACAAATATGGACAGTCTGTTGCTGTAACAGCAACAGTTGTCACGTAGTTCCTCAGAAATGAAATGTGTGAGGTATAATATACAGAACTTTGGCTTCCTTTTATTCAAGTGCCTCCATCCAGAAATGGTGGAAGAGGGCAAGGACAAATTGTTGTCTTTATCGCTGAATTAAGCTCTCCAGGGCATAGACTATCCCTTATTTCTACCATGGCAGGATTCAGCACGAAGAATCACTGGCTTCTGTTTCAACAGAAATAAATCAAGCTAGCCATATGCTGAGTGCCAGCAGTACTGCAACAAGCACTTTGTTTCGGTAGATTCGATAAGTGCTAAGGCTGGTACTCCCTTGGCCTGCAAATAGAGCAGCACATGCATGCAAGTCTCTAAAAGGTGCTAGGAGGTAGCTGCAGTTGTTGGCTGGGACTGTATAACGTGTTACAAATGAAAATGCTTTTGTCTGCTTGTTGTGCAGCTGCAAGAAGGTTTGGCAGCACGCTGAAGATTGCATAGGAAGACGCTAATTGCACCATTTCATCTTCTCTTGTTGGGTGTTTTCCCTTCCCCTCTCACAGGCTTGTCTTTTTCTTGGCTCAGCTCTTCTTGACCGAGGCCGGTGACTGTGTGTGCTCTGTAAAGCAGCAGTCAGAGCTGGCAACCTCTTGCCAGCCAGGCGAGAGGTTAGTCACCCCCGTGTAGGTGCTCTCCCCAGCCTCTGTATAGCCAGCTCCTGGACACAGATGGTCACTTCCGATGATGGGGTTTTTTTTCCCCCCTAGGGTGTGAAATATATAATTAAAATATATTTAGTTCCCTTGTAAATATAGTCACGTGACAGAGTCACCAATGTTGAAGGGCTTTGTTAAATCCTCTGAATGCCCTTATTCGTTTGTGCAATGTACACTAGGGGCAAGTCAGGCATAGAGACAGAGGACTCCCAGGTGATGCTATTGTTGTCCACTGTGAAATGCAGGCATTTCCTTCATTGGAGACCATGAGGTATCTTGGTGGTTCTCTCATAGGGTTATTCTGAAACAGAATAACCAAACTCCGCTTTTGTGTATTGTTGCCATAGTAGTCAGTACAGAAAAAGAGGATGTCTAATCTGGCCACCCTTGTGTGCACTGCACTGAATCCAAATCTGGGGCAAGAAGTCAGGCAGTCCTAGACAGTTCTCCAATGTGACCAGAAGCTGCAGAAGGTGGTGTTGTGTAAATAACTGTGTCCTCTGGACCTGGGCCCAACTATTAGAGAAACCCTGGGTGCTTTGCAGAACAGACATGACTGTGCTCTAACCATGCCTGCAATTCATGCTATTGCCCTTGGCCTAAAAAGCAAGTGGTACGTGAGACAGTACTTTCCAGAAGTAAAGCCACAAAAAATTTAGTTTTTCTGTACCTGACAGAACAAAGTTCTGCTGGGTCAATGTTAGGGAGAAACCTGGTTCCCTGGGCATGGTTGGTTTTTCAGCATGGAAGAGAAGTCCTTAGAACTAGACACAAAAGCAGGACTCGGGGGAGGGAATTATAAACCCAAAGCCTGTGTTTGGTATGCCAAGCTCTATGGACTTCATGGGATTTACAAAAATGAATTCTGTTGCTAAAACAATCTCTGGACTCAGTTCCAATTCCCCTGTGGTGGTAAATGTGATAAGAACTTAGATAGCCTTCTTGATGAAAACTGCTGTGAATGTTGTCTTGGTATGGAGGGTACATGAAAATAGACTGTTTTGTGGTTCAGCCCCTATTCCCTTTGTCTTGTCCAGTCAATAATGCTAGAAGTGTAGCTGTTTTGCCTGATGACTAGCTGTCATCAGGGAATGCAGACGAACATTACAGTGTGAAGAGGGTTTTTTGTTTGTTGTTTGCTTTTTTTTTTTTTCCCAAAGATGGTTTGACCTTTGTCACAAATTTGTATTTATTTTCCCATTTGAAATAAGTCTCTAGTTTGGGTTTTTTTTTTTTTTTCCATTTTAATTTATGTGATTGCTTTCACTTATCCCAGAGAAATTTAACCATCCTGGCAGTGAGAGTGAACTATTTTGACTGGCAGAATAATGCGGTACCTAAAGCAGCACTTCTGGCTGCATGAGGACCACAAAGTACTCAATAAATGTTAAAACACTTACTTCACAGTATCCGGGAAAGAAAACAACTTTCCTGGACAGAGAGTAGGAGTTGAAACTAATGATAATATGCATAAATCTCTTTAAGGCTAATGTGTATATATCTGAGCATTACTGAGTTTCAGCAAGCAGCTGTGGTGCTTCAGACTTTACCTTTAGGTTTTAGTCTTTACTGTAGCTGAGCCCATTTTTATGAATAATAGAGCTCAATCTTGTATGTATATGTTCTTCTGGCTTTACTTGTGTGGAACATTACAGATATGTATCTGAATCTGTGTAGCTAGTGAGTTCTTGATGTGAAACCCAGATCTTTTGTCTGAACCTTCATTTGTACACAATTAATTTTTTCCTTGCTGGCTTAGACACTGCTTATGCCCACTAAGTATTGCAGTGATCAGTCAGGTCAGACTAGAAAAGAGATGGTTTTTACAAAGCTGATGGATCTCTTTTGTCTGTTACCACTGTCTTGTTTGTTTGAATAGGGTATATCCCTCAAAGTAATGTCCCTCCATTCCCAAATGTTAAGGGGTGAGAAATATGTGTGAGAAAATTCGAATACACTCTAAAATATCCTCTTTTCTTCACCACCACACCCTACCACATCCCATTTCCTCCTTCTGGGCAAATCTGCCTGGCAGGTTTTCAGCTGTTACTGCCAGCTTTGTTAAAGATGCTGCAAGGTGCCAAGGATATAATTCTTAAAAACATCTTTGTTGGGCAGGTCTGACACTACTGTGAGTGCTGGGGTTCCTATCTCCTTCTGATAAAAGCTACTGGCTTATGAAGTGTTGACTTAGGACTTGTCACAGTCTCAGCAGTCGGGGTGTACAGCATATGAAGTAAGCCCTAGGCGGTGGGTAGCAAGAGATCAAAAAGGAAAAGTACAAGGGTGAAGAGAGGTAGTGGTGAAATACCCTGCAACACCCTGGGTCATTTTGCGTGCCTCCAGAGGATCGTATATTCTTAAACAAATAAAAATGGACATGGTGTCAAACTGAGCTGCCTGCATTTCCAGCATCTCAGGAACAGTGTTTCCTCAGTGTGCACTAAGGGCTGTGCTCAGACTTGCAGCATTCTGTGCTCAGCCTCAAAATGTTGAATATTTTATTTGAGATTTGATTTATTTCTTGAGGAAGTGGACTAGAAAAGCTCCCGGTGTGTTGCCTCTAGTTACTAATTTAAATTGAGATTAGAACAGGAGAGTATCCAACACCATTAGTTTGCCTTGAAACTTTCTGCATCTGGCAGTGTCTCCTGGCTGGTGCTAGCACTCTTTAAATTGCTAAGAAAGCCTGAGAGACTTTCTACATCTGGCACAGGAGCAAGCTGGCAGTCAGATGTTCCTGCATGAACACTGAAGTTACAACAGGGGTAACAGGGGTAACATCTCTAAGGTTATGGGAAGGCATTTCCCTTCCTCTTTTTGTTATGACAAATCTTCTCGAAGTTCTTCCTCTCCATCACTGTTATGTATCGCTGTGTACAAGAGGGGCTCTGAGGGACTCCAGGAGGGACTCCAGGAAACTGTATCTGTGACTGGAAGATATAGCCTGGACACATTTCTGGTACTCACCTCCTTAAAGCATTGTGGGCTCCCATTTAAATCCAGGGTACCTTGGAAGAAGATGAAAAGGAAGGCAAACAACCTTGAGAATGATAGTAGGTTGCTGATGCTGCCATGATGATCTACCCAGTATTTAGGGCTCTCAAGACTTGTCCTGTGGAAAAGGTCACCGGGAGCAGAGCACAGGCTGGGCAAGTAAGAAGTGTCCTTTTAGGCTTAAGGCTCACAGTCTGAAAGACAAACTGCTGTATAATATCATTTTCCCTAATTACACTTCATTATTAAAAAATTATGCATTTTTATTAAGAGAAAAACCACTGAGCAGAGAAAGGCCGTGAGGTAGTGAGGCAAAATAGAACTATAAAAAATGCTTTTTATTGTAAGAAAGAATCAGAAATCAGAAAAGGTTGATTCTTGGAAATTTCAAGTTGTCACTGTGCAAAAGACAAGGGCCTGGTTCAGAGAAGGAGCAAGAATACCTGGCTCAAATGTACAGGCATCTGGCACATGAGTCAAAGAAAGCCATCATGGTTTTGGAATCTCCGCCAAGCTGTTCTGTTTCTGTCTAGAGGAATGCGCTGGTTCATTAGCTTACAAGCCGGTCCATTAATATATATTTCGCAGTTTTAAAGTGTTTATCAGTTAAACAAACCCCGTGGGTGAGTTTGACAATAGATGAGGGATTTTAGCATCACTATTTCTGCATTGCTACTTGGATGACCTTGAATCTGTCTTCTGCTAAGGTTCCCTGATCTCATTTTGGCATTTGTGGCTTTCTGCTACAGATACAAATGTCAGCTCAGGCTCATTGACAGTTTCTTCATTTATAGGATCAACATAATTTCCCTTCCAAGAACAAATGTTTCTGCCACTGGATTCATATCCTCTGTGATACAAACTCTATTTGGTAGCTGGATTGCAGTTGGATTAGATGATTGTTGTAGGTTCCCTTCAACTGAAATGTTCTATTCCTATTCTATTCCCATTCTATTGTCTAAGGTTTTTTGTCTTCCTTGCACCTGTTGAGTGGTTGGGGTTTATCTCCAAGAACTTGCAAAGGATTTAAAAGATTCTGGTATAAGCCTCTAATTCTTTTTTTACTTACTGCACTTACTGCATTTACTTCATATAGTGGTCAATGTCTTTTCCTTCATTTTACATCTCACTGGATTTTACTTTCCTAACAGCATTTTAATTTTCACAATCCCTCTCTACTATGTAATTTGATGAAAGGACCATGCAATGTATTTTCTGTAACTCTGTAAGTAAGAAACTCTGTTTCTGTAAGTAGCAGAATTTTTCTCTGCACGTTTTTATGTCAGTGCATGAACTGCCTTTTCCTGTTGTTTCTGGTTTCAACTTAATTTTTGTTTTCCTCTGTATGTCCAACAGCATTAATTTAATCTTTTCTGCTTGCATTTTACCTTACAAGTGACTGGTGAATGTGGGATTCTGAAGAAATTCTGCAATCATTTTAAAATTTGTTTTCAAGCTTCATGTTGTGACCTTGATGGGAAATCAAAGAGTAGAACAAAGGAACTGAAAGTATATAGTGGTTCCAGACTGGTTAATGGTAAAATATTTCTCACCTAATCTAGATCAACTACATTTTAAGTTATTCATCTTTTTTTCCTTTACAATCAGTGGGACAATTTAGTGACTGATTTAATCTGAACTTTTAACATTTGAATTTCTCATAAAGAGAAGAATTAGGATCAGGAACAGGCAAAATTTTTCTCCACTGCCCATGAAGGGAATCTGAACAGCTTCTTTTAGGATAGTTGGCCAAAGTTAGATGGGATGAATGCTCTGTGCTAGGACTAAAGCACAGTTACATCCGTAATTTTTCTTCTACATATAAGGTTTACTGGCTGGAGCTGGATGGTTCTGCTGGAGTTCCTGATATGGGGAGACAGATGTCTTGTATTTGCTTAGAGACTCAACGTTTCTCTTCATCCATACATACTCCTTTCTCATTAACAGCTTTCCCTAAATTAATTCAACACTCTCTTTGCATCAAAATAGGGATCCTGCCACACGTTCTTCAACTTTTCACATTTTTTTTCTAGATTCATAAAAGCATTAGCAGGTGAAGTATGTGTGTATTTGATTGCATTACTGTCCTTATCAGCAGGGCCGAACCTTTGGATCCACACTATGGAGTCTGCTGCTTGAGTGAGTAAGAAACAGCAGTAGCAGACTGTGATCTAATATGTAAGCAGGTGCTGGAGGAGGCACAGGATAACAATGAGTTTCACAGAGAGGTGCCAATAGCTCATACATTGGGCAGCTCTGGGTCCTAGTTTCTATTCCAGAGGAAATAACCTTCAGAAGGGGCTGTTTCCTCAACCTTAGCAATATCTGCTTGTACCAGTGCAGTTCTTTATCCCAGTTTCAGCTTTCACTCATCTGAATCTTCACATCCTTGACCACTTGTTCCCAGACTCTCACAGGATCTTGGGAGCTCTGGCCTTTGGTGAGTGGGAATGTGTAGAGTAGATGCACCTTTTCAAACAACCACGGGGGAAGAGGACAAGGCCATAAAAGCCAGTCCTGCATTCCCATCTTGATTCATACCTTTTCACTACACACGAGCCACTGTTTGTATTGTCTGGTCTGCTCTTCTCTTCAACTATTTGATCCCATTCCCAGCCTCCATACTCAAAGATCTCTTATCCCCATCTGAAGAACTCATAGCCTTCTTCAAGCCTGTCCTAAATTGCTTCCTCAACTGCCTCTCCTTCCATCCAAGATTTCGTCTTTTGTCCATCCCGGGGAACCTACTTCTTCCAGCCTCCATGCCACACAAGTGGTGTAACATTAGGAGAGGGATGGTCTGGCAGCTATTGGTTCCAGTGCCCCAGGAGGCCAGCCGGCATGGGAAGGCCAGCCCCACTTAGGCACTGCCTCTGTGAGCTGGGGATGCTCAGCACACAAGGAGCCCAGGGAAAACTGGCTGCTGGCCTCAATGTGCTGAGCCATTCTTGAGTGAGGCTTGAATTCAGCCAGAACTAGGGTAATGTTTTTTCCACGGGTAGCAGAGGACATGCCTTGTACACTTGAACCCAACCTCTTAAATTTCATCTTCTTACTGCAGAGCATAAAGGCATTCAATTTTTGTGAAGAACAGTTACGAGAGCTCTTCTAAAACAAACAGTGTATGTCTTCATAGACCTGCATTAAAAAACTTGTTACAGCTCAAGCTTTCAAAAATATTGTCCTGAAGTGCTTTGGCACTTTTAGGTGACTGGCAAGGGCACTGAAACAAGACACTGGAAACGCACAACATTACTACAGGCACTTTTTTGTCAGCTCAGCCCGCTTTGAGCTTCTGTTTTTCTGAAATCCCATGTTTCTGGCTGGGCACATTCAGCTTTTGTTGCCTCTTGCATTGTTTAATGCCCTGCTGAGGGCACTGATTAAAACAGGAGCCTCTTGGAAAGAGGCAGCTGGAGGTGACCTTTGGAAAGACATGAGCACTTGGCTCAGAGTCCTCTTGGGAATTGGGGTCTTCAGGCAGCAGGACTTAATCGCAACTTTTACTGCTTCAGAGATTATTCCTTAATGTTTGCGGAATAAAAGCTATTAATTTAAATGAAAGATGTTGATAAATAGGAATTTCATGGGTTGGGAGCTGGAGCCACCTGCCTGTGGCTGGTGCCTCCTAACCCCTAGCACGTCATCTTGTGAGGTGGGCAGCCATTACTTGTCTGGTATGGACCAGGGGCTGGTCATGTATCTGCTTCTCCTTTAAACAGGTCCTGGGTGCCTGAGCAGCTGATTCCTCTGCCAGCTGCATAAGCTCGGTGTGTGTTAAGTGTTAATGTGTTACCACTGATCTGCAGAGGGTGCAGGTTAAAACACAGGTTTGATCATAGCAACACCACTGTTGTGCCACCATTCTAGTGAAGATCCCTGAAGAATATGCCCATCCCCACAGCATTGTGTGACCCTCCCCCTGAAAAGAGACTGAAGGAGCTGGAGAGGCTCATCTGATGAGGAGATGGCCTTGTGGGTCCTGGTGGCAGCCCGCCCAGCCCTATGGGGAGATTATGGAGTGTGTGGAGGCAGGTGTTTATGGAAGTGCCTAGCAGGAGTACAGGACACAGTAGTCATAAATTGGAGCACAGAAGGTTCTGACTTGACATAAAGAGGAAAAAAAAAAAATCACTGAGGACAAGATTGGGTTTTCTAGAGAGGCTGTGGATCTTTGTCGTTGGAGATCTCCCAGACTTGACTGGAAGACTCAGAGCAACTTGGTCCTAATTCACTGTTGACCCTTGAGCAGGAGGATGGTCTCCTGAGATGCCTTCCAGTCTGATTCTGTGTTTTTGTGAAAAAGTAAAAATACCTAGAATTCAAGGCCAGCAAAATTGGAGATGGATCTTCCATTCCAAGTGTGAAAAAAAATAAATCTGCTGACATACCAGGTCTAGAAGTCACTCCTGATTTTCACAGAAAGCATCTGAATCTTTTAATTTTTTCTAATTTTTCAGTCATAAGTCAGACTGAGATTTGGCTACCGTAAGCCTTTGCTGTGGGGTTGGTCATATCCAAAAGAGTTCTGTTGATTACTCTAAGTGCTCAGATGGTGGAATGCTGACAGTGTTACCAGGCATGTGTGTTCTCTAGTACAGGATGCTACGCTTTACTATGGTATTAAGAGATTCTTATAATAAGCATGAAGGGGTCAAAAAACAAAAGTCACCATCTGCACTTTCAATAACAACTTTCCAGACTTCTCACTCTTCCATTTTCCCTCCCAAAAATTTGAAAAGCCCAAATCGACAGCTGGTTTCTTTAGATGCTGTGGAAAGAGATCCTTACAGCAGTATTATAAGGCTGCACTTGAATTATACCTTAAAAATAAAAAATGACAGCCTTATCTGCTTGTTTGATGTGGCATTTGAACTGAAGCTACACTTTCCATTTCAAATGTTGATAGAAAATTGTTGGAGGAGGAGAAATTTCTGTACTAATAGGGGAAAATCATGTCAGTCATGTCAGAGCATTAGGAAGCATTATGAGATGTGGATGAAGTCTGCCAAAAACTGTACACCATCAGTTTCTAAATACTTGGCTAGTCTTTAGTGGTGTGGTCTGGAGATTTTTAAATGCTGACTTCATTAGAAAATAAAAACATATAAATAGTTTGGTCACATTTTTAGCAGGAAGTTGGGGGTTTTTTTAGCAGAAAAAGTTGGTTTAGTTGTCATGAAACATTAATTCCACTTTTGTGCATTTTTATATTAAAACACTAATGAATTTGTATGCAAAACCAGGCCATTCTTAATTATGTATGATATATATTCATTAGGGCCCAGAGGGAAGGGGGAGGGTCATGAGACCAGCATGTGTCTCATTACCATGTGTGAAATGATAATGAAATTAGCAATGGCTGGTCAACAAATAGGAAGCAAGTTTATTTTAACTCAAGGGCAAGAGTTGCTGGAATTTTTCGATGCCTAACATTTTTTGCTGAACTTCACAGGCAGAATGACTGCAGTGAGTTTGACAACCTTCACGCTGTCCCCGAAGAGGGGTGCTATAATAGGAAAGTATCACATCTGTGTGTGTACTGCTCCACAGCTGAGGAAATGGCTTTGGAGCAGGTGAATTGTTTTAATTATTCAGTGGCTAGGAAGAACCCACAGGGGCTGTGGGAGCTGCTTTTGGTCAATGGGGACTGCCCCAGTACAAATCTCAGAACATGCAGATCATTTCAAAAACATCCAAAAGTACTAGAGTGCTGCAGGAACCAGAAGCTATAGGATGCTTCTGAAATCAATTCAGGCATTTTTGCAAATGTGTTATTGCTGGTGCTTATTTAATCCTTCAGCTGGTAGAGATGCACTGAAATGTATAGGCAGAATATACGGCACAAGACTGTGACTGGAGCTAAGTTGGACTTCAGATTATCTTGTGTGTTGATCAAGTTATTATTTGATGATAATGTACCACACTTTCATTACATTCTCATTGCACTATTGTCTTCATTGCAAAACATGACAACAAATCTTGACTTGCAAGTATGCACTGGGACCAGTAAGCATAAACGCTGAATAAATCTGTGAGGCTTTCTCCTGTGTTCTTGGAGGGGAAAAAAAACCCCAAACAGAACCACAAAAAAGCCCCCAACAAAACAACACACCCCAAACCCTACCAAATACAGACTGAGATACTTCATATTTTAGTCCTGTTGCTACCATGCAAAAGCAGAGGAAGTGTTTGTATTGGTCAGATGAGATTTAGACTGTCTTTAAAGGGAATACCTTACATTATAGGCTCTTGTACATTCAAAGTGGCAAAGGCAGCTGCTCGGTTTTTGCACCACTGAAATTAAGGCTTTTTGCTGTGCCGTCCATCATTGTAGCATCTGTCAATCTAGGATGTAGTAAAAGCTTCTTGGGAATTTTCAATTGGGATAGTCAGTTTAGATCATAACAAGGTCTTTCAACTGTCAGCCTCTGTTGGAAAAACCCACTATCTGCGAGTGCCATCTTGCTTTTCTTGCAGGGCTTTGAGTTCAGGGCAATATGGATATAACTGTTTCGGGGCAGTTATGTGTGCTGTGAGAGCAGCATGTTTGGCTTCCTTGCTGGGGTTGGCTAACCTCGATTAATGAAATTGACTTCTGGAGCAGCATGGTTCAAATTAAGATTGTGAACGAGCTTTCTTAATGCATAAAAGGCAAATTGTGTATGTTTTTATTATAGATAATTTTCCAGTTATGATTAAAGGATTATTAATCACAGTTATAAAGGGAATACATTACATTTGAGTAATCCTCCCTTTATAATAACAGAGAAAATATCTTTTGTGAAAATACAGATAACATTTTGCCAGCATTTACAATATTTGATATATTCACCATATCGCAAGTATTCTTCTCTGACTTTAAAATTACATAGAGATATATTAGTCTAGTTGAGTTGTTCTCCCAAAATATTCCATTGTCCTGCATATCTTGGACTCTTTCCTGAAGAGGATTGATTTCACATTACTTTTGAAGATAATAAAGAAATGGTTTTTGGCCTTTTTTTTTTTTAACCTAGTGTTAGCATGTGTGTGGAAAATCTATTTTATAGCACCGGTTTTTTTTCATTCTCTTGTTCTCTTTTCATTCTTTTGTTCTATATACATATGCCCTTTTTTTGAATACTTATTGTTCTTTCTAATATAACTTATTTTTCTGCTTCTCCCTCATAAGATGTAGCTGTCACTTACAGGCCATGTTGAAAACTACTGACTAATGGCTGAAGAGCTGTGGTCATGAAAAAGATTCTTTGATCTTTCTTCTAAGCAGGTGTAGGTGTGGGGCTCTTTTGTAAAGCAAAATGTGACTCTGCAGTCATATAAACTGGTTATGCTAAGCTGGATGGTATCGATGGGGTAATATCAACAGTAATGTCATTAGGAGAGAGGCTGTTTATCTTTTAATGAAACCAATTATCTAGTCATCATTTTTTTTATGCATTTATTATCCATTCTTTATGTTTTCTATCTGTTTTGTGTTAGGAGCTCTTTCATTTTCCTTCAAACCTTTTAGATGTTCAACTTGCTTGTCCTTGACTTGCTGCATCCCTGTGTGTGACCAGAACTTGCCTTTGGGAGCTGAGTGTGAGGAGGGGCAGGAAGGAAACGCAGATAATAGCAGCATGTAGAAAGATTGCTTTTTCTGAGAGCCTGAACTATCTTAAAATTGTGACTTGATACATTTTGATTTGCATTGAAAAATAAGCATCAGGATTCAATGATTTTTAAAGACTGTCCAGTTTGGGGTTTTTTTTTTGGTTGGTGTTTTGTTTTGTTTTGTTTTGTTTTTTCCCAAATGTGCTCCAGAGGTAACAGATCAGCCTGTAATCGTACAAGGTTTCACTTGTTGTTCCAGCATGGTTCAGTGAGACCAAGATGTTCAGGTGCTTTAGAGATCTTGAGAGCATTTATCATGCTCAATACCTGCCTCTAAAAGATACGATTTATTACTGTGCAACATGGAATAAGCTAGTGCTTTCTGGAAACTCGCCATAAACTAAAAGTTTTTGCTCTCCAGGCTAGTTCTCTTCGTTGGGTCAAACTGTCTTTCAGTCAATACCTATCCAAGGTGACTGCCTTTCTCAGGACAAGTGGCCCACTGCTCCGTTAAGCTTAGAGATATGTCTTTTTCCACATGTGAAAGTTTTTGTGATGTGTTGATTTTGAAATCCTTGTGAAAAACTGTGCTGAACTGAGCTATGTTTATAGCCTCCAGTCACAGCTTTCTTTCCATTTGGATGTTGCTACGTCACTTTCCATTACATTTGAAAAACCATGTCAGTCTGATGAAGTTCCTGCTGACTGGAAAAGGGGAAGCATAACCCCTATTTTCAAAAAGGGGAAAAAAGGAAGACCTCGGAAATTACAGGCCAGTCAATCTCACCTCTGTGCCTGGTGAGATCATGGAGCAGATCCTCTTGGAACCTCTGCTAAGGCATGTGGAAATTAAGGAGGTGATTAGTGACAGCCAACATGGCTTCACCAAGGGCAAGTCATGCCTGACAAATTTGGTGGCCTTTTATGATATTATCGCAGCATTAGTAGACAAGGGCAGAGCAGCAGACGAAATCTGCCTGAATTTATGACATGTCACTGTCCCACATGACATCCTGGTCTCAAAACTGGATAGTTTTGGAAGTGATGGATGGACTACTTGGTGGATAAGGAACTAGTTGGATGGTCACACTCAAAGGGTTGCAGTCAATGACTCAATGTCCAAGTGGTTGCCAGTGGTGAGTGGTGTTCCTCAGAGGTCAGTACTGGGACCAGTGCTGTTTAACATCTTTGTTGGCCATGTGGACAGTGGGATAGAGTGCACCCTCAGCAAGATTGCTGATGACACCAAGCTGTGTGGCATGGCCAACTTGCTGGAGGGCAGGGATGCCATCCAGAGGGACCTAGACAGGCCTGAGAGTTGGACTTACGCAAACCTCATGAAATTCAATCAAGCCAAGTGCAAGGTCCTGCACCTGAGTCAGGGCAAGAGCAGCCCTGAGGAGAAAGAGTTATGAATATTGGTGGATCAGAAGCTCAATATGAGATGGCAGTGTGCACTGGCAGCCCAGAAAGCCCATCTTGCATCCTGGACTGCATCAAAAGAAGTGTGATCAGCAAGTCAAGGGAGGTGATTCTGCCCCTCTGCTCTTGTGAGACTGCACCTGGAGTACAGTGACCAGCTCTAGAGTCCTCAGCACAGGAAGGACATGGACCTGTTGGAATGGGTCCAGTAGAAGGCCGTGAAAATGATGAGAGGGCTGGAGCACCTCCCCTATGAAGACAGGCTGAGAGAGTTGAGTTTGTTCAACCTGGAGAAGACAAGGCTCTGGGGAGACCTTATACTGGCCTTCCAGCACCTTAGGAGGCCCTACAGAAGAGATGATAAATGTAAGAATAGGATGAAGGGTAATGATTTTAAACTGGAAGAGGAGAGATTTAGATTAGATATTAGGGAGAAATTCTGTATTGTGAGGGTGGTGAGGCATTGGAACAGGCTGCCCAGAGAAGCTGTGGGTGCCCCATCCCTGGAAGTGTTCAAGACCAGGCTGGATCGGACTTTGAGAAACCTGGTCTAGTGGGTGATGTCCCTGCCCATGGCATTGGGAGTAGATGATCTTTAAGGTCCCTTCCAACTCTAACTATTCTATGATTCTGTGATTAGTAGGAGTTAAGTTTCAACAGGTAATACAGGAATCATCAGCACAAGAAACTAATTTCCAGCCTGCCGGAAGGCAGGGCCAGGAGAGAGTGACTTCCAGTGCTGCGAAGGTTGTAAACTCTCTCCATATATGCTTCCATAAAAATGGCAGGAAGCAGGCAGTGCTGATGAAGGCCATGCTGAACACCATCAAGAAGAAGGAAATGTTGCAGCTACGTCACAACAAAAGGCAGTAGTAGATCAGGACAGTATACTTTTAACTGAGTCTGAAACTTAGTTTTGTTGGGGTTTTTGTTCTTTGCTTGTTTCTGGGTTTGGGTTTGTTTTGGTTTTGTTTTTCTTCCAGAATTTACCACTTTCTAAAAGGTGTTTGACTACCTTAAACAGATCAGCTAAAACCAGGCAGGTGGTCCTATACTAAACAGTATAAATGCTGAACTTCTTGATAATTCTTTGTCAAATCCTCATTTTGCCAGACAACCTGTAAAGCCGCAGGAGAAAAAAATTTGAAGCTGTTATAAATAAACACCTGAGTTATGTTTTGCTAGCTATCTTCTTGTCTGTTTTTGAGATATCTTCGTGGGCAAGGATTTCATCACACTGAGCTCAAATTCGATGAAAAATTCAAAAGTACAGCTATAAGTCACAGCTTCTTTTCAGGATAAGGACTGCTGTCTTTGCACAAGTGTGTAGATGTTTCAGGAAAGGATGTAATTTTACCCACACTATGGTGGAGCTGCTGCTGCTTAAGAAGGAAAGGCTGGGAATGAAGGTGTGAGACGGGAGCTCCTGTGAACGTCCTCATCCTTGGGGCGGCATATTACATTGCTTCCTATCCTTCTATAAATCCTTGAACCAGCTTTGCTTTTCCTGTCTGAGGTGAGAGTGATGGCTCCCCTTTTGTAATCTTTCTCCTTTTCCTTTCTTGCAGGGAGCTCCTATGCAAAATTGCCGTATCAGCCCACCGGCATGGAGGTGGGAGAGGAGCAAATGGGCTGCTGTGGTAGGGAACAGGCTCTGTGCAGAGATGCAGTGGGCAATCAGCTTAATCCAGCCCCCAGGAAAGGGAGGTGGATTAAGAGGTCATTAAGTGAGAGAAGGAGAAACCAAAATGAAAAGCGTACACTTCTGGCATATCATCACCTGCCTAGGGATTTCTGTAAGAGGGAGGCAATTGCAGTTACTGTGCAAGAGGGGAAAGACAGATAAAGCATTCAGAAATAATTGCAGAGCCTTTCATTAGTTGTTATTCAAATTATGTTATCTTAGCCTTTGCACTCAGTTATCTGATGGCTGCCAAACAATACCCAAAGAGCTAGGGGAAAAATGCAGGCCCAGCTATGGGAATAATTTAACATTAATGTGAGTATTTGTAGGCTTGTCCCTGGGAAGATGGGAGGACTGCCCCTTCTCCAGCCATTAGCAGGAGCTGTGGATGACCTGCATCTGGGCCAGACCCGTACAGCATCCTGCACAGTTAGTGCTGTTGCACAGATGTACTTTGGGTATGAGCCATGGATCTTCCTGCTCAAGAGGTTCCGTGAGGTGCAGAATGGAAGGAGAAACAGTGGCGAGTCCTGATGCTCCCTTCTGACTTGCAAGGCATGAGGAGATCTACTGTGGTTGAAAGGAGGCCACCCCTGTCCCCCTCTCTTTTCTGAATAAACTCTCATTCTGGCAGCTCTGCATGGTGGCAAGTCTAGTCTCAACTTGCAGTGGCTCTCCTGCAGGCATGGTTCATGCCTGTCTCCATCTCTGGCACTGCAGTGCCTGATCTGGCATTCAGACGGAGCAGGGACAGAGCACCTGTATCTAGAGGCTGGTTGTCCTTTTTGGTCAGTGGTGCCAGGGATTTCTACAAACTTAGTTACAGGTCGGTGCATTGTAGGCCTTACTAGAGCTCTGTCTGTAAGGATTTGTTTCCATGGCTGTAAGTCTTCCTGACCCTTCCCAGCAGCAGAACTGCTGTCCATGAGTTTGTCTCTTTCTGTTCATTAATATCATTACTTTGAGAGTGTTGCTTTGGTATTTATTGACCTGGATTGAAGGTTAGCACCATGTCAATATGCAGAAAAAAAGAAAAGTAAGACCTTAATTAAAAAACCTGTGGTGAAATCCTGACCCTGCTGCAAACAGGAGGTTGAACCCTTGACTTCAAAGCAGCTGGTACCCGTTGTCCAAAACATCACTTCACCTCTGCTTTTCCTTTGTGCAGACAGCTTCAACCTAAATTCACTCCTGAGCTGACCACACTGACTGTACTAACTTAAACCTTGACCAACTGGTTTTTCAGCATGTGAACTGTGGGCAGTTTATGGCCAAACTGTGACTCAGCCCACATTTCTGTGCAAGCGAGCAAGGCTACAGAAGAACTTGGCTGATGTAGTAATTCGACTCTTGGTGCTCAGTCATGTCGAAATACAGGTATTACCTTCCCCTGCATCACAGGAGTCCCAGGAAAGTAGGAATGGGAGAAGCTTTCACTCCCCTGCCCCAGCCAAGAAGCTCGCTCCTTGCAGCGTGGGCAGTAATTTCCCAGCAGCAAAAGCATAGACTGAAACAAGGATTCTGCCCCCAGCCCTTTGCTGTAGAGAAACGGAGGAGGCAAGGGAGGCACGGTGAGTCAGTTGTGGACTGAGTCACAGTGCTTCCTCCTGCTACCTAAAGACTATCCTCTGCATAGTGTTATGCCTTTGGGCGCTTTCTAACCTTGAGTACACACCTTGTGTTTTAATCGGTGATCTGCTTAGTTTCCCTCCTTGTTTGGTGTTGTGGGTTTCTTCAATAAATAAGATGGAAATATTTTGGAAGATTGGAGTTAATCCAAAGCACAGAACAAAGGAAATCAAAACACAATTTAAATACAAGAGTTATGTGTGAGAAAGTAGAATGAATCAATGTGATTGCTGTGCTAACACCTTCTGTCATTTGTTAATATTCTTCTTATGCTCTTCGGTATTATTTTCTTCTTCTATATAATGCTTTTCTTCAGTGTTTGCTGGTAGTTCTCTATCATTTAACACTCCTATTCTGCATTTGTTCCTGATAGTTTGATGGAAGACCACATGCTTTCCATTTGAGAATCAGATGTCAGAGAAACAAAGCACCTCTGGTATTGCAACTGCAGTGTGTCTTAGCAGCCACCCTACCCTTTCATGCTTGTACTGACAGCCACTGCATCACCTCAGACCCTCCTCTGGAGCCACCCTAACCCAGATCTCTGCTCTTTCTTAGTGAGCAGAAACCAGCTGCCAGTGGTCCCAGTCTCTTCCAGATGGAGCTCCTGGCCTGCCAGGCCTCCACTTCTGTGGGTAACACCACTGGATGTGCTGCTAACATGTGTAACCCTTTGAACATGTAGGACCAATGCCTCTCTGTGCAGGCTCCATCCTCTTTGTCTGTGGTCTCTTTGAAGATGCAGACGTCTGCCTCTCCTTTTACTTCCCTCAGTGGCAGTTTTCACGTTTCCTCCCTCTGTTTAAATTGCTCAGATCCATCTGCTGCTTATTCTTTTTCTTGATTCTCCTCTTCTTCCACACCTCCTTTTGTGGGAAAGGCTGCTTGTCTGGATTTAGTCACCACATTGAAGATATACAACTCTCTAATATACTCCTCTGCCTGCTGTGTCTTTCCGATTTCTCCTGCAGTACCATCTCAATCACATGTAGCTAAAAATAAACATATTTTCCTCCTCATCAGCCTTTTCCACTCAACCTGAACTCTGCTGAGAAGATTACAGAATAGGAAGTTACCTTGGTTTCTGAAAGCACCAAGTTGTATTTCAAGTAGACATAAGATTTTAAAGTTTCATAAGTAAGAGAGGACAGCAGAATCCTGGTGGAGCCTGGGAGCTCCAAATGGTGTTTACGGGGTTCTCAGAAAAACTTCTAGAGCATCACTGCAGCTGGTTAAGTCACTTTTGAGCAGACTGGTGTTTGAATGGACAGTCACAGTTAGAGTAACACTTTCTTGAACATGAAGAAAAACCCTATCAAAATTAAAACCTCCTCTCAAAACGCAGCAGCAAAATCCCTGTATCCTGTTTCCTGAGTAAGTCAAAAGCCTCCCTCCCTTTCAGCACAGTTGTGAATGGATATTTGTGTACGGCATGTTAGTAAAAGGAAGTGGGGAACCAGAGGATAAGAAGGTGAAAAGAGAAGAAGGGAAAGAAGCCTGGACGTGCCTGAGTGAGCAGTAGTTTGCAGTTTGGTCAGCTGTGTATGTATTTGCAAGATTGCACTGCCTCCATTTTTAATTTTAAAATACTTGGAGCATATAATTAATAATTTAAGTTATTTCTACTGTAATTTTGGAAGCATAATATACCCTGCACAAATTGGAGAGGTGAAATACAGTTTAGTTACCTCATGTCTTTTTCATCTGTTAATTTTTTGAGCTCATGTGCTCTTAGAGGACCTGGCAGATCCTTAGCTGCGGAGTCTTTCTGCCCTTGTCTACATGGACAGATATATAGATTCAAACTCCTTCACCCATATCCTGAGGAGCCAGACACTACATAGTGTTGTCTGGAAACTGCTGCTGCCCTAGAGGCACTTTGCAGTAGTTAATATGCAAGGCTGCCTCTGTGCCCCTCATTTTTCTTGTTTAAGACACTATGTTGAAAATGTCCCATCTGAGACACATTCAGTACTTTCCACACCAGTTACAAATCTGTACAGCAATGGAGTTTTAGATTTTCTTCTCACAGAGCAGAGCGTGGGGAGCTAGAGCAGCGTTTCACCTGCTCTGTTCCACAAAGGGAACAAATAGAAATGTGGATGCGTTGAGAAAGCTCTGTGATATTTGACATTGATTTGTTTGGTAGTGGCTTGTGTTGTACCTCCTGTCTATGTAATGCTGCTCCTGGGTGAGTGAGGAAGACTTGCACTGGATCCTTCTGTCATGCATGAATGTCAGTTCCTTTTCTAGCATGTTACCATGGTATCCTACCTCAGGTAATTTAATAAGGGAGAAGAGGAGGATATAAAAGGGATGTGTTCATAGTCTATTAACCCTTCCAGGAGAGTGATATAAAAGGAATAAGAGAAGTTACTATGGGAGGATGTCACTGTGTTGGATTCTTGGTTGCTCCATTGCTGCTGCTTGGAGACTGAAAATGAAGTAACCCATGCCACTTCTTAATGTTAGTAGCCTGGCCCTCTGCCCCTGAAAGATGTAAAGTTAAGCCCTAAGAAAATATCAGAAAATGTAGGGCAACTGGGTTATAGGTCATGCTATTGCCTTCATCTAGTGGATGACCTTGGGTATTTTATTTTTAAGAGTTTCTTTTTTGCATCATACTTCCTGGAACAATACCCCCAGTCTTCCTGGAAAATCTGCTTTCGCCTGTGGTTGCTAAAGATAGTTGCATTTCTAGAGCAGCGTGGTTTACAGGGGCTTTTATCTTGAACTGTTTGCTGGTCTTACATAAGGGAGGCAACATTTGAAAGTTCATAGTTGAGGCTGCACTAGGAAAGTACTTAAAATAGCAGTAAAATCTCTCAGTGTGCACTTTAATTATTAAATTTTGTCCCACTGCAGAGCAGAGTAATTTCTTTTTGGGATAATTGCCTTTTCAAAGCAATTTTTGCATTAAAGATTCACTGGCTTTGCAGAAGAAACTAGGTGCTTCTAAATGCTCCTTATTAAAAATTTAGTGTGGGTCTTGTCTTTCTTTTCTCTTTTTACTTTTTCTTACCCACAAAACAATAGCCGTCATTCATTCCTAGCCTCTTGCACTTTCTTGTGCACATTTGCTTTGAGGGTTGCACACTAAAGCAGAAAAATAATGCATGTCTGTTCTTCAACTTTCGCTTCTTGTAAATTGAGGATGGCTGAGGGATAGCTAGTTTGTGTGCCCTGTTGCCTCACAGCCCAAACTTCCACACTGAAAGGCCTCCCTTCCTAATCAAGTACTCTGACTTCACTGTACCCCTTTTTATTTCCAATATTTCATAGCAAAAACCCCTCAAAAATGTTATGGAAGCATACTGATCCAATTTCCCATCTTATGCTTGAAAATGCAGCAGCAACACAGGCTTTTCTGACTCTAGCGAGATGGATGTGCTATTTCCTGAAGTAAATCCGTGGTCTGTCTTAGCCACTGTTCATCACATTGCTGTTGATGTCACCAAGGAATTTTTGCATGTCCCACAGGAGGGGGGAGTAATGTGAAGGAAGTTACAGAGATCACTACCACACTGGAAAAGAAGCTGCCCTCCGTATTCAATGAGAAACCTCTTTAAAATAATCTTGGTGATTCCAGTGGGAGGAAGTAGGTACTTGCTAAGCAAGGGCTTTTTGATTGCTGCGGTCCTAGCCAGACATTTCAGCAGGAAGAGTTCACTCAGAAGAGCATTTTAGACTAGCTCACACATGCTAAAAGAGATGAGGATCACTATTTCTGTGTACATCTCTAATGTGGCATTAGGACAACTCAAGGTTTCTTCCTAACTCGATATCTAAGTAATTCAGAAATTAATGGAATTTTAATAGGCAGAGTTTGTCTTAAAAGAAAAAGTAAAGATGACATTGCACTTGAATTTAACTTCCATCTGATAACTCTTTTTTTTTTTTGCTGCTTGTCCTGATACTCTTCTATTGATTTAAATGGAGTTACTCCAGATTTTCAGTAGTACAAATCAGATCAAAATCAACTCCTTGACAAACCACAAAGGATGAGAACTTTTTCCCCTATTTCCCTGCCAGCCCCGCAATTAAGTGGATAACTGTAGCCTTCAAATAAAGTAAAGCATCCAAGAGTAGCATCCCGGACAAGGAGTTTCGACTGGGAGATAATGTTAAAAATTCAGCTGCAATATGCAGCTAGGATTAATATGTGGATTTGGTTTTGACATTGCTGAACCTTCATATGTTTGTACCCATGTGGTAAGTTAAAATTGGAAAAAATACTGAGACAAACTGATTTTGTGACATTCTACCTGCCCTTTCCACACTAAGTTTAAAAAAACATGTCTCCACCTAACTGAACTTGATCCGAAGCCCAAGTGTAGATCTGGATTTTCCCTGAAGATCTCTCACCCCCGAGAAAGGAAGCAAGAGGAAAATAGGACCCTTGAAACTCTTCAGGTCTGTCTCTTGCTCTCTTGTTGTAGTGGGCTGCATTATGTGTGCTGTACAGTCTGTCTTGCTCAGAACAGTTGTGGCTGTCATCCACTAGTGCAGCGTTCAAATTAAGACTGATTGTGTTTCCATCCATACAGTTAGCTGCTGTCAGTCTTAAATGTGGCAAGCAATTGGTGCAGAGTTTTGGGCTGGAATTAGAGTTTAACCTTGAATAAACAGAGTAAATATATAGAACAGCAGCTGGAGTTTGGTAACAACCAAATAGTGTTATCTGCAAAACTCTGTTTCAGCTTCCAGCTGGCGCCTCTCAAGGGGCTGCAACACAATTGAGATTGGCAGTAAGTTGATTTCATGGACTGAATTCTGGCAAAGTACCCAACTGCCTGCACAGAGTGTGAATTTTGACCCTTGCGCTTCTCAGTAGCAAACTTTTTCTTCCTAGTGTCTTTCAACACTTCTCTCTGGTACTCATCAGCTTTTGAGCTAATTACAGTCTTTTTCCAGAAGGGTATGGCCATTTGTAGTTACAAGGCATGTGCTCTATCAACAAGGTAGATAGTCTCTCGTGACTGTCTTGGATTGCCCTTCTTTGTCCTGAGCCTCCACAATGAGCTCTCCTCAGCATGTTTTTGGGGTTTTTTTTGCAGCTCACAGCAAAAGAATGGGAAGATGCAGAAAGAAGCTGCTGTTGTGACATTTAAATAGATATAGGGGCAAGCAAACACTAGGTTCAGGTGCTCTCAGACTTGGGAGACATCTGGCTTTCACCTTTTGTCTTTCAGCTCTGTGGTTTGTGATCACCTGTGTAAAGAGCTTGGCATTAGAAAATCTCTCATTTAGTGCTTCTCCACGATGAAAGCTTCAGACCTGCTGCCTGTTGCAACATAAACAGTTTCGTTTCTGTGTCACTTCTTGTCCTGCCCTCGCCCCAGAACAATTTTATGAGCCTGGAGCTGCACTGTGTGCTCCCAGTCACTGTGCGAGTCCCCCAACCTTGCCCGAGACAGCACTGCTCTCTCAAAGGCCTGTTGTCCACCAGTGCATTGGAGGCCACAGAACCAACGGAAAGCTTTGTGAAACTGCCTGGTGGGGCGTGTGGGGAAGCGTGAGGAACTAATAGTTATTCCAGTGCCCAGACAGGCTGTTCATTTAATGAAAAAGGCAACAGATTGAGCCTATGAAGCAGGTTTTGGCCTACTGAGGAAAAAAAATGTGGCCTCTGGTATTGTCACCTCTTAATTATTTGTGTTATGGTACCACAGGGAGGCCCTGTCCTCCTGTGGGACAAGTCCATAGCTGGCAGTTTGCGCTCTGTCACGTTCATTGAATACATTGAGGTGACAAGGATCCAACTGTACTTTCAGCATTGCTGCTGCTTTTTGCTGCCAGCACACACTGTACCCCTGCAAGTTATTTCCTTTATGAAGGGTGCGTAGGCTGTTTTAATGGCTAGTGGAGCAGATCTGATAACACAGAATACACAGCTATGTTTGTTGGCATGTTCTTAAGATGTGGGTAAAATGATCTAGAAGAAAAGTAAAATTTGGCTCTCTTTTCTTAAGAGGTTTCATGATCTAAGGCACCTGGACAGTGTAATTTGCAGTGTCTGGACTAAAGATTTATCCATCTTTGGTTTTTGTAATATTCTCTTTGATATTTTTAGTGGCTTGTACTCTTCTATTCCTGTCATCATGATGTGTGGTTGGACTTTTGGAGCAGTTTGCTGTGCTTCATTTACTGTCTTGCATTTAAGTTAATTTGTATTCTGAAGATTTTGAAGTACTTTTTAAATGATCATTAAGTATATCTTGGTACATCTTTGAAAAATATTATTAATTGTATGCTTCAAATTTTAGATATCCCTATGGAATATCTTAACCATGTGATGCTAGAGATGGATCCTTTTCTTTCCTTCCCTTTTTGTCCTTCAGATTTACAGATCCGGACTCCTGAAGCCTATTCTGTTCTAAGACTAAACTGTTCTCTTTATCATTAGGACATTGTAAAGAGGTTGACAGGTGATTTATAAGTTAAAATGTAGGGTTGGCTTTAAAAAGACTAACTAAACCCACCAGAGTAGTGTGCTTCCAGAGGAGAGCTACCAAGCTGATGAGGGGTCTAGAGAACAAGTCATATCAGGAGGGGCTGAGGGAACTGGGCATGTTTAGTTTGGAGAAGAAGAGTCTGAGGGGAGACCTCATTGCCCTCTACAGCCACCTGAAAGGAGGTGGTGTGGGTGTCGGCCTCTTCTCCCAAGTGAGTAACAACAGGACCAGAGGAAATGGTCTGAAGTTGTGGCAGGGAAGGTTCAGATTAGGTATTAGGAAGAATTACTTTACTGAAAGAGCGGTCGGGCACTGGAACAACCTGCCCAGGGAGGTGGAGGTATACATACCTCCATCCTTGGAGGTATTTAAGACACTTGTAGACGTGGCACTTCAGGGCATGCTTTAGTGGCTGAGATTGTAGGGGGGGCTTTGTGTTGTATGGTTGGACTCAGTGATCTCAGAGGTCCTTTCTAACCATGATGATTCTGTGATACTATTATGTTGTAGGATCACTTCAAGAGCCCCTTTTATTGCCAGAATAAGTAAGACCTTTCTGATTTCCCTACAGTGGGATCAGAGGCAGTAGAAATAATAAACAGTTGTCACTTGTGAAAACAAAGGAAGATGTGAACCATTTGGTTGGTTGACCAGGAGTTAGTAAGTGAAACATTCTTTTGAACTGCTGATAAATCTGTATGCAGCAATTTTGTGCTTGAGGTAGGAAGTCAAGAATGAAAATCATTATGTTACTATCTTTCTTAAGGTACCGTAAAATAAACCAAGCAAAATAGAGGGGGGAGATATTAAGTGGAATTAACAGAAGTTACATTATAATCAGCCAAGAAAGCAACTACATAATGAAGGAAAAATATTCTAGTTATGTGGTAATATTTGTTAACTTTGTATTTATTTGATGGCTCTATATTGAAGAGACAAAAATAATATTTCCGCCAAATTAATCATGATGAGTTTTTTTGAACAAAAGTTGCAAATTAGGTGAACTCGGCTACTAAGTCAGAGACATGGACACGGTGCATCTTAGACGGCAAGGAAAAATCCAACGTTCAGGGCCGTGTGGCTTTGTAGCAGCTCAGAGATGCTGAGCCTAAATAAAAACCTACAAACAGGAGTCTTACAGCTTGCCTGCGGACCAAAAGGAAGCAACCTACTGTTCTTGTTAAAGGGCCCAAGTTGAAGGACATTTCTTCCATTTATTTTTCCCCAGCTACTACCCTGTTTCCTGTCTCTTTCCTGCCAGAGAGCTCCTTTAGCTGACTTCAGCGAGATGGTCAAGATTCAGATTTCCAAGTGCAGCCTGCTTTGCAGGAAAACACAGACATAATACATCATTAGGCCTGAGAGTCAGCTGCTCCTTATAGCCCCGAATACATGCACTCCAGGAGAGCTGGATCTTACTTTCCAACCCTGGAGAAGTCTCCTGAGTCTGTCCTTCAAATATTTCTATTTATACATTTATTTCGATTTATGGTGGAAGAACAGGATGTGAACAGGTTGGCAAGATACCATGCAACCTCCTGCAGGGGTTGTGGTTCATGAGCCATACACTAAAGCTTCAGTAACACCTGGGTAGGATCGGCTTTGAAAAAGCACAGGGAAGGGGAGGAAGAAGGATCCCTAATTCTGCAGCCTTTCTCATGTCTCTCAAGACAGTAGGGTTTCCAAGCCACAGTAAAAGGATGGAGCATGCTTTCTTCCTTATCACGGATCCTGGTGATGAGCAGGGTCGGGATGTGCAGTGAGGCCTTTGCTGCTGTAACTTATTTCCTTTACTGCTTTTCAAGGCTGCAGGCCCTGAGCTGTTCCTTGTGCTGGGGTCTGTTCCCTGAGCTACAAGATGATGGGGCAGGTTTTCTCTGGCCTCAGCTCCCCTGAAGACAGATCCAGCTGCTCCAACTTATGTGTAGTTTCAGTGTTTAAAAAAGAAAACTATAGAATGTATGTGGAATTTCAGGAGCTGCGCTACAGTGTTTAACATCCTTCTCTTGTACCTAGCATGGGGGGCAAGAATCTTGTCTCCTAAACTGGTCCTGTTGTAGCTGCAGTTAGCAATCCTACCCTGGAATTCATGGGAAAGCTTCCCTAAAGTTGCCTGAGGAAGGGAGTTGGCAGTAAAAAGAGATTTGTATGTGTTAACTGGCCACAGGGTAAAATTCACTGTCAGGTCACCGCTGAGCTAGGGCAGCTCTTCATTTCTGTAGGTAAGGAATACTGGCATGGCCTGCGGGATAGCCGGGGAACCCTCTGATATGGATAATATTTCACAACAAGGATGCTAGAATGTGCTTTGCTCCTTGCCATGCTGATGTTAACAGCATTATTTTGGTCTTCACATGTTGAACTGGTATCAGATGAAAGCCTGCTGTCTTCTGTTTATCTTTAGACCTTTCACTTTTCCCCCAGCCCAGGGAGCTATGAATATAGTACGTGTGATAATAGTCATGTAGTTATGCTTAAGAATAATGTAATTGCATTTGGTTTAGTGCAAAGCTATTTTTTTACTTTGGAGTTTTTCTAAAGAAGTTTTAAATGTTTTAAGTTAAATATTAAATTACAAAAAATTCTTCAATAATGAAAAACCCTGCCTGGGGCAAGATTACTTCTAGCTAGTGCCCAGCAGAACTGCAATCAGCAGAGCTCTGCAACTGAGGTCATCACAGATGTGCCATTTGAAAAGGCTGAACTAGCCATACATTCCTGAAAAGTGTCTGTGAAGTTGGGGAGCATTAGGTTTCCTATCACCTTATCACTGATGTCGTCTTGCACGTGAGCACTGCAATTAGCTTGTCTGGAATGAAATCTGTTTTCATTTCATTTGTCAAGGTATTTTCATTCATCATATTTTCATTCATCAAAATAGGCATTCAGCCTCTTTTGGTGAAGACAGTGCTGCAGTTTTGGGGAGAGTATCACAGCCAGGAAGCGAAGCAGAGTAAGGGTGAATACTGATTCTCCAGGCATTCCCTCCTGCAGTCAGTTGTCAGTGCGTGCTGGATTTGCCACTGTTGTGTCCTGCTCTTATTTTTTCTAGTTGCTGCTTGTGCAGAGCAGTGCCTGGGGAGGAGGGATGACTCCTGCCATCAGCAGCACCCAGGCATTTTTGGCAGCCCACTGCCTCCCTGCTGTACTGCAGGCTGATGCTGCACATAAGGGGGAACTCTGTTTTACTGTTCAAGAAGCCTGGGAATGACTGAATTTTTCCTAGCTCTTAGGCACAGCTCCGAGTCTTCCAGTGTGCAAGATGCAGATCATTGTCCTATGACAGAATCCCACAGAGGTTTCCTAAAGCTGGCAGCTAGCTCCCAACATCGGGGAAAAGAAATTAACACCTTGCTTCAGGCATCCAGTAAAGAATATAAAGAAGTGCTAGCTGCACCACAGTGCTGATCCCTTTGCCATGCTGGAAGAAGGGGACCGCTGAGCTGGTGACCCCTGGATGTGGAGGGCTAGCACCAAAAGAGACTAAGCTCTCCATATTTCTGCTATACCTGTTAGAGTGTGCTATACTGCAGATCGGGGCAAGCAAGTATGTCAACCAGATAAAACACTTGCTTAAAAGCCTCTTTTGCAGGAATCATAGACTGTTTCATCCCTCGCACTCAGAAAACTATTCAAATAACTTGTTTTCCCCAAGCCATCTCCATTCAGTTTGTTATCGTTTTCATTATTAAACATTTATATAAGCACTGTAACATTTTATAGTGTTTGACAGAGATTTCCAAGTCTGCCTAATTAGCACAGCCCCTGCCACATGGAATATACTTTTATTATTACCCATTTGTGGCCTTGTTATTCAGAAGAGGTTCTCCTGTGAATGGAAACGTGCATTACTGCACTTCAGGCTAATAAGTGTGACATAAAATATGACACACAAAATTAACTGCTGCGCTACAGGATCTAGCAATTGGGGGTGATGTGCATATGGTCACATTGAGACTCTTTTGTTTGCATCATTGCTTTTCTGCCTTACTGTTTTACTAAAAGTCTAAGAGAGGAAAATATTGGGAGAAAAAGAAGGGGGAGAAGAAATGAACAAATCTATCTTGGCATAAATAGGTTTGACTCAACAATACAACAATTGTCAGCAGCCTTTTCCATAAGCCTGTTCCCTCAATGAGGAGAAGAGAAAACAAGTGATTGAAAAGTCAGTTCATGTCCTTACAGCATTCTTGGAAAGAATCTGGAAAAAAGAAGTTATGTTCATAAAATGAAGTGTGCATTATGCTTCTGCATGTCCTGTGCCAAAGCAGAACTCGCCAAGCAGAGGTGTCATGTATTTGCCCTGATTGTCTGGTCCAAATATTAGATCAAAATAACAAGTGCTCTCTCCTCTTTTTTTTTCCTCTCCCTCTGCTCATTGCATTCCCATTTGTTTTCCTGAAATCATACCTAACACAAAACTATTGAGAGCATGGGCAACTTTCAGAGCTCTCAAACAATAAATTATGAAGGAGGACCATAAAACAAGTCACTACTTGTCTATTAAATATGCATGTGCAAATCTCTTCAGCTATATGCTCTGTCCATGTATCTGTGTTGACTGATAAGTAGGCTGGTGTGCCTGGCATTCCTCAGCTCTGTGTCCCAGGGAGATCAGAAGGAGACTCTAGCAGGGGTTCTGCTCTTCTGCTGTGCTGTGCACCACAGGGAGACCTTCCTGTCTCCAGGCTCATCCCCAGACCTTTGGCACCTCCACATCAGGCCTGGAAAAGAACAGAGAAGGCTGCAAAATGATTCCTTTTTCCAGCAGTATGAATAGCTCACCTCTTTGATGAGCCATGTGTAGACTGGAAAATGTTTGGCGGCCAAATGTTGAGGTGTGAGCAAGCTAGAGTGGAGGTGTAAGGGTGAAAGGAGTAGCAGGGGGATTTCTGAGATTCAGGAGAGAAGCTGAGACAGCCAGCATCTGGTTTTTGACACAACTGGAAGGGCCTGCGTAACATGCTGCAGTCATTTCACTTGTCTGTACTCAAGATTACAATATGGTAATTAAAAAATGAAAACACTCTGAATATTCTGCATTTCCTTTCTTTGCCTCACCTTACAAGCAGGGCTGCTTTCTCTGGCCTACCCAGCCTGCAGTTTTTGCGCTGAGCCTTGTCTTCAACCACATTGCTTTCTCTCCTACTAAAAATATTGGGGATATTTATCTGTTCTGTAAAAAGAGACCCAAAACTTAAAATTCCAACTTAGGACCCTACATGTCTGGATTTTCTATTAGTGTGGAAAAATTGTTGCTGTCCCTGTGTTGAAGGCATGCATGGGAGACCAGCATCTGGGGGCAAATGAGGCCATGGGGGCGCTTGGCTTCAGCTAACTGCCTTTGGACCACATTCCCTGGCACCCCATATCTGAGACAACCAAAGGAGGAAGCACAGTTACTCTGCACTCCTGCAGTTCTCAGGCTGTTTTGGGGGGAGGGTGAGTCAATATTAATGGCAAAAGCTTGAATATCTCGGCAGCTAAAGGGGCCTGATCTGTGCGCAACACCTATCAAAGCAGACATGAAGGCTCTTGTGGGAGACATGTACCCAGACCCCCGAACTGGGAGGTTGATCTTGTGTCTGCTCAGTGCATGCTGCGGGCCACTGCTCCTCAGTGACATAAGGAGCAGTAATTTTGTACTTAATAACACAGTATAGCTTTGGAAAAGGAAAGGAAGAAAGTCATGTCCTTCAGTGCATGTGTTGATAAACAGCCCAAATGGGAAAGTTCATTATGAAATCTTTTTTCACTGATTCTTGCAATAGAAAATAGGAAACAAAGTTGTCAATCCTGAGCCAGGGCAGTTGGCTTTGGCTGAAGCAAAGCCTGGACTCTGGTGCTTGCTGGTACTAAGGTAGCTAGGATGGCTGCTACAGGCCTCGACAGTGATTTGTGAGGATGCCAAGCGTTTGTTCTGCTAACATGTGGCTTGTGGTGTGCAGGATGCAGTGCTCTGCTGATGTGAAGAAATTCTGTGCGTGCCTTCACACATGGAAGATGTTATCTGTACTGTTGCGTCTTCTCTAATGAAAGAAGGGGGGGGTTGAACTAAACCTTTTCAAAACGTCCCAAACCAAAATATTTAATGAGAGAATACATGGAAAGATCTCAGGGTGCCTAAGATATGTTGAGTTTCAACAACAGCAGATTAAAAAAAAAATTATAGTAAGTTGAAAACAACTTGAAAATCATGCAGGTTGGCTACTACTGGATTCAAATATCACCATTTATAGTCAACGCCATTTTTTATAGAAATTGATGGGCTGCTGGGAATATACATGATTTTTCGCACCAAGTTAATTAAGTCCATATCGTAGGCATAATATAATTGTGATGTCTGGATGTATAGGTGGTAGATACATATACATAGATTTAGGTGATTTATGGATAGCAATTGGTTTTTTGTGGTTTTGGTTGGGGTTTTTTTTTGTGAACGCAAATGACAGAAAATGTCCCCTGGCAAGGAAATAACCTTGTGAATTTGACTGCATCAGCCTAGTGTATGGATCGGCGTTTTCCTCACAGGGTGGTGGCTTTGTGCTGTTAGTGAACACACATTCTTCAACAGCCAGAGACAAGGCTCTTTTTCTGTTCATGTCTTCCACATGTTCTTGAAGGATATTTAATGACATCTGTATGTTTCTGAAACCACGTAAAATGAACAACACTTATTGCAATTTCCTGGGCTTTAAGGAAGGAGTGAGTGGGGAGGAAGATGTAGAGAGCCATAGAAGAGTCAAAGTAGTTGCTTGTGACAGAATGGTGCAGGTAAGTAAAATTTTGCAATTTTTTGTTGTTTAAACAGAAAGAAATAAACCAACTGCCCTTGCCCACAGTGCCTCCTGCAGATACATTATCAATGAACAAGAATTTAAACAAGGCTTCATGGTTTGTCCATCAGTGGTGGCAGCCAGCCAGCACTGACAGGGACTGCCTTTTGGAAAGGATAAATTATGTCACAAAATGGATTTGGTCTGACAGAAGTATCATCCAGCAAGGATTCTCTTTGCGCTCCCAGCCCAGGCCCAAAAGGGACACCAAGTGGCTCACCCTACTCCATGTTGGGGAATGTGGAGGGGCTGTTGCAACCTATTGGATTTTAGCATCAAGTTACAGGTCTCTTCTCCTATATAGACCTATAGATAGCAAATACTGCTGGCACGCTGAGGGCAGATTTGCATGCATGGGAGCAGGCCATCGCACACAAGCTGTGCAGGGACCAAAGCCATCTGGAAGTGAGGTGTCTCTGCTCTACCAGAGATCATCTGCTGCAGAGATCTGCAGAGATCAAGTTGGTTCTGCTGGAGGGGAGCTCCAATTCCCAGAGACCAGCTCATAGCAGTGGAGCAGGCAGGCTGCTAGCTGCCACCTTCCCTCCCCTGAAACTCCAGTGGCCCCAACAGAGCCAGTAAAAAGAATTTGGCTGTCTTCACACTGGTAAAATAAATACTGTTATCTGGCTGCCGAAGCGGCTTTCCCAACCCACCAAACTGTGCATATCGGTTTGTTATGAAGGCTTACAAAATCAAATTACACAAGTGAATAAAATAAACTTTATTCTAACTAAAATTGGTTAGCAGAGGACCAACTGAAAATGAGGTTTATCAAAATTGCTCAACATTCTGACAGGATTAGTAAACCACAAGTTCAGGATGTCTGAGGAATTGATACTGCACAACTGACTTAAGAATTCTTAAGCTTTAGAAATGAGGATCCAAAATGTGCATAATCACTCACCTATAAGATGAGGGGTCTCAACCTTGAGGAGTTTCCTTTGGTGGCATCCTGACCCAAGGCAGAAATCCCCAACTGCAGATCCACTGCTCCAAGGAGGACTGACTCAATTTTTCCCTCTGGCAGGGCTCCATTTATACCCCAGTTGGAGCTGATCTGTGGCTGTATGTGGTCAGGTCAGCTCCCATTGCCTAAGGGCCATAACTTCCTTATACCTTGACCAATGTGTTTATGTGACCATAGTCACCAAGCCAAGGTGTGTATGTGATGGGTGGCACTCACCTGAGAAGTGTACATGACCATACCGTAAAGGCATGAAAATTTAGTCAGGTGAAGTCCCTATGAACTGAAAGAAAGGAAACATCACACCCATTTTTAAAAAGGGTAGAAAGGAGGACCCAGGGAACTACCAACCTGTCAACTTCACCTCCGCGCCTGGAAAGATCATGGAACAGATCCTTCTAGATGCCATGCTTGGGCACATGGAAGACAGGGAGATGATTCGGGACAGCCAGCATGGCTTTACTAGGGGCAGGTCCTGCCTGACTAACCTAGTGGCAAGGTTACTATGTCAGTAGATAAGGGATGACCTATGGATGTGATCTATCTGGAACTCTGTAAGGCTTTTGACATGGTGCCCCACAACATCCTGCTCACCAGATTGGAGGGATACAGATTTGATGGGTGGACTATTCGGTGGATAAGGAACTAGCTGGATGGTTGCAGCCAGAGGGTGGTACTCAATGGCTTGAAATCCAGATGGAGAGCAGTTACAAGTGGTGTTCCTCAAGTGTCCATGCTGGGACCGGTACTGTTTAACATTTTTATCAACAATATAGACAGAGGGATTGAGTCTACCATCAGCAAGTTTGCAGATGACACCA
The DNA here is from genome assembly GCA_013400055.1 of Nycticryphes semicollaris. Classification (NCBI taxonomy): domain Eukaryota; kingdom Metazoa; phylum Chordata; class Aves; order Charadriiformes; family Rostratulidae; genus Nycticryphes; species Nycticryphes semicollaris. Next base: position 651,095 of record VXBJ01004104.1, read on the forward strand.
AGCAGTGTGGTGGTGTTGATACAGCAGAGGGATAGGATGTCATCCAGAGGGACCTGAACAGGCTGGAGAGGTGGGCCCAGGTGCAACAAGAGCAAGTGCAGGGTTCTGCACCTGGGCTGGAACAGTCTTCACTATCAATACAGACTAGGAGATGAAGTATTAGAAAGCAGCACTGAGGAAAGGGACTTTGGGTTCCTGATGGATGAGAAGCTGGACATGAGCAGGCGGTGTGCACTTGCAGCCCAGAAGGTAAATCACATCCTGGGCTGCATCAAAAGATGTGTTGCCAGCAGATCAGAGAGGTGATTCTGCCACTTTGCTCTGGTGAGACCTCACCTGGAGTACTGTGTGCAGGTCTGGAGCCCTCAACATAGGAAGGACATGGACCTCATGGAGCGGGTCCGGAGGAGGGCCACAAGGATGATCAGGGGATTGGAGCACCTTTGCTATGAGGACAGGCTGGGGTTGTTCAGCCTGGAGAAGCGGCGGCTCCAGGGAGACCTAATAGCAGCCTTCCAGTACCTGAAAGGGGCTGGGGAGGGCCTGTTTACAAAGGCCTGCAGTGACAGGACTAGGGGCAATGGCTTCAAGCTGGAGAAGAGCAGATTTAGACTGGGTATTAGAAACAGGTTCTTCACTATGAGGGTGTTGGAGCACTGGAACAGGTTGCCCAGGGAGGTGGTTGAGGCCCCTTCCCTGGAGATACTCAAGGTGAGGCTTGGCGAGGTCCTGGGCAACCTGCTCTAGTTGGGGATGTCCCTGTGTCCCTGCTGACTGCAGGGAAGTCAGACTAGATGACCCTAGAGGATCCTTCTGGCCTGGACCATTCTATGATTCTATAGATCCTGTCCTTCTCTCTTGGTACTTTTTCACCCTTGAATACCAAGTCCCCAGCTGTGAGTCTTACAAGACCTTGGCTGTGGCCCAGACAATCGAGGATTCTCAGACTATTGAGGAGTCTGCTGTGTCTCACAAGGACCATGGAAATCGCAGCCTGAGGAATGGATTTTTATTTGGAGAGAGAGCCCTCCTAATAGCTAATCTCAGTCAATGAAGTTGCTCCTGTGGCATGTTAGCACTTCGGATAAAAAGTTGGGCTGTTTCTCACAGCTGTCTTCCTCCTCTGGCTAGCAACATGGGCTGTGTCCATAGGCAAAAATCATGGTGTTACTTTTAGACTTTATTTATGGCTACAGTCAGACAAGTACTTGTAGTACAATTCAGGCTATTCTAGATGTTTCTACTCTTCCAATTAAGACAAAGTAACTGACTCGTTGAGCGATTCTAGCCCGATTTCATGAGGGGGAAAAAAAAAAAAAAGGATTTCCTTTCAGCATTACCACCTTTTTAGACATTCACAAGGACTTTGCAAACCGTTTGAGTGGGTGTACTTGAAATGGTTTCTGTTGTGATGATCCTAGAGAAAGAAAAGAAGAATCCTGATGGATGAAGGAAAAGGTTAAACAGAACGGCTACAGTCTTGCAAAGGGAGTTGCCTGGCTGGCCAAGTCAACCTCTTTTGTTTCTCTGTCTGTTTATGCCTTGCAAAGTGTCCCTGTAGAGAAGAATTAGGAAAAAATTATCCTAAACTTCCTGAGAAACTGTTGGTGAAATTCATTCCTCGTGTGTAACTGTATATATTCAGAGCACAACAAAAAAGGGAAATTTGTATGTGTGGGTGTGTATACATCTATATATATATATGTGTGTGTGTGTGTATGTAATATGTGTGTCAATGGCTATGGGAAACGAGCATTTGATGCTTTTTCCTATTATTGTATGGCGGGTAATTTAATAAAATATTACTTACTTCAGGTTTATTCTGGTAAAGACTCAAAGTGAGCATCCAGTGAACGTGGGTGTGTTTGTGGTGTTGCATCTGTAGTTTGAAATGCCTGAAAAGTTTCATTAGAGGTACTTATTTTAAAAATGAGAGAAGGATTGCTTCCATTTAAATGCAGTGTCCCATAGTTTTTCAGGGTCTCCCACAGCAATGTGGCTAGCCACAAACCTGCCCCAGGCCGCAAAGCCATTGAGAGTAATTAAATACTTAGAGCACTGGACTCCAGTGCTCTCCAGAGAGCAGCAAGCCAATTTATAACCCACGTATATTCCTGTGGAAAAGAGCCTGTAGTTGCAGGGAACCTGCTGGCAACAGGCTCCCACAAATGCTAATTAATGTTGCAAGTCTGCATTACGGCTGCTTAAACACCCAGGTTTGAACCCCACCTTGGGGAGATGGCCTGAGCACAGCAGCTTCTAGAAAGGCATGACGTGTCACATGGCACTATTTTATTTTTTAACTCAGCGCTACAAAAGGTAGTGGAAAATGCCCATGGACAGCCATTGCTGACTTCCCCTCTCCCTGGCATCAGGACCCTGTTACCAGCAGGCAGCGTAGCTGTTAATCTTCACTTCTAAGGTGACGAGGCAGGGTCTACTCATGGGGTAGGAAGCCTGGGTTCTCATCACACAGGGCACACTGCCAAGCAGGCATTTACACTCTGGTGGACCCCCACCAATGCTGCTTAAACGGCTCTATGCAGGCAGGACCCAGTGGGACAGGTGCCTAAAGGAGTGGCAGAAGGGATGGCCGCCTGTTCATTTGTACTGTGTGTGCATGATGACATTTTTGCTGGTGCACTGCAGCAGTAGGGGACTGGCAGTATTTGCTGCAGTTTGCTCAGGACTTGGTTTGCAGAGCGTGCAGTGAAACTGCTCTGCAGCCCCTGAGGAAGGGTGTTCCCAGAACTGCTTTTTAAAGCAGATACAGTGAGAAATGTTAGACAAAGATGTGTGACCGGCACATTGTAGAAACACTTTCAGTAATAATTTTCCTTCATCATATGTTGGGTGTTTCCAAATGTCTGAGGGTGATTTCTGCTCCCAAATGTACGATTCCAGGAAATAAAAGTAGATGGAAGTTTGGGGGTTGCAATAGATCCGTTACTGCTTCCAGCATGTTGGTTCAAGATCACATCATACGGAAGACATTAAGCATACAAACTCTTTGCAGTTTTTGTTGTTTGTAAGAAAAGGATAGTAAAGAAAGAATGCCCTAAATGAGGTACAGAAATGAGAAAATAAAATCTGCTTTCTCTTCCTGAAAATATCCTGGTTCATCTATTTGTTTTCACACCAGTCAGGTACTGCTGGTAAACTAATCTGTCTGCTCCACAGTGTATCTGTGCTACAGAAAAATCCAGATCTGCAGAGGAGGAATGGCAGTCCTAAAACAGAGGCTTAAAACAGGTTGAGTGAGCTTTATCTAACAATATTTAGAAACATTTTTTTGGAAAGGTTTAGGTAGTTTTCAGCTCAGATGGATAGTGTCTAAGCACATCTTCTGCTTACTAAGAAATAAAATCTGAATAGACAGACATAAAAAAAAATGTCTGTATAGTTTGGAAGAAAGAAGGAGACATTTTGGAGCATGCAGTGCCTTGCACATCATGAGCATATTTTTATATACCAGGTTGCGGAGATTAAGTGAAATAGAACATCTGTATATAATAAGCATTTGGGTCTGTTTTGGATCTTTGGCAACTACAATTTGACTGTAGCTCCCAGGTATTCCACTCTTTTTCCAAGAATATCTCCTTGAGATAAGTTTCCCACTGCCAGAATTTTATTTTATTAAGATCTATGAAGGTGGAGGAGTGGCTTTCAGAGAGCATCGATATAAAACCTTATTATAGAAGGCCATAGCCAGCAGCAATTCTACAGATGATATTAGAGGACCAGTTTCAGTCTGCTTGTTTATCATGTATTCCCAGTTAGTCTGGGGGTAGCAGGACATTTAGTTCTTCTGTGGAAAGGACATTTATGGAAAGATTTCTGAGTCTGATGAGTTTGTCATAGGTTCAGTTCTGTTCTCTCTATACTTGACATCAAGTACGTTATAGCTTCTTCCAGAAGCAGTCTCCAAAGTAGCTGTAGACCTGGCAGAGCCTGCATCCCACCCACCTTCTGCCAGTGCCTCCCAGAGTACCTGTGCAAGCATGCCTAGTGGCATGCTTATCCCTCAAGCATCTTGGATGATGCTCCAGTTAGAGCTGACAGTGCATATGTTGCTGCATAGCCTGGTAGATGGGTGGAGTGCTTAGGAGAATGGCTCTCATGTTGTCCTTCCTACATGTCATAGGCTTCACTGCTGACTTCAGCCTGTAAACTGTCCTCTCCACTAGGGTAAGCCCTCTAGCACTGCTCTTAGTGTCAACCATGTGCTTAAGTCCTGTTCATGCCAGCTGGACTTTATGCTCATCTCTCCATGTGTAGGGGCAGGCAGTCCATCAGCCCAGTGAGCAGGTGGCTTGAGATGTTCATCACGGTCTTGAACCAGATCCACAGAATCATAAACATGGCCGAGGGTCTGCTCTGATCCTGCTGTCAGTGAGGTGACTATAATTTTTTATATATGATGTGACAGTGTAAAGTGAAAGGTGTATTTTATGGAGAAGGAGCTGAAGTAGCTGTTATTGAAACAGGGCCGAGAAGCAGCAAGCACGCTTTGGATCATGGGGGATACAGAGAGGGGAAGGCTAAAGCCAGCTGAGACTATGACAGTGCACACTGCTGTTAGGGAAGAAAAGGGCCCGGGAATAGACCACCACCAAGTGCTGCCACCCTGGAAGGGATTGCTAGTGGACTAGGGATCAGATGAAAAAGATGAGATGAAACAAGGTCACAATTTGTGTAATACCTGAAAAACAAGAGCCCTTCACTGATCACACACACAAAAGCAGGCTACGGAGTCTTGAAGTTATGAAAACTGGCAGTGGGTTTTTATCATACATGTATGAGAGGTGAGATGAGTTGACAGGATTGCTGTGGGCCAAATTTGAAAGCTGGGGAATAAAAGCAGCCGATTTGGGTAAGCCATGGTGGTTCAAATTGAAAACATATTTGTCCCTGATCCTTTTCCAGAAATGGAAACTGGATCTAAAGCTGTGAGATATTTCTTGAGGACTGGAATCTATATGTCTCTGTGTGTGGATTTTGCAGTTTTTAACAGAGTGAGCAGTAAAAACATATTACTTTGATATGTGGGTTGGTGGCATTCTTGTTTACATTACAAACTGTATTGTTGTCAGAACATAAACACTCAACTATGGGTAGAATGCACTTGGTTTGAGTCATGAGAAGGATGCTCTACAGGCTTGTTTTGTATAATTAATTGAAATTATTGAATATAAGCTGCACAGCTAAGCCTTTCTCCATTGTTTGGGGTTTTTTTGCATGACCTACTTGAGGTGTGTACAAATTTCCAAGATGCTGATTTACTGTGAGAAGGCCTGTTTTTGAAGTGGCTACGTGGATTTTAAGACCAGAAAAAGAGACTGGTTTACAACTGCAGTTCTGAGCCCTGTAACTTCCCTTGATCTGCCATGATCATAGGCTAAATTTAAATCTTTTCTCATTCTTCATGCCAGGCCCTGGTTCACGTCTGAGTGTTCAGAACTTTGCTTGGAAGAGGGCAAAATTTTACCCTGATAACAAACCCAGGAGTATGCTAGTCTGTGTCAGACTTGGAATTTCTAACTCTTAGATCATTACTTTAACCCCTCTGGAAAATCCATTTAACTTTAAAAGCAATTACAGTCGTGTTACCTTAAATTACATAGATTATCAAGCAAATAGCAGGAAGTGAAGGCAAAGTTTATTATTTTGGCACTGCAGTGCTGGAGAAGTAGGCAATTCTATCGTAGAACAACACCCACAAAGGTCTGATCTGCTCGTTGTGCCTGGTAAAATTGCTGAGTATGAGGTTCTTTTATAAAACTTTAGGTTTCTGGAAAGCTTAAGGAAGCCAGCGAATGTCTTGTGGCTCAGCACTGAAATACTTCTGTGGACTCCCAGATATAGTCCTTAACTTACTAATACCTATCTCCATGTGTGTCACTGGTACATTATTCTAAAAAAATAATGCTTATGTTTTAGTAGGATTGAATCTTAAATGTAACTAGTCACTTAAAAATAAGAGCAAGACGTGGCCTCTGGAAAGCATTCAAGGTCCTTTTAAAATATCCTTAGAAATTAAATGAAGTATGAAGAGTAAATGTTTGCTAAAACCCTATGACATCAAGAACCATGGGAGCAAGCAAAAAGCCTCCTTTTATTGTTTTGCTTTGAGGCAAATCTGTGTTTCTTGCATATTGCTCTGCCTCAGGCAGGGCTAGATGTTTCATGTAACATGATGACCCTGGAAAACATGCTACAGTTTTGGGATAATTACTGATGAGGGTTTATGAATCTGTAAGCGTCTTATACAAGTAAGTGAACCACTTCCCTAAGCCACAAAATGCTGCACTGCTCTTTATTACTGCAAGGACTACTTAGCGCAAAGACTGTTTTGCTCCAGCATAATGAATAGGATCTCTGTTATTCAAAGGTAATAGGAAGGCTGAAGAAACCACAGTATGAGAGGAGCAGACTTTCTTGTTTTGCTGGTTTTGCATGTTTTTTTGCCAGTTTGAAGGTTTTGTGTTGCCATCTATTCACTTCATCTTACTGTCACTTGGAGTCCAGGGCAGATCACTTCCCTCCCCTACTTCTTTGAAGAAGAGGAGCATTATAGTCCACTGTAATAGTGCCCCAGCAGCTCAGGGCATCTTATTGCAGCAGATGTGTCTGGAGTTATTGTTTCATATAATGTAGTGCTTTTGAATGGGGAGGGAAGTTAGGTGAATGACTGTGTTCGAGTAGCTGCAACTCTGATGGAAATGAACAACTGGAAAAACTGAAGGACAGAGAAAGAGGGGTTTCAAACCTCTGGTGGAAAAGAGGAAATGGCAAATGCCCTGTCATTGTTCTTGTTCCTTAATACCTATGGGTGTCTATTGCATATTAAGGCTTCACTTAGCAAAAGTGTTTTTCAGGGAAATTAATATTGTCATTCAACTGTTTCCAGATGCTTATAACTTTTGCCTGGGGGTGTATCATCAGATCATTTCCTTAAGAGATGGCAAAGAAAATCTGGCTGGGATCAAACACCAAAATGAGGTTCTTGGTGGGAAAACATGGGGAACAATAACTTGGCATGGAAATTGAGTATGAACACTTTCAAGACTGACTTAGACTGACATTTTAGAGTGTGTTGGCATAATTTGGCAGCTACCTCATAGATGCAATGTCCCTTATGTCTTTCTGCACAAAACATGTCACAGCTGCTGCTACTACAACAGTCATTTCAGTGATGGAGCTAGCTTGTGTTTCCTGTTTTAAAGCAAAACGATCACTTTCTCATAAAGTCTAAATAGTTTTCTAAAGTGTTTTAATTCTAGTCAGTTGCTTTAACTAGCTTTTATTCTTATTCAGATTTTAGTATATGCATTTTTTCATAGCAAAAACATCCTGTGTGTATTTTAAGCCAGCATCTGCATGATGCAGTGGTGCTGTGTTAGGTCAGAGCAAAGTGATTGAAATATCACCATAGAGCTCTGCAAAGAGTGTCAAAGGGTAATGTCTGATTTCCATAGGCTCTGCTTGCCTGAAGTCCTTCTTTTGTCTCCTAAGAGAGCTGCATTCTGATTGCAGAATGTCAATTATCCATACCTCCTTATTTCCCCTACTCCTTATGTGTCAGCCCACCTAGAAGCTTTCTATTGATTTATCAAATTGTCATTGGGCTTACGTTGTTACTTTGCAACTGTTAGCCTGTCCATTTGCTTAATTGGTCCATTTCCCATTTGTTAGTTATTCAGTCTGTGAATCATCATTTGAATAATTTTTAGCTAACTATTACTTGAATACCATTTATAACATGATTACATTGTCTACATTCTCATTTTTGCTTGATCAGTAAGAGAAAGGGGGGTTTATTATGATGCATATAAGAGTCTCTGATTAATTGGTAGTTGGAAAATGGGATGAAAGTGATTGCTCTGTCCAGTAATTACGGAATTGAGGGGTCCAAGATTGTTTTAGCTGGTTGAACATGAGGAGTCAGTTCAGGTTTCTAATTCTGTGTTTGGTTGAAGAAGGCCACAGGGACAAAGGGGTAGCTAAGGTGTGTCATCTTACTAAGCTTCTTGGGCCTTGATGGATCAGAAACTCTTTTAACCCTACCACTGTGCATGTTAGGACAGTATTAAGATTAAAGTTGGAAATGCTGGACCTGGGCCCCAATATTGTAATCCTACTTTGTGCCTTCAGAAATGCAAGTAATACCGAACCTATATGTTGGTTCAGGTTCAGCAAGGACTTTAAACAGTTGGGTGTACAGAGCCTTTTTCATCCAGATTCTTGACCCGCTCTAGGGCCACCATCCAGCAGACACTGAAGTCAGCAGACACTCCCCAACTGCAATGGATGGGCTTTGTACCAGAATTCTTCACACTGGTGCAGGGATGTGAGAGTCTCTTGAATTTGTGGTGAAATTGTGGTAAATGATAGCTACTCAAGCAGCCTTTAGCCTGGGTTGCTTGTGTGGCTCTTGGTTAGGTAGCAGTGTGCAAGGGTGTTGTTCATTCAGATTACCCGATCAGAGAAGGGGGAAGTGACGTAATAGTGACATGTTTCTGGATTCAGCTACATCATCAGGGTGTGACTCTTATTTTGTGTCTGTGTCATTCTGGAGGCTTAGAGTTTCACTGGGGGTTCGTTCATTCCGATTACCCAATCAGAGAAGGGGGAAGTGACGTGGGAGTGACATGTTTCTGGTTCCTGCCAACCCTATTGGATTCACCATGGATAGATGGTGATCCTTTATCAATCAGTACTCCACTGGACAATGTATGGTGAAAATCATCTGGGAATTGAGGAAGGAATCATCCAAAACATGGAATCCAGAGATCCAGTTTGCTTCCAACTTCAACAGTCAAGCGAATCTGGATTTTGCTCCTAATGGCCTCAATTCCCAGATGATTTCCACCATACCTTGTCTGGTGGAGTACTGGTTGATAAAGGACCACCATCTATCAATGGTGAATCCGGTAGGCTAGGCAGGAATCAGAAACACATTACTCCCACGTCACTTCCCCCATCTCTGATTGGCTAATCTGAATGAACGAACCCTCAACGAAACTCTAAGCCTCCAGAATGACACAGACACAAAATAAGAGTTTACAAATTCACAGTTTATTCGTAAAATATTCACAGAGGTTTAGTAAAGTAATGGCTTCCAATTGGACAGAGTTCTGAATACAGCCCTTGGTCATTAGGAGCAAAATCCAGATTCGCTTGACTGTTGAAGTTGGAAGCAAACTGGATCTCTGGATTCCATGTTTTGGATGATTCCTTCCTCAATTCCCAGATGATTTTCACCATACATTGTCCAGTGGAGTACTGATTGATAAAGGATCACCATCTATCCATGGTGAATCCAATAGGGTTGGCAGGAACCAGAAACATGTCACTCCCACGTCACTTCCCCCTTCTCTGATTGGGTAATCGGAATGAACGAACCCCCAGTGAAACTCTAAGCCTCCAGAATGACACAGACACAAAATAAGAGTTTACAAATTCACAGTTTATTCGTAAAATATTCACAGAGGTTTAGTAAAGTAATGGCTTNGGAGGCTTAGAGTTTCACTGGGGGTTCGTTCATTCCGATTACCCAATCAGAGAAGGGGGAAGTGACGTGGGAGTGACATGTTTCTGGTTCCTGCCAACCCTATTGGATTCACCATGGATAGATGGTGATCCTTTATCAATCAGTACTCCACTGGACAATGTATGGTGAAAATCATCTGGGAATTGAGGAAGGAATCATCCAAAACATGGAATCCAGAGATCCAGTTTGCTTCCAACTTCAACAGTCAAGCGAATCTGGATTTTGCTCCTAATGGCCTCAATTCCCAGATGATTTCCACCATACCTTGTCTGGTGGAGTACTGGTTGATAAAGGACCACCATCTATCAATGGTGAATCCGGTAGGCTAGGCAGGAATCAGAAACACATTACTCCCACGTCACTTCCCCCATCTCTGATTGGCTAATCTGAATGAACGAACCCTCAACGAAACTCTAAGCCTCCAGAATGACACAGACACAAAATAAGAGTTTACAAATTCACAGTTTATTCGTAAAATATTCACAGAGGTTTAGTAAAGTAATGGCTTCCAATTGGACAGAGTTCTGAATACAGCCCTTGGTCATTAGGAGCAAAATCCAGATTCGCTTGACTGTTGAAGTTGGAAGCAAACTGGATCTCTGGATTCCATGTTTTGGATGATTCCTTCCTCAATTCCCAGATGATTTCCACTGTACACATGTGGTGGAGGACAAAGATTGGGGTGGAGGCTGATCACCCACCACTATGTTCAGTTTTGGATAGGAGGGCAGAACCCTGCAGCTGGCATCCCAGCCTCTGCTTCTCCTGGCTCATTTTGGACGTGGTGGGCTCAGCATCCAGGGCATGAAGAAGACATAGTTAAGGAGAACAACCTGTTCTTGCTCTTCATGCATACCCTTGATGTGTTAAAGTGGAGCCTGTATGAGAAGCTGATCCATAAGAGGTGGCTGAACCTCACTGACTCTTTTGCACCAATCCAACAGTTCAAGGTTTATGTAATAAACCTTGTAACTTTGTAACAGCCTGTGATTTGTAAGAAAATTGAGCAAATACAAGTGTACTGTTAGAAATATATGATGGAAAAGGGAAAGTACAATGAATGTAGTGGGAGAAAGTTAAAGCTACAGGGAGCTAAAGGGCTGCACGGTGAGACAGGTTGGCTCATTAATGTCTGAGATTAGGCTGAGCTCACCTTTGCAAGGCTTATACTTGCAGAACATTGGTACCAATGTCAACCCAGACTTCAAGTCTTTGCTTTCTTCCCAGCTGTGCCTAGGACTGGGAAGATCTGGGCTGTTGATTCAGATGGATTTTTGGGTTTGTGGTCACCAGAGCCAGATTTTGGAGATGCATTTAAGTTCTTAGTCAGGGCACTATTCCCAGGAACAGTCACCCCCTGTGTGGGGTAAACAGCCAGAGTTTGGATGCTGGACATAAAAGGTGCAGGGCTTCTCCTCAGACTTGGAGTGAGCTCCTGAAGAGCCGGCCTGAAGTATAATCTTTGTCTAGACAGAAAAAGACTCTCTAAAATAAGAGAGAAGCATAAAGATGGCTCAGTGCTAATGTTGGGTAGGGTGAAAGTCTGTCCATCACCTGAGTGGTTTTGTATGCCCAGCTTGGTTCTGGTGACTGTAAATGTGCACAGACACATCTGTGCCTGTGGTACTGACAAAATAGGCAGCATCTAGGCTTAGTTACTGGCTAAGTTATTTGAAAAGAAAACTTGCAAGTTTAGCCAAACATAGAATTATTATTTTGGCAAGCAATAAAACTACAGGGCTGTGAACCATCTAAGTAATCCCCCAGCCGGCCAAGCAAATATCATAACCACGAACAAAGGCACTCTCGTGTTAACCTACAAGCTTACAGCCATTCCAGAATAGTTGCTAATCACAGATGTGTGTTAGTCTTCTCTGAAAAATACATCAGGAAGCAACAGATTTAAAAGTTGCAGTAGTGCAGAGATGATTTTATGTACATTTTCTGTGTGTTGGGTGCCGAGTGGCTTATTCTCCGCTATAAATTTAAGCAGGATGATATTGCACCCCCAGGAAAAAGGGAAGGGAGCCAGTTAAACATTGACTGAGAGGAGATGAGTGTCCCTGCTGAGCTGAACACCACCCAGATTGAAGTTTGGGAGGTTCCTTAACCTTTGCTCTCCAGATCATTGTGCTGCCAGCATTTAAACTCTTTTACCTAAACAATGCTGGTAAGGTTGTGGAGCATACCATTACGCTTGGTTACCTCCAGCTCTGGGAGGGCCCCTTGCTTCAAGTGCTTCCCCCCTGCCGACACCTCCTCATGAAACGGAGTGGGCCAGGTCAGTCCAGCATGCAAACAATGATGTCAGTATTGTAAAAGAAATGAAAAGCTCAGTGGGAATTCAGGAGACAGACCCCCAAATTAAGGATCTTTTGGCTAAATACAAGCATTAAGAGAGACTTATAAAGATCAAAATAGTGTTGCGTGCCAGCGTGGCATTTGACGTCAAAGATAAAAGGGGAATTTATGTCAGTAGTGAGATTGTTTTACCTAGAAGAAAAAATCGTAGTATTTGTGTTGGAATGCATGAAAACACATGTTTCCGATACTGTTTTCTCATACACTAAATGAACAGGACATCTGGATATATTTTTAAAAATTATATTAAGTGACACTAAATCAGTGCTTTACAAAGCAAAAGGTAGTAAACCAAGAACATATAAAAGGTAACAATGAAATATTTGGCAGAACTTCAGAGTATGAGAAACTTGCACAACCAAAAGGAGCTGAAATATCTCATTGTGATATACAGGAGGCCTTAACTTCTCATTTATCTGTGCTATTTCTTACTACACTTCACAGTAATATGCTGTGTTCCCATTGGTATAGTTTTCTATATGTTAGAGCCAAAACTCCAGATGTTTTCTAGGTAAATCTCTGGAGACTATTTTATTGTGTTTCATTTCTCCTTATTTACAATTCACTCATCTTGAACTCCAGCCACTGGTAATAAAAATCCATGGAGTGTGCAGCTGAGCCAAGTAGACACTATTGTCCTGTTTCTTCAAGTTGGGGATGGGTTGATTCAAGCCTTGAACAGAATCCAAACCACTAGAGTTTCCAAAAAGTTCATCTCTTTTCTTTGTATTTTTTAACCCTTCATGCACTGGGGAATAAAGAGACAATTGCTTTGTCTTTTTTTCTCCACTGTCCAGCCACTCTTCACCACGGCAGCATTTCCACTACTGCTGCCTGCAGGATTGTCCTATTACCAAGGCCTTCTGCAAAGACTGTCTTCTGCCTGTCGCTTTCCACATTGTCCCTTTTTAGTAATTTCAAAAATCACTTGGGAAGAGATCCACTCATTGCACAAAAGAGCAACATTTCAGGCAAGAGCTCTTTTTTTTTTTTTTTTCCTTCACCTCAGCACACCCACAGAGATCAGAGACTTGACTTGTAGCATTAGTCAAAGAGATGGCTACTCCAGCCCCAGTGTGACCACTGGCCACAGGGTTCTCTGTATCCTGCAGAGAGGCAACCTTCACCACTCATCTGCTTCACCACTCTGCTTTCCTCTTTAGTAAAAGGAAATGCAATGTGGAGGCAGTCTTGCCTCATCCCTGAACCACTTTTTAACCTATTAAGAATATCTCATTTTCTGTCTTTGACATATTGCACATGTTCCAGCTGGACACTTATAAACCCAACCAGGCTCCACTTCCCCTTCCAGAGAGTTGTTCAAGGCCTTTATTAGTGAATTAAAATATAATAAAGCTTTATGTCTCCTCCCTTTCTTGGTTTACTGTCTATTTAGATTTTAAACACCTTCAGATTCTCTGGTACATCAGAGAGATTCTGTTCGCTGACTTGCACTGAAATCAGTCTGTGGTTACAGGGGAATTTGGGTATCTACATGCTGACAAAACCCCTGCTTAACGTCATAAAAAAAATTAGCCAGCTGCTTTGCCACAGTGGGACTTAAATTAATTTTAAAGAGCTGAAAAGTCTTGTTTCAGAGTTGCTGCCATCAGTGATACATTTTATGTACCATCACAGGCATGTTTGACTAATGGATATCAAACAGATTTTTTTATGAATACACCCACCCACCATATGTATTTAAAAATAAGTCATTCCACAGCATAATCTGATCATGTTTTATTAGTGGTTCTGGGCTTGATGGAGCCTTCAGAGGAAAGCAGTGCTATCTGGCGAAGGCCAAATGGCAGGCAAGACCTGCTCAGATCCTCCTAAGTGCAATTCCACTACCTTTTTGCTTCAGGTAGAAGGGTAAATGGAAGGAAGTTGCTGTAGCTCTGAAAAGGTGATTTATTTCTTCCTGCATGCCCCGGTAAAGTTCATTGGGTCTGAGTCCTGCTCTCTTCCCTGCCTCCCTTCCCTGCCCTGTGTTTCCTGTGCTGGCATTCAGGGACTGCTCAGTGCTCGAGACCTAGAGCTGCAATGCAGCTAACTGGTAACTCCAGCTTTCTGCAAAGCTTTAGGGAATTCTTTCTTGCTCTAGTAGCTAGAGTGCTAAGTGCCAGCCTACTAGGTTTTTCAACAAGTATTTTATTTTTCTTTAATTTCTTGTTACTCGGGCAGCTGAAGTATACACAAGCAAAGCAGATAATACAATTTCTGCTTTGTGTTATTGCTTGTGAATTATTTACTTATTTGTGAAGTAATACAAGTTACCTATATAACGTGAAATTTATAGTTTTTGCTTCATGTGTTAGTAGATCTGACTATGTTGGTTTGCACCCTAGCTATCTGAAGAGCTGAATATTTATTGTGAGTAAATTTCAAAATGGAACAGGTCAAAATGGACCAAACTCAAAATGCCAGACAGGAGCACTGTCACAGCGAATCTAAGAACAACGCTTAACAATTTCTAGGTTCCAAACTCAAGTTACCCAAATGGCATTACAAAATCACAGAATCACAGAATATCAGGGATTGGAAGGGACCTTGAAAGATCATCTAGTCCAATCCCCCTGCCGGAGCAGGAACACCTAGATCAGGTCACAATGAAGGTACTATTATCGTTAGCTTTCTCAAACAGAGAAACAGAGGTACAGAAAGATAAAATTGTTTTCTTAAGGCACTGCAGTTCAGTGGCAGCACTAGCAGCTGATCTTCAGTCCTATATCCTAGCTAGTGGTATTAAAACCTTGGATGCAACGTCTCATGAACTTCAGAGAAAACCACCTCCAAATGCCATGCCTCAAGCTCAACTCTAGAAATATTTAATGAGCAAAATTTTAATTCAGGTTGCATTAAAATAATTAATAAAGAGGGCATCAAAGCACAATATCTTCCCAAGCTAGCAGTATTATACAAAATATAAATCTCTAGCAAACAGAGAAACTATTATGCTGATGAAGAATTTTCAGTAAGGAGAAATTAATACAGGGCAAGCATTTAAGAACCAGAAACGACGGCTGGTATTTAGTTTTATTTTCTTCTTATTTGGAAGCGAGTGCTGTGTCTGTAGCTTTATTTGCTAACAGTGAGTCTTCAACCCGGACTGAAGTCACATGGGTCTCAGATTCCTCATCTGAGGGCCTGTGGATCTTCTGTCATGGTGTCCTTTGGGTACATTACATAAATGTCACTGTCCTGGGTACTTTTCCTCTCTCCCTCCATTTTTTCAACTCATTTGGGTTCTACTTGTTCACTACTAAGGACCGGCTAAAAAAAGAAAAGCATTCTTAATTCTTTGATGCCAAGCTGGGTACACATATAGAACTCACATTTGTATAGTATCTGTCCTTAAAATGTTGATGTTGGCCAAGCAATTCTATGTATTGGCATCTCAGATGACATAAATAGAGTCTGAAGTCAATTGAAAGACTCGAAGGCTTTCAGTGATTTCAGCATATTTTCAGATTGTGCCATTATTTTCCTGCAGTGAGAGAGGGGGGGGGGAGAAGTGGCATCTAAAATGCTGTGTGTATCTTTTTGCAAATGCAGTAATCTCACAATAGCCTGTTTTTTGTTTCCAATGCAATGCTGTCTCAGCCAGTCATTTGCATCTGGGAGGAAAATCTGTGATACTTTCCCAAATTCCAATAGCAAATTACGTGCTCCTTCTGCCTTCCCTGCTGTCTGTCATTGAAAAATGAAGAGTTTGAGACGTTTGTTTTTTTTTTAAACATTCCATAAAAATGAAGAGAAAAACTGTCAATGAAGGAACAGAAGAAAAAAAAAAAACCCAAACATTTCACTCATCAGAATTCTCAACAGCACTTGAATTTTCAGTATGGCATACTTGTAATAAATTTTATAAGATCAGTCTTGTGAAGTAATAATGTATCAGGAGAGGGAAAAATTTTAAATAATTTCAATGACAGATTTGAAGAACCCTGCCTGGACACAGAAAGAGGTTAACTCTTGAGAATTCATTCCAGGAAAAGGCACAAAGTCTAAATTAATTGAATAAGTTATTAGTGTTAAGTTACTAGTTCAGTTCTGAGTCAGCTTTCAACTACTTATTAACAATTAGTTGATATAGATATTTTATAAAATGTACAAGTAATTTTAACAAATACTTATGATCACTTTTTTTACTGGATGCTAAATGATGGGTGCGTGGAAATGTACGTTCAGTCTTTATCTGTGTTTTTGTTATGACCATCTACCAAAGAAAGTCCCTGCCCAAGCATTCAAGTGTCAGAGGTCTATACTATGAATCACCCGGAAGGAGATTGCTGTAAATATTAAGCAGAAAGAGATTGCTATAATAGGAGGAATTATTTTCCCCATGCAGTATGGGGAGAAACAGGACCTGACAAAGCAGAGGAGGACACTGAAGCCTATCTGGCTCCAAAAAGCAGGGAGGGCCAATGGAGCTGGTGCAAGGAAACACTTGCATAAAGGGCAAGAGATGAGGACCAGTAAGTTTTTGCAGCCTGATCTTCTAGGCTGGAAATCTTCTGCACTGACCATCATGTCCTTCTCTGTGTCAGCTACTCCTCAGTACAAAATCCTGTTGTGGGATTTTCTGGTGTACTGCATGGTACCCCATCTGGTCTCGCTCAGGTTAGTGCACAGTGAAAGAGATCTTGGGCCACCCATGAAATCTTCTGGAAATCCCATTCTTTTTGTAATACACATTTGAGTTTATTCATATTCCAGGAGAGCAGGAACTTCACTTATTACTTTTTGGAGGCTCTTTGAAGATAAAGAATGTACTTATTCCAATCTTTTCCACATGCTCCTTTTACTTTCATCACCAAATTTGAAGTCTGATTAATCTTTCAGGAAAAATATTTTCCTGCTCTGTCAATCTTTCCATTCAGCTGAGCAGTTTCCACCAGATTAATAATAACTCACATGCACCAAGTGAAGAATACATCCTTAAGCCAAGCAAAAATGCCTTGTAAATGGCATTTCTTAGTGTTCAGTAAAAGGCCGTTTGAAATTACACTTTGCCACCCATAAAAATGCACCAGGATGGTTGCTGAAACACACATGCCCTTGTGCATGTGCACAAGCAGTCACTGGAGACATAGAAACATCGGTTCGAAAACTGCCTCTGATTTTCTGTCAAGCTTGTGTTTTTATCATAGTTCCATATAATGTTAGGTGCTTTGCAGCAATGTGCATAGACACTGCTGTCCTTTTACAGATAAGGATACATGGACACAGGGACATGACAATTCCCCAGGTACTGATGTTCTTGTGAATCAGGAACCTGGATCCCATTGGCCTGCAGTAGACACCTCTCAATCTAAATCACTCCAGAAATTGGATTCTTGCTTTGGTGAATTTTACATTGTTAATATTACCAGAGTGGCTTTGTTCAAATCATCATCAAGTCTGTTCGTGGGCATGAGAACATTAAAATTTGCCTACCTCATTTTGGGTTATACTGAGAACTTGATTTGCACCTGGAAAAAGGAGTGAACCAGGTAGCACTGAAACACATAGACTTGCAAATACCCACAAGACTTTTTCTCATGCAGATTTATTTCATGCACACCTTTATTCTTCATCCCCCCTCCAGTGACTGAACTGAAGCCTCTTTGAAAATAGTTGCAACCTTTGATGACTATTTAGCATGATGTTCCAATGGTACAGATCTGTACCCTGTGTTCTATTTGATCTAACCTGAAAGGACTGATAAATGTCTTCTCAGTAAAAGTTATCAAAATTAATTCAAGATAGAGAGCAGAAGCAGAGTTGATTCACAGTTTAGTGAATGAGGACTGTACATGAATCAGGACATGCTTTATTATTCCTACAGGTACCACCCTCAGGGAAGCTGCATTAGTTTCTGAGCCTAAGTTGCCTCTCAGCCTTTGTTTGATTCCTGTATTAGGACAGGAAAAATGTCACTAGTCTCATATTGTGGATTTTGAAACTGCGTAGTACAATCTCAGCAGGGCTTCCAGGAATAAATGTAACACAAATAATAATAATGGTTATCTTCAGAGCAATAATACACTAAAAGTTTTTAATCTCTTAAGACATGCTAGCTGCAGTGTAACCAAACACTGTACAAAGACATTAACACTGTAATAGGTTTCTACAATGATATAATGTGAATTTTTATTCTATCAGAGAAGTAGCTAAAGAAATATAAGCAGAAACATCAGATAGAAGAATACATTTTAGGAGAGGGCTGTGCATTAAAATGATGATACATCAAGGAAACTGTTGTCG
This sequence comes from Nycticryphes semicollaris, assembly GCA_013400055.1. Lineage (NCBI taxonomy): Eukaryota > Metazoa > Chordata > Aves > Charadriiformes > Rostratulidae > Nycticryphes > Nycticryphes semicollaris. The sequence continues at coordinate 669,258 of VXBJ01004104.1, forward strand.
GGATCAGGCAGGGAAGGGACTTAAGAGATGTACTTTGATAATATCAAGCATCTTGTTCTGTTCTGAAAAGTAGGAGTTCTTGTCACATCTTTATACCTACAGGAGATCAGAGAAGCTCCCACTGATGTTGAGAGAAAGGTGTCTTTGTGAATGTTTGTGAATGCCAGTTTGGGATTTCCAGTCAACAATTTTCATAGAATCATTCAGGTTGGAAGAGACCCTATTCCAGTTTCTGACCACCCTTTCTGTGGAAAATTCCGTCCTAATGTTCAGCCTAAACCTACCCTGTTGTAGCTTGAGGCTATTCCCTCTTGTTCTATCACTAATTACCTGTGAGAAGAGACCAGCACCAACCTCTCTACAATGCCCTTTCAAGTAGTTGTAGAGAGCGATGAGGTCTCCCCTCAGCCTCCTCTTCCTCAAACTAAACAGTCCCAGCTCCTTCAATTGCTCTTCATGGGATTTGTTCTTCAGGCCCCTCACCAGCTTCATTGCCCTCTTCTGCGCTCGCTCCAGCGCCTCGACACCTCTTGTGCTGAGGTGCCCAAAACTGAACACAATAGTCAAAGTGTGGCCTCACCAGTGCTGAGTACAGGGGGGCAATCACCTCCCTACTTCTGATGGTATTTTGGTCAGGATAATAATTTTCAAATAAAAAGCAATATTTTTTTTTTTCTCAGCACTTTGGTCATTACTTGGCTGGCTTGAGTAACAGGAACATAGAATCATAACACAATTTATAGCATTCCCATTTATTTATTTATGTGTGTATATATATTTCAATGACTGTTTTATGCAATGGCATTATCTGCATATCACCTTTTAACAAAATTTTAAAAAATTGTTTTTTCTTCTGAAAAATAACTTTTCTGTCCTTCCTGAGATGTGTGCTTAACCGTAAAGCAATTAACGCTGATGTTGCAACAGGAAGCTTGAACAATATCAGCTGTCCTGTTTTCAGTCCCAGGTCTTAGTCAGTCTGCAGGCCACAGGTCCTGAGGTCATTCATGGCCATATTGCATTCAAAACTATGGACAAACATAAATTGAAGTTCCTGTCACAAAACAGTACATAAAACATGGTTTGGATCATGAAGCAAGCATCACTCAGGATGCCCAGCCAATTTTTACTCCTTGCTTGTGAGAATTAGTTCTGAAGTGAAGGAATCTGCTTGAGGGAGGTGGAGATGGCCCACAGAAGAGGTTTTAAAGTTAGGACTTAAATAGTAGATTTTGCTGTTGTGATTAAAAGCCCCTTTTCCCAATCAGAGTTTGACATATTATCTTTGTGCTCTGGGATACCTAAAAACAGAAAACCAAAACATATTGGAGTTTCACTCTTGCTTCTGCTCAGATACGTTCATGTGACCACATTTATCCTGCCAACCTGAGTGTTGAAAACAGCATTTTCACAGCCTGAAAACAGTGTTTTCAGTCAGACTTCAGGCTTCATAGTTTTCAGATCTAAAACTATTGCTTTAATTTTTGAATGCCTGCCGTGCACAACTGAAAACAAAACAGGTCAGGCAGTGCATGGTAAGCCGATTCTACACCACAGAAGTTAAAAGCAGAGCAAGTTAAATGCACATGCAGTCCAGTTTGCACCCAATCAGATCCTCCTGGTACGTTATTATTGTGTCCCGAGTACAACATGCTGCTTTCAAATCAGAGCTGGCTCTTTGTAATGCCTGAAATTGAACTGGAAGAAAAGTGAACCAAATCTTGCAGCTTTTCTCTCCCAAGAGGTGCTTAGAGGACTGCAAGTCCCAAATCATAATCTTCCCAAAGAGTGTTTGCAGTTGCTGTTCGATCATGATTCACAATAGGTCTGCCTTGCATTAATTTGTGATGACTATGGCTCACTTAGACATCTTGCGGGCTGTCTTTTGCTTACAGCGTGCTCAGGTAGCGCTACAGGAGTGGCCATAGCAACACAGCGCTCAACAGGACTTGTACCTGGAGAGCTGGATAAATAGGGAGGTTACATGATAAATGCACTCTGAAAGCTGCTACTACTTCCACTCTGGAACCTGAAGATACTCCTACTGCACTTTTCTGATGAGAAAACACTTGAGAAGAGAGAAAGAAAGAAAGAAAAAAAAAAGGTTGAAATATTATTTCAGCCCCAAATATTTTTCCTCACACAAGCCTGGCTGGTTCCTTTCTTTTGTGCTTAAATCTTCAGATTAGCAGAGCACGTGTGTCTAAAGCATTTCACAGGTCTAAATGAAGGCAGTCTGAAAATGGGATGAGGCACACCTGAAACATTAGGATGCTACAGCCTCTGTGTGAAGCTGATAGAGTTGGGGTTATTCAGCCTGGAGAAGAGAAGGCCCTGGGGAGACCTGATAGTGGTCTTTCAGGACTTAGAGGGGGCCTACAGAGAAGGTGGGGAGGGACTTTTTTATCAGGGAGTATAGTGATAGGATGAAGGGTAATGTTTTTAAACTGAAAGAGGGGAGATTTAGCTTGGATATTAGGAAGAAATTCTCTTCTGTGAGAGTGGTGAGACACTGGAACAGGCTGCCCAGAGAAGCTGTGGATGTCCTATCCCTGGAAGTGTTCAAGACCAGGCTGGATGAGGCTTTGAGCAACCTGGTCTAGTCGGTGGTGTCCCTGTCCATGGCAGGGGGCTTGGAACTTGATGATCTTTAATGTCCCTTCCAACTCTAACCACTCTATGATTCTGTACCAGTAACAGGGGCAAGCTTTAAACGTGTTTATTGATGTAAATTCTGCTCCAGAAGCCTAAGGCTTCATCAGCTATCAACAGGGCTGATCACCAGTGGGTGTTGGGGCTCTCATCCATCTCCTTCAGCAGTGTACCCTGCAGCCTGGGGCATCGTTCCTGCTTGAGCCCAGGACCTTGTGTTGGATGAGACACAGTGTCACTGAGGGTTTAAATTTACTGAGGGTAGCTGGATTTAAATTTTCTCATAATAATGAGGCTTCAAATGAATATATTGCTTTTGATCTCCTGTTCACATATGGTTTTATAAAGCTGGTCTGTCTGTTCAGTTTCTAATAGCATCAGCTCCACCATTGTTGCCAAGTTATTACTAAACAGACAACAATAGCTCTTTCCTCCCCATGCTTCATATCACAGAAGAAGATGTCAAAGTTTATACTTCTGAAAACTTGCTCTAGCAAATAGGTGTTTCTTGGTAGTAAGACCACATATGCCCTCTGCTGTCCCTTCAAACTCTGTGAAAACATATTTTCTGTATATTTTTGTTATTATTGTTACTGATATTAATTTAATGACTCTATGACAAATACTCAGAATCAAAACAGTATTATTTGTTAGACATCAGTCTGAAGCAAATCTCAGTTTTGTATCTAAACATTGATCGCTGGATATTAGTGAATGTCGCTGAAAGCTCATTGCTGTAAAGTTTAATAGCTGAATCAGAACGAAGGTATCAGATACGGCTTTTCCTTCCAAATATTTCTCAAAAGGACACACACATAATAATATGCACAGATACAGTATTGCTGTCACATCTCCCTTCAAACTGGCAGCCGCACCAAGCTCTGCCTCTACCCTAATATAAAAATCAGCAAACCCGTCATTTTTTAAAATGGAATTCGGCCCTCTGCGGAATTACCCTTGCATTTCATGAGCTATAGAAACAAAGGATCCTGCTGAGGATTTGAAGCCCCATTTATCGAGGAGTACAGAGCCCTGTTTATAGCTGATGAAGAGATCCCACAGACAAGTTGAAGTTTATATCGATCTTATCTATCAAATCCAAGGGCCCAAACCTTTGTGCTTGCAGAAGCATGCACGGCACAGATCCTTTTGAGCCCCCTTTTGTGTGTTCCTGAATTTGCGGAGAGGCATTGCCTCTTCTTTCCTAAGAAGGCTGGCTGCATGGTTGCTTGCCCCAGGCAAGGCATTGCATTGCAGGGATGGGTTCGGTAGCTCTGCCTTGATGTATGCAGGTGGAGTCTCGGGTCTTACACTAGGTACAGAATAGTACAAGGCAGTCTCCTGAGAAAGCTTTGCAGAAATAACACTTCTCAGATTTTGAGGTTTTGTACTTCCTGAACTGATAGTTTGATGTGCTTCATAGTTCTCAAGAGTCTTCTAGAATAAGATCATGTATGCAAAACTGTATGCCTTTAAAAATAGATCTATAACAAAACCTAGGTAAATCTCTAAATATAGAGAACATTATACTTTTTCAGTAAGCAAACTGCTTGCTGTTTTTACATGCTGAATTTCCTTGATTTTTGAGATGGCTAGTCTTAAGAAAATAATTTATTGGTAGCAAGCAAGCCTTTAACAATCTTGGGTAAACTTTATATGGTGCTTCATTTACTCTAGCAGCACATAATAGAAACAAAGCATTGACTAGAATGAATGCACTTTTTCCAAATTAATTCCTGTCTTCTGACAATACATACTTCTCTTGACAAAGATCAGTTTCCAAGCGCTGTTCAAATTGCTCCCTGCTGGTTGTGCAAATTGTACACACAGTATGATTTTAATATTTAATGGCAGCTGAGTGACTACTTGACGTACTACTTTTAAATTATAGCCTAATCCAGATCTCACTGGCTCCTAGTAACTCTCATTTTGCATGGCACTTCTGAAGAGCACACATCCCTCTGTAAATGTCAGGCAGCAGTAGTCAGCTGAGGTGCTGGAGTTAACTTCTCTCAACCAGCCATGGGGAACATGGTGGAGTTCTTAGAATCTAATTTTGGGAACTGGGAGAGATGACTCAAGACACCAGCAGTTTTCTGTGGATGGATACAAGTCTGGCAGCAGACAGCACATGACCAGGTTGTTAAGATGCAGTTTGAGCTACGGTGGTTATTTATATGGACTGAACTGCAACCCCTGCCCAAACTCTTTGATGGAGCCATAAATTAGTTGCTGTGCCTGCCTAGCCAGCTAGTGTGTGATCGTGTGACCACATACTATGCCTTCATACAGATTATTTCCACTAATACTCTAATTAAAATGCCTCCTGAGACACTGTTCTCAGTGCCCATGCTGGAAATATGCACTGAATGCTCAGTTGAAATTATCTGTTAGGGTGCAATTAGCACCTGTGAGCAGAGTACTGAAACCTGGAATATTTTTGATGAAGAGGTCAATTAGTGTGACTGGGAGGCAAAGGAAGCAGCCAGCCATAGGATGGTCAGAGGGAGCAATCAAGGGATTTGAGCAGTCAGCTGATTAGGAGACAACTAGTGATAGCAAGATGCATTTTTACCCTGGAAGTGATGAATGTAGACCTGTCTGGAGTGTTCAGCCAAATTGAACACTCAATCAGCACTCGATTAACCTAAATCGCCTCCTAGGTGAAGACATATACCTAGTATTTAGATATATATATATGATAGTTTCATCATGTATGATGCTTCCAAGAGCTGTCCTATATGTAATGAAGTATTAGCAAAATTAATAAATAATAACTCACAAGTACTAAATAAAAGTGAGATAACTGTGTATTCAAGGAAAATATTTTTCTGTGAAACAGATGATTCCTTTACCTTGCAACTCATCTGTCCTTCAATTACATTTGTATTTCAGATCTAAATATCAGAAATTTTTCTATTGTCTAGTAATAAGCCTTAAAGTATAACAAGACTAGGCTTTGAGGTTAATTAAAGTTCACTAGAAATGAACTTTTTAATATCAAACATATGCCTTTATAATTAACATTTAGGAGGCAAGTTTAATTATTATTGTCCCCTTTATTAGTTTGCAGTATAGAATGAAGAAATCAAAACCATTTTGATTTTAAAGGTGATTTCAAGGATGCCTTTTGTTAATGGGGAAACTATACTGACACCCACGACTATTGCTGTGGAGTACACAGTCCAGGACTGGAGGAGGATGGGAAAGATAGGTGGGCTGAAGGATTTCTCAACTCCCCAGCCCTGTCTTCAGCAGCACACCTGTCCTGTAGCCTGGGGTCAGTGCTTTCAGGGTGGTGGCGCAGGCATGATACAGCAGCTAAAGGTCACTTTACCCTTCGTAGAATCATAGCATCATGGAATTGTCGAGGTTGGAAGGGACCTTTAAGATCATCTAGTCCAACCATCAACCTAACTGATAAAAAAACCCCATCACTGAACAATGTCACTAAGCACTATGTCAACCTGTCTTCTAAATACCACCAGGGATGGTGCCTCAACTACCTCCCTGGGCAGCCCAGTCCAATGTTTAATAACCTTTTCAGTGTAAAGATTTTTCCTAATGTCTAATCTAAACCTCCCTCGACACGACTCTGGTCCTGTTGCCTGCGACTTGGGAGAAGAGACCAACCCCTGCCTCTCTACAACCTCCTTTCGGGTAGTTGTAGAGAGCAATGAGGTTTCTCCTCAGCCTCCTTTTCTTTAGACTGTACAACCCCAGCTCCCTCAGCCTCCCCTCATAAGGCTTACTCTCCTGACCACTCATCAGTTTCATTGCCCTTCTCTGGACCCGCTGTTAGCACCTCAATGTCTTTTTAGTGGTAAGGTACCCAAAACTGGACATGGTACTTGAGGTGGGGCCTCACCAGTGCTGAGTAGAGGGGGACAATCACCACCCAAGTCTACTCACCACACTGTTCCTGATACAGGCCAGGATGCTATTGGCCTTCTTCACCACCTAGGCACATTGCTGGCTCATGTTCAGCTGATGGTTGACCAACACCCCCAGGTCCTTTTCTGCCAGGCAGCTCTCCAGCCACTTTTCCTAAAGCCTGTAGCGCTGCATGGAGTTGTTGTGACCCAGGTGCAAGACCTGGCACTTGGCTTTGTTGAACCTCATCCCACTGGCCCTCAGCAAAACCTTTCTACCCTCCAGCAGGTCAACACTCCTACCTAACTTGGTGTCATCTGCAACCTTACTGAGAGTGTACTTGATCCCCTCATCCAGATCATTGATAAAGACATTCAAGAGAAATGGCCCCAATACCAAGCCCTGGGGGACACCACTTGTGATCGGCCACCAACTGGATTTAACTCCATTCACCACCACTCTCTGGGCCTGGGCCTCCAGCCGGATTTTAACCCAGTGGAGAGTACTCCCATCCAAGCCATGGGCAGCCAGTTTTTCCAGGAAGAGAGTGATTGGCTCTGTAGGAGTGATTGGCTTGGTGTCTTCACCAGCTTTTTGGCTGCTGTGTGTGAGTGGTGTTGGCTGGGGAGCCTGCGGCTTGCTCACCCTTTGGCTAGGCAGAGGTATGGGTGTGGGCTGAACTGGAAGTCACTGAGCAGCACCAGTCTGGCATCATCTCTCTGTTCTAGCATTCAACTGCAGCCAGGTGACAGGAAAAGCAGTTTCCCCCAAACTGGGAGTTTCCTCCGACCACGCAAGGCTTAGTGGCAGGAACTGGTGGGTATCCATGTTTCCAGCTCTGCCATTGCTCCCAAAAAACGTGCAGCAGCAACACATATGGGGTAGGTCACGTTCTTCTAAACAAATTCCTTCACTTCCTCCGTAAAGCACTTTTAAACCCAAATGGAAATGCGTCTCGCTGGTCAAGCAAATGAGTAAGCACGTGCAAGAAGTCTGGCAGGCAGGGGAGGAGGCCAGCTGGAAACTCCTCCAGGTTCCTGCAGCAGAGTCAGCTGTCAACAGGGCTTGCTTGTCTGAATGTGAGAGGTGAGCCAGCTCTGGCCCTGAACCACTCCTCCTGCCGGGAGAGGAGGTTGGCCCGGCAGCAGCAGTGTTTTGGCCGCGCTGTTGCAGACATGCTGTCATTGTTTTGCAGAAGGAGCATCGGGAAAATCTTTGGGGAAGGAAAAGCCAGAGACATGCTTAGGTTTGGCTCTCCCAAAGGCTACCCCAGTTAACTTTGTTTGGTTTATCTCTGTGAGTCAGAAACATATGAACAATTGCCTAGTTTTGGTTTTGGGGTTTTTTTCTTCTTAATATTATTAAATGAGGTCATAAATGGCATCATGCCAATCAGAGCAAAGGGAACGCTTGCTTTACATTAGCTAGCTAGATCATCTTTCCTCGAAGTGGAAATCGTGACTCCCTATATTTGTTTTTTGTCCCTGTTCATACGTGAAAAAGCATTTGCTTAGCATTTGGAATATGTCTCTTAAGCCAGACTAGTTCTGTTTATAGGTATATTGTGGTACTACTGGATTTTATGTTGCAACATTCCCTTTATTAATTCCTCAACCCTGACCAAAATTCCATTAATTTAGCACTGAGATGGTTGTTCTTTTTTCAAAATATTTATATTGCAAAGCTTGTGCTCCCAGATTTAGTGTAGTTTAGCAGTCAGAAGTTCACTTCTTGCATGTACTGATTTGGCAGTGATCAGACCACATAGATGTCAGTAGAGCTACTCATTTATTCTGGAGAAGGACAAGATCTCCAGGGGCTATACAAACAAGTCTGATTTAAGATTTGTTTTCCAGAAATGTTTCAACTGTCATGTACTGTGGGTACATAATTAATATGAAGTCTCTTAATCTTTGAAACCATAGTTTATGTTACTGATTGGACAAATCATCTGGGATGCCACTGTGATAAAATTCTGGAAGTTTTTCTCATGGTAGAAGAAAAATGAAGACACTGGAAAGTGTGATGTTCAGCAACAGGGCACTGACGTGTCCTACTTGAGCTAAGAAGTAGCTCAATTTGCTTGCAGATTAAGAGAATATTGCCTTCTGTACGGAGTTTAAAGAAGGTCAAAACACTTGGAGAGCAAATTGTTCCTGTATCTCAAACGATACTCTGGTGTAATGGTTGTTGTGGCTTCCAGACTCCTGTCCATGGCAAAACTCCATGGTGTACTTTGGGACTGAAACCTATTGACCACTGTCCCAGTTGACCCTGAGATATATTGTCCCTGCCTAAGGAGAGGTAGGTGGCTTTCCAACTTGCAGTGTGTCAGGTTTCTGTGCTTATAGCTGGACTCGATAATCTTAAGGGTCTCCCTGCTCAGTAATGCAGAGCATTAATTTCCTGGGAGCCCAAGGAACTTCTTTTTCCAATGCAATTGCATGTGCCTGCTTTTACTTTATTACCTACCAAGAGCAGTGGTAGTAGCCTTCTTTGGAAGTGGTCAGTGCATAACTTGTTGAGAGATGTCTGCACATTTCTATAGCACATTTTGTCCTGTTGTTCAGTGCAGCACACAGTGCATGTTTGGGTGTGCATTTAAGATGGCTGTACCTGGCTCATACTCTCTTCTGGGGAGCAATTTCTGGCAGGGCGATGTAATGCTTGAACGTGAAGAGATGTCAGTTCTTCCAGCCTTTCCCTGTCTGAGACTTGAGAGGTCAGTTTATGTTGGTAGGATTGCTGTTTTTCTGTTTTGTCTTTAAAGCATACACCACTTTATGGTTATTTTAGGAACTTTTTTTGAGTGTATGCATGTATGAGAGAACTTCCAAATTGGTACAATCAAGTTAGATCCAGAACATTGTCTCTATTTATCGGAAGATGTGTTTAACTACAGTGACTATTGATTATAAATGACCTTGCCAATAGTTAACTGACGAATACAGATACACACTTACCTGAGAAACTAATGGAAAACGCTGAATTTTAAGATTTAATGATTGTAGGACCACTTTGAAAGACTACAGTTCACGGGGACACCATGCTGTTTGGCTCATAAAATCAATATTATAGGTAGCCAAACTTATAAAACATTGGAAGTTCCTTTGACACAATGATCAAAATATGAATAGAGTTTTTGGTTTTCAGACCACATGGATAACTGGTGTGACGATCACGAGCTTCAAAACCATTTTCCCTCTGATTTCATGTGACTCTCTTCTTAGGAGGCACCAGATCTTCCTGCCAGGAACAAAGCACTGCAGGAGGTTCAGGAGAATTACGTCTTCCTGGAAAGTGAAATCAAGTCACCCAGAGATGTGCCTGGAGGAGAAAACAGGTTAACTGATTACTTTATTTCCTGTTTTGCTGGACATCTCTTTTAAAACCATACTTGAATAGTCACATGCCAATTTTTTTAAGTTTTAGAGCAGACAAGAAAGATGTGCCACCATCCCTCACAACTGATCAGTCCTTTATCTCAGGAACAAGAATATCAAGTTTGTAAAGGCAGCAGTGAAAGAATATGAAATGGCATTATTTCTTCGTTTTCATGTTCAAAAAGCTACTGAAAACCCACAAGTGCTAGACACAGTTTTGCCTCCCAAGTTACTACCAGTTCTTCCTTTCTGGAGAGCCCCATTATTACCCTGTCTAACCTCACAGAGCAGAGCATGGTGTTCACATGCTGTTGGCTCCTTTATTCATGTTTATTTCAGAATTATCCGTGAGCCCATGTGGTAAAGCTTACATCGGATCCCCGGTATTCTCAGTCTTCCAACTTGCCCGAGTCCAACAATTTTAATCCCAGTGCTATGTGCACTCACGGTCTTTGTCTTTGCCATGTTCTGTTTCCCTTCCCCACTCAGCTAAACAGGCTCCACTTTGTGGGACCTTTGTTAATATGCATTCCTGTTGGGGGGAGTAGTTTTATAAAGCCCAGAAACTCTCCAGGCAGCCCTCTTAGCTTCTTCCTTGTATTCTTCCAAGCCAACTTCCAGTCCTGTGCATGCTAAATTACCAGAAATCCTTTGTTTAGGAGGCACAGAGACTCACCCAAAGCAAAGCAGCCTATGTAGACTTGCGAACCCCAACTCATCCCGTCTGTCTCTGAGCGACTCCTGACTAAGCTCAGAAGGCCCTTTTCCTCTCCAAGCAGACTTCCACTATTGTGGGAACCATCACCTGATATTGCTGGAGCTCATACCCAGCCTCCTCACCTGGGTCCATATCACATTATTTTCTTCCCTGCACATATAACATTATGAACAATTGCTTCCTTCTCTTATCACAAAGCAAGACAGCCACAAGCACCTGTTGGAAGGGCTGTGCCTGGAAAAGGCAGAGGAAGAACAGTTGTGAGAGAAAGTATGGAAATGCCCATGCCAATTTTAATTCTGCTTCCTCTGTGCACTTAACCAGAACTGTTTGCTCAGGTCCCACCTAGCAGTCAGTAGCTGAACTGTGTTGCAGTTTCCTGGAGTAGGCTTGAGTTTCACTGGTGCAGTTCTCCTCTAACTACTCCCTGTAGTTCAAAACTACATGGGCTTGAGTTCTGCAAACTAGACTGGTGGGAAGGGGGTTCACTAACCAGTTCTGTGGTGCCAAACCCCACAAAATCAAAGGTACTGTTGAAGGAATCCATAACTTCAAGGAAAGTATAAGGGCTGCGTATACACCAGTAAACATAGGCCCATCTGATCTGTTTTGTTTTTTTAGAAAGTCTAGAGGAGCAAGGAGCAAATTCTCTGATATAAACCTGCTTCAGTGATCTGATATCCCTGTCACAAATGGTGTGTTTTACACTGATGTAAATGGCTGACTTCATGTAGCAGTGCATGCCTTGCTGAGTCTTGATGGCCATTCATTTGTTCCCATACCTATATCTATCTAGGTATCTGTATGCATACACACATAATATCATAAAATAAAATATATTATATAACATATCATATGGCATATGATATGTATATTGTATGGATGCATAACATAGTGTGGCATAATGTAATATAATTAACATAATATATTATGCATATAATTTATTTATTATATAAAGCAAGCCATATAGCTTCTGCTTTTCTGTCTGCTGGAGCCATTTGCTAGTTGATAAAGAGCTCCCCAGTGTTTTTAATCAACAAAGGCTCATCTTTTGCCTTTCTGACTGGAAACTGCAGAGATTTATTTGGGAAACAAATTTGACTGGGTTTGGTTGGGATGTGTCATCATCAGCTGTCATTAGCTGCCTCCTCTAATGGAGGGAGACTTCGCTTCGTTTAATCACCACACATAGTGCAGACATTGAGCTTTATGCTCTAAGCAATGTTAGGGTGGGTTGGGCATTTTAATATACTCTTGCTCTGTCCACTATGAAGACTGCAACAAATTTATCCATATTTTAGAATTTGTAACATAGCTTAATGCACAATGCTTTTGAATGGTATCCATTGCACAAGGAAGGGTTTGTTAGGTATTAGAATCAGGCTACCTGTGTCTTTGGATGTTTTATATGAGCTGGCACTTAGGAGAGCCTTGCCGTGGGCTCAGCTGTGCTTTTACTGACACCTGTATAAACCCACAAGTAATTTCATTGAAGCTATTGAAATTGCTCTGGACTTGTCTCACCGTAGCTGGAAGCAGGAAGCAATGAAGTTCATTTTTAAATTCTTCAACGTACAGCAAACACTCAGCCCTACCCACCCACACAGACAGAGGCATAGGTACATGCACGCATGTACCAAGTATATCTGCCCAGATGTAAGCTGGCTGCTTGGGATAGAAACTATTTTCCTCCCAATGTGGCCTAAAAGCCACTAGCTTGAGGTCAGCTTCAGCTGTGTTGCCATGACTGAAAATAGCATTCTTGGGAATATATACAAGGATGCGTACATGCATACTTTTTCTGCCTTTCAGGATTTCAACAGATGCTGCCAAGCTTTGAGTTTTCTAATTACAAAAAGTCCTATACGTGTCAGCATCACATGAACTATGGCACTTTTTCTGCTATCCCATTTCATAGTCCAGATTCATGGAATTCCTGAGAGTGCCGGTTGCTGTATGTGTGCAAGAGGTGCCTCTGCATTTGCAGGCACGTTGTCTTTAATCACATACTTTCCTTAAAAAAAAAGTGTGTAAGTTAACGTACTTGTCTCTGATAGTCAAATGCCTTCATGTTTTCAGTGACCACACAGAGCTCATGGAGTTGCAATGACATAGCCCATCAGAGGGGTGACACAGAGGACTGATTCCTTGAGTGGAACAGAGAAATCATGCTTCAGAGAACAGTGCTCTTGCTTGGGCAGCATTCTGTGCTCACAAGACATGCAGCTTACATTCTTTTTAGGCTGTTGGAAGAGCCCCCACATCCTGTCCCATGAGGCAAGGCTGGGGTGAGGGACACCACCATGCTTCATCTCCTCCCTTCCCTGAACTTCTCTTGCTGTCTTGACTCTGCAGCAGCAACTACAGTACAGAATTCTGCAAAGTCCCCTGAATGACATAAAATGAACCACACAATTATTTAACTTCAAGAGAAGGATAAAGACTTTCTTTTGAAGGACTTAATATGGGGAACTCAGGAATTTTTCTAAGATCATGGTGGAAGAAGTTTGCAAACCCACGGTCCTGTGGGCTAACGGCACTGGTAAATTATCAGGAGCCTTTTAAAACACTGTCTGGTCATCATTCTAAGGAAGCAGTTCATGCAGCTGGCACCTAGAAGCATGTCTAGGTTAAAAAAGAAAAGTGCAGACAAATCCACATCCCTCTGTGCTTCTGTCAGGATGGATATGAGCCAACTCTGGTGTAAAACCTGCATAGCTCTGTTATGGTGAGTGTATTAGTTAGGATGTGGTGCTGTGCTGACTTGGCAAGGTGGTTTCCAGATGGGAACTGGCTTAGGTTCATGGGGCCCAGGGAGCAGGCACTACATACTCAGCTCTTGTCTGCTCCTGCCCATGGTGTCATGCAGAAGAGAATTAGAGTTACAAATTTCAGCCAAAACCCACCATAGCCTGGCAGCTTAGGTAGCCTACAGGAACACAAAGGTCTCATCACATGTGTGGACTTGCTCAGATGGCAGAACGTGACAGTTAACCTAGCATGCAGATACGTTAGATGGTACAAGCATATCACTCAGAGCTGAAGATAGGTTTGTTGTGCGATGCTGTGTTGCTCGGCTAGTACTGTGTCCACTTTTAAATAAGGAAGAGATATCATTGGGATATCATTCTCTGAGTTAAAACTGAGATGGCTTGTCCTCAGATAAGATCCTGTTCTTATTTATTTAGCAGACGGACCAGTGCATGCTTTGGTCTGGTTTTAAAGATAGTTTTCTTGACAAATTATTAAAGCATTATTTTTTTATACAGCACAGAGACAACATCCTCCCAGCTGTTTTCTGAGCTGTTGATCACAGGCTCCATCACTTCAAGCTCCACATCAGGTGGATCAACATATTCTTCAGACATGCCCTGTGTGGATTTACCTTATCCTGCCTCTGTCACAAGAACCAGAGAGATGTCCTGTCTGCCACGATCTTCTGGCCTAACTTGGGCTTCACAAAGAAAAGCCATAGGTAAGCCTCTGGAGATTCAAATGCTTTGTATTTAGGACAGAAAACCAGAGCCCTTTATTTGCATATGTGCACAGTATGAAAATATAACCCTATAGCTTGAGAGGAGGCTTTGATTATATTTCAACTAATAGTATGGAGCAGCCCACAAGCCATTTCACATCCTGCTTTCTGGCTGGGACTGATCCTGTCTCCAAACATGACAGTAGAAGGTGAGACCTCAAGTGGTAGAGAATATGCTTGTGTTCCTTGGACTAAGTGGTGTTGTTTCCTTGTGTTTCATTATGGGTGTAGCCACAATAAGAACTCCATATGGAAAAAGAACTTCTTATTTGCATGCTTTATGTTATAGTAGGCTTAGCTTTCCCATGCAGAAAAATCTGCAACCATGTTCCAAGCAGTGTGTAGATGCCTGGAGGAGGTTTGTCTAAAGATGTATGTACATGTTCTGGGGGCTGTGACTGGCCCAGAAATAAGCTGCTGAACAGCAAGCACCCAGCTCTTCCCTGTCACAGGGGTTGTGATAGTTTCCAAATAACAGCCAGGGCTGAGAGCAGCTTCAATGCCAGCAGAGGTTCTGTACCCTCTGCCTCCTTCCCCATGTCATTTTCTCCAGTGTTGCATTGTGAGACAGGGGGCAGTGACAACAGCAGTGTTGCAGCAGGGTGCTACTGATGGGGCAAAGGCTCAGGCTTTGCACTTGGCCACTGAATCTTTTTGGCTCCCACAGGAAGACGTGGTAAGTCCCAGAAGAAACTGATGGTGGGTGGGGATTTGTGCGAGTGCTGCTCTGTGAGAGAGAGGCTCCTAAAAGAACGAGAACTCTGTTACATGCATCTGCATTGAAGTAGAGCATCTTTTTCTGCAAAGATTTAAAAATGTTCTTTAGTTACTTCAACACAGACCGAAGCATGAGTACCAATCATATTAGGGAGTTTGCTCAACCTCCTGGGAAAAACACAGCTCTTGAAACACAGTTATGACTAGAGTTTCTAGTCAGTGGGTAATTCTGATATTTTACCATTTGGTTCAGACCTGCACAATGATAGAAATGGAAACTCCAATATTTGGGGGAAAACACAAAAATTGGATTTTTTATTCTTGTGCTACCTAGCTACTGGTCTGTGTGCATATGCATCCATTTGTCTAAACTTATTAACTTTGGAACACATGGAGCAGTTTCTCACTCCCAGGCCTGTATAGGGATAGTGTCCTCAGGGATGAGGTCCTACAGGTTTTCTGAAAATTGGGGGTTATCCATGAGAGACACTGTTAGAGCTCCTATTAAAGAAAAGGTCGGTATGTCCTTCCTATTTATTAGCCATCAGAGAAGCCACATGATGCCAGGGCAGGGGGATGGGGGAGCAGAATGAAGGGAAAAAGTCATTAGAAACTAGGCTTCATTAATTCAGCTGCTCAGGCAACAGCGTGTTTGGAAAGGTCGAGATGTTTCATTTGACCTAAACAAAATGCATGGACATTCTTCAGTTGAAATGTTGCGTTCCTGCCTATTGAACCAAGTCAAAACACTTAGCTTTGATGCGTCATGGTAATGGGATGCTTGGGAGGGAGCAGCTATAGCTTATTCCAGCAGCACTTGTCTGCCCCAGGGTTGGGAGAGAGTGATGTTCCTTTTCCAAAGGTGCAATGTTGATCGTCCCCAACATATTGATGAATTAAGATGGATTTCACCTCATGTATTAGAAAACAATGAAAGACCCCAGTCTGTCTGCTCCTCCTGCCATAAACAGCTGTCCAAAGGCAAGAAGAAGGTATGAAGATGTTTTAATGGCCTGGTTTCCTAGAGAAGAGGGGCCAATGTGACCTCCCTCTGTGTGTGCACAAGCTCACATTTGTCTGTCTCTCCTCTCAGTTGTATATTTATTTAATGATCCACTTCAAACAAATTTGGGCGTGCTTATACGTATGATATGGGGAAGATACATGGAAAGCTGTGTACCTCCACTGTTCTACCTTTGGAGCATGAGGTAGCTACTAGCCTCAAGTCCTTCCCTCCTGCTCCCATATGTGTATCAGTGAACAATGAAGCATGTTAGACAGCATCATTTGTTGACAGACCCCTTCTTCCCTCCACACCATTGCCTGGAAGTTAATCCAGCCTTCTAAGTGGAAAACTGTGATTATAATAATTGCCCTGATTTGGATATGGTGAGCCTCCTCTCTCTTAGATCTTTCTAAGCACTTCTCTATGAATTTTGGGGTACAGAAGTCCCTTGCGGTGGCCTGACACAGCAAAGTGGCACAAAAAATTAGGAAGAAAGAGGCTACAGGGCAGAGCTGGTGCCTCAGGCAGCTTGGTGACTGATAGAGATGGGGTTTCCTTGAGTTCAGGGTGCCACAGGAGAGGTAACTTTGTCTGCCTAAAAGGTGCTCTCCTTGAGAGCATTTTTCCCTGCTGACTGTGGAGCCCTACCACAGTTTAGACAATAGTTTTCATGGCACCATAAGGGAATTAGTCATTTGATCCCACTGAATTTCAACAGGGTCAGGACCCCTCCTAGAGGCTCCCCAAAAGCCCCTTTTACGGATGCCAGATCCTAGCAACAGCAAAAGCAACCATCAGTCTGATCTCAGGAACAGACTGGCTTGTTGACACATCAGTGAAAGCCAGCTTTAACACAGTCGTTCACCCTGCGGCTGCCAGTTCGGCTGCCACTCTGAGTGTTTGATCTAGCAAAAGCCCCAGCTCAGAAAAACAAAGCCCAGCATTTCTAGTTCCTGGCTCAGGGAGCTTGTTGCCCCTCATGCTGTTTCTGTGCTACCACAAGCCCAAAGGCCATTCTTTACTGTTTCCTAGTTTGGTTTATCCTCAACCGAAGTCACACTTCATTAAGCTGTACGCCAGCTGTAGATTTCTCTTTAGACTGCTTGCACTAGCGTTTCACCCCCTTATTACCCCAGTGCTAATATGCTTGCCTGCCACTAACTGCTAGTTTAACACAGGCAGGTGAATGAACACCACTGTTCCAAGGCTGGAGTGGTGCTTCCTTGGGTATCCCAAGGGGTGGGATTACAAATGATGCTGGAACCGTGTCTGATGCCCTGATGAAATGCAGAGGGAGAAAGGACTACAAAATTTCTAACACCCTGGGTATTGTAATTAGAAAAAAAAAAAAAACAACAAAAAAAAAGAAGTCATATGGAAAAAAAGTAACACTGTAGGCAACGCTCCCAGGGAGCTGGTGAAGCTATTCTGCATTGCAGTGATGCTGTCTGACCCAGACACTCACCTAAGCAAAGCTGATTCGTGCTCCAGTCATTTCAGAGCTAAGATGAACTGAGGGATGCCTTTTCTTCCCAAAATTTAGGCTGCCCCACCAGCTCTGGTTAGAAATAGATTGCCTGGTGGAGTGTGTCTCATAGAATACTCAACATAAAATATTGAAGGACATTTCAAATTCTTAGTCTGAGAAATAGGCACTGAAAAGGATTTTGTTTCTGGAGGAGACACTGATGTGAGAGGTGAGAGAAGTTTTCCTGGTGAAAGACCGGCTTGCTGGGCTTATTCCCTCTCTTTGGTTCTCCCTGCTTTTACCAGGACTGGGAGGCCCATATAGTCTCTTGAGCTCTTACATTTGAAAAGGGGAACAAAAAGGGCATTAGGAAATCTTATCACTTTCATTTTGTAATTGGAAGGGAGCCTTGATATATTCATTATCCGCTCACAGCTGATGCTATGCTGTCTAACAGCACTGAAATTGCAGGATGACAATTGTACCACTGATGGCATAATTTATTGGTTTTTTGTTACCCAAGGTAATTCCAATGAGGTAATAAATCTACATGTCAGTAAGAAAATACTCAGTTTACCAGCTGTGCTCTATTTTATAGCCACGGGTTTAACACTTTGAGAAGAGCATTTGCTAAGCATCGCTTTGCAATTAGAAGCAAAGAGTGAATGTTCCATTTTTGTTACCAAAAAAAAAAAAAGATAAAAGTTTTGTTCCTCATAATTTGTCTTTCTGTTAATATTGCATAACTCAGCCTCTTTGTCTTTTATTTGCCTATTAGCTCATCCCAAAGATAGTATTGAAATACTGAACTGGAACTCCACTTCATCAAGAAACCTTAGCCTTTCAACGATGCTGTCAGGACAGCACCAGAACCATTTCAACCCTTTGCTGACTAACTCAAGGAAGATTGCCCAGAGCCTCAAATGCATGGAGAATCATGGAAGAACACATTCTGCCTGTGAGGACTACCAAAAGTCTGCATCCAGGTACGGGCATAGTTGAGGCTTTCCTTCAGGTTAATTTTATAGGGAAGAGATGGTGTTTGCTGCCATATCTTCTTTAGAGGAGCTACGGAACACAAGCAAACAAACCCTTGATAAGAGACTGAGTCATTATCCGGGCGGATATTGGACAACATTAGAGGCTTTGAAATGTAAGGATCACACTGCTTTCATGACAGCTGTCCCCAAATTGGACTTCACCTTCAGAAAGGATAAATCCATGTCCTTCCATTCACCATGTCATTTTAAATACAAATTAAAAAAGATACCTCCCATGTGAAGGTAGTCCATAAAAGGAGCAGAAACATGATACCTCAATTCCTGGTTGATTGTCAATATTTTTCTGGCGACAAGAGGTCCTAGAATGAACCCAGTATATTTATTTTCTTTTCAGATCTCATGCCAGCCTAAATCCAGAGTTTCTAGCATTGTAGTACTTAAAACATCATGGATGAGGTTGCATGTTTGGTGCTTCAGGCACTGGTGAATGGGAGTATCAGGATCAGTATTTCCAGCTTTCCCTCTCCACAGCTGCACAAAAGGAGTCTTCCATTCTGTGCTCGACAAGGACAGTTCCATAAAATTATAACAGCCTTTTTTGTTCTGTCAAATTGCAAATGCTTCATTGGCTTCCTTCTAGCTGTCTTTCAATGTTATTGCTCTCCATACTTTTCCCTCCAGTGAATACAATTTCCCCCTGATAAATAAGTGTACCATTTTCCAAGAGCTGCATCTCACTGATTTCCTGTCCATATTTCTAAGCTCTCCAGGGCTCTTTGTAATATTTCTCTTGCTCTCATTTGTGTTCCCCTCCCTTCTTGTCTCAACTTGATGTTATTTACATATTTTATTAACCAGCTATTTTATTCCCACTTGCACATCACAAGTGGAGACACTCCATGAAACGAGAGCTACCAGTTGTCCCTATAGGGAACATATGAGATGCAACCCCCTTGTGTATTATTATTCCTTGTTTGTAGTCCTTCAGACAGTTCCTGTGATAGTATTTATGCCTAAGCCAATGAAAGATAATATTGAGAGGCACTTTATAAGTCACTTTCCTTTCTCCCAGCTCTTTGATGCCTGCTGGTCTCCCTGCTCTTGTTCATTTTGCAATTCTTTCAACTTTATATGCATTTTTCTTACGGACTTAGCCTTTGCAAACCCGTGGTGCTCCTTGCATATATTCCTGTAAAGAGATCTCTAAATCTTGGGACGTTATAGGGAGAGCCACGAAAAGATACCTTTGAAACCCAGCACAAAAGCTCCAGTTGTTTTCAGACCTCTAAAGCTGTTTCCAAGTAATGAGGTAGACCGTTCTGTTTCACTGGGCTGACTCTAGATAAACATTAGGAGATAAAAGAGATCACCTTCCCCTTTATGCATTTCCTTGTATTGTGTGAACTGTTTCCCAATGGGGATTGAATCACATCTTGTCTCCTACAGAAAGCAAAAGAAGTCATTAGCTGTGCTAATTGTTGAAGATAAAGAGTAAAAGGCGATGACAGTTTGCTTTGTCTGTGGTTAAACTTCTTAAATGCATAAATTAAGCAATTCTTTTAATTCTCATTTGAATCATTACTACTATGGTATTCCACCATGCCATCACACTAGCAGTTTAAGTTTTTATAGTCCACTCAATTTGATTTTCAACTCTACCTTTTCTTGTTATACACATTAAATGAAATTACATTGTAGTACACAATACCCAGTGTTTTAATTTGGTATTGCATTATACAACTTTCTTTGAGCGTACATAGTGTGAACAAATAATTTAGTAATACTTCTATAGAAAATTGATGAGTAGTATGGCTGGATCTGGTTTCTTATGAAGCCACAACACAAGTATACATGAACTTCATAGAAATATGTATTTTTGGCCAACTAGGATATTTTGGGGTTTTTTGTTTATAATTGAGTTTAAATTACATGCATTGGCTTCTGAGAGTGTGTGAACATGCTTAAAGCACCTTGAAGGTTATATGTTTAATTAGATTGTTAACTAATGGCATACTGAGAAATGGGTGCAAGTTGAGCCATGGGGATTTTCAGTGGCATCAGAGTTTTCAGCAGCATCAGGATTCACTGCATTAGGATTTTCAGCTGTGTGCAAGGAGGGTGATAGAATTGTCATAGGTATTGTGACAATGATGCTTAGAGACAGTCATAGTATCTGTTGAATGTGAATGTTGTTTTACAGAAGACAAGTAAAATAGAAACTGGTGCTTGAAGTCTTGTGCATGGCTATTGAAAATCATCAATAACTGTTTTGTACTAAGTGCATGTGCTACATACTAAGGATAAGTTAAAGCTCTGATCTGTAAAACACTCAGGATCTCAGCTGAGCCTTGACATTTCAGGCCTACGGTTGTATACAGCTACTAGGTATGTAAAATTACACAGCCTTTCACAAAAAGTAAGCTGGGCCTTCTCCCAGGACTTTTCCTTTCCCGCCCCTCTAGTATATTTAAATCTGTTTGCATACAAATAAATAAATTTGTACTTCTGGAGATAAGTCTTTCCCAATGTAATAATAGTATCAATCTGTGACTTTCTTAAAGATTTAGGAGCTTAGAAAGACTTAAGTTCTTGGCATGTTTTATAGTTAAAATGCCTTGTTGCTACCTCTATCAGCTCATCGAGGAGCGGTTCAAATGGCATCCTAATGGCAGGGCATAAGTCCATGGCTGGTGCACCCCATGCTATCAAGAGCACAGACATTTTTTCTCCTTTCTGCAATGTACATTATAGAAAACTTTGGGTTCTGTTCCACCAGAACATACTAGCACATAGCAGAAGAAACTACAGCATAAACACACACTGACCTCTCAGCCATGCACTTCAGCTCTTCAGCTCCTGTGCCACAGGAGCCGGTCCACTGTTTTGAAAGGTAAATTAACTTGCTAAAAAAATCTTTGAAGTCTTCTGTGAACATCTCCTTAGAGAAGTTATTCCCTCATTTAAGCTCACAGAAGTCTGTTGCCATCCAGCAGCTTGTATATGTGGTCTTAGAGAAATCCTGCAGGTTTCACTTTCCCTACCAGCTCTCTCCCTGCTGTTACATATAGGGCTTTGGCATGGGACTAAGAGCTGCATGTACACATAGAGGGAGTGCAAAACCCAAATGGGTTTGGGGAAATTAATTCAAATGATGCCTATAGATTTGGGTTTTTTAAGGCTGAGGGTAGGAAGTATGCAGGCCAAGGTCCAAAATCTGATTGAGACATATATATCTAGATCTTGATATTCATAAATTCAGAGTCTTGTTTGGCAGAACTGGAATGAGGAAGTACCAGCATATGTATTTTATTATAGTGGTCCTTAAAAATAGTTGCTGGTAAAGCAGGATTTTCAGTTCAAATCTTATCATTAGGCAGTACTTTAATTTAGTTAATTTAGTCACTCTGAATTTCATCAAATAGGGGCTCTATCCCCATGACTTCTTCTGACGAAGGGGTTACCAAAATCTGGAAGATTATTATTCAAAGAAACATACAGCAAAAATTAATGACTAAAGAGCAAATCTCTGAGAAAAAAGAGCAGGAAAGAGTGTGAGGGAGTGTGTGTGAGACAGCTTCACTTTACCTTATAGGTAAAGTGAGGAGAATTATACCTGCTCTGAAATTTTGCGGTGAATGGGGTCAGGGTCCCTGGTGTTGGGTGTGGACCTGCTTGCTCTCCTTCCTTTCTTCATTTCTTCCACTTCTCTCTCTTTTGCTATGTGCAGCCCTATGCCTATATGAAGAACTGACATTGATTCTTAAGGAGGTTGGTTTGGTTTTTTTTTTAATATTTACATGTGTTAACAAAAAAGATGTTCTTGTTTGGGATGTACAGGCAGAGAATAGAGATTGCTGTTAGTCCCGGTCTGAGTCAGGGGACTGGTGGATGGCTTCTCCCAGAAGCAAAATGGAGGTGCCAGAGAGCCATTACCTTGGAAATCCCAGCCACAGCAAGATCATCAAAAGCTAACAGCTCCACCTTGGTTCTTCTAAATACCTGGAGTTGTCCACAGAAGGGGCCTGTATTTTCATGCCTGGAAGGAAGGTTGCATGGTGATGCGTTGCCATCCCATGCCCAGTAAAAGTAGTACTGTGATCTCTGAGCTGGCACAGGAGCGTGCCCTGTTGATTGAGAAACATTTTCGATTGAAGGATGATCAAGGCTTTTTACTGTTCTTTATCACTAACAGCCCTTGCCTGTTCACCCCTAGTCATGGTTGAGCTAACTTTCGTATTTAACTCTTGCAGCTTTGAATTTGACCTTTTCCTTCAGCCAACATGGCTGTGAGGCAGTGCCTTGCCAGGATGCAAGCTGGCTGCTCTGTGTTATCAACAGCTTCCAACACTGAATTCCCATGTCCTGTCATTTGCTTCTTTACCAGTCCTGTGTGTTGTATCAAAAATTCCTGTAAACCCCATTTTATGTTCCCAAGTCTCCACAGCTTCACTAAATTCAACCCAAGGTCTTATTTAGGGAAAGTCACACTACCCTAGATCTTCATTGTTCACCCCATTATCAATCAGCATTCTGCTGTTACATTGTAAAAATGACCTTTTAAGACCATTTTAGGAACCCATCTGTCTTTTTCCTATCAACCTACTAGATATATTTTGGCACCCGAAAGTTTTCCTTCATTTTACTTGAACAGATAGAAAAATGGGAGATGAGGAGGATCTTCACCCATTGACTTAACTGGCTCTACACCCTTCCAGAGGGTAAAAATGTCAGGGATTTCTCTTTGTTGCTGGTGTTATTCTGGTTTTAAAGCCCAGTGGAGTCCTAAACCACTGCTGGAGCTTACAGACTGTAGCAATCAATACATGTAGAAAGCAACTGTGGATTTGAGTCACAGCATTTACATCTGTATGTGTCCTGCATGTTTAAATGGTGGTTTAGAAACTGAGGGATCCCAAGGGATCATTCTCTGAATTAGCAATTTGCAAAGTTTTGAAGCACAGCTGTCCATCCCTTCAGCTGCACAGATACAGGAGCTTGCAGAGACTGTCAAAAAAAGAGCTCAGGTTAAAATAATGTCTCCCCAAAACCTTTTATGCTGGGTTATCTCAGCAATCCAGCTTAGAGTGTGGTCCTATGAGGAGGGAGGAAGAAGTGTGCTGAACTGTGACAGACAGATGAAAGCAAGCAAGCCAAAAAAGGGGGAGAGTCTGAAGATGAGGAACCCCAAGTGTTATATTCATTATGCATGTCTTTGGTGAGGGAGGCGGCAGTTCCCTGGGGCTCTGCTTCGAAATCTATCACTGCCAACAGCAGCCTGGAGGCAGCCTTGCTGTCTTGAGCAAGTGTGACTCACTGTTACACCACACAGCAGAATTATTTGGGGTGAGCAGTATTTGTCACATTATTAATGAGGAGTTGGCTAAGATAGGCAAGCACATAGGCTGTCTGGGCTGTTGGGTCAACCTTGACTATACACAGAGAGGTCTATGATTTGAACTTACTAGAACGAGGCAAATGTGGCAATGGCAAAATCATTACATTCACAGAAGACAGACATGATACTGCACCCGTGCTAAATAATGAAATTTATTGCAATAGATGCTGCTTCAAAAGCTGAATGACTCTTAAACTTCATTCACATCCTGCCTAATAAGTCCTATGATGAGTTTTACAGTCTGGGACCAAGTGTTTAAAAGTGCTCCCTTGACATGTGTGCTACTTAAAGGAAACACTCAAGTGATAAATTTGTTTTCCAGTGCTTAAGGGAGATTGAGCGTTCCCTTGCTCATACTGGAAGTTCCTGATGTTACTGCGGATGCAAAACAGCCCCCAGTTTGCTGTGATTCTGAAACAAGGGAGGGATGAAATCTCAGTCTTGTAGCACAGAGCATCTCTGAGTTAGTAATGAAGTGTTAGGAATGAAGATTTTTCTTCATCCAGGAAGGAAAAAAAAAACCCGAGTGGCAGGAAGAGAAAGGTATACTGATGGATAGGAGGACTTTCCTAAATTTACAAAGGGACTCAGCTATCCAAGTCCCACTAATCATACTATGCTAAATAGCCAAGACAGCATTAGAAGTTGTAGCTTGTATAGATGTAGAAAAAAACAAGTTCAAATGGGGTACTGATGACTTTTTTTCCCACAAAAAATCTTGTAATTTCTCTAATGGATGCTACCTTTAATGTGGAAAAGAAATAGAATATACTATTTTTAGTGTAAATGGATGTTTTCAGATGAAAGGCACTGCATAAAAAGTAGAATGGCAGTGCCATAAATATTCTGCCTATGATACGTATACTTACCATTAATTACTGACATCTAAGTTAGTTGTTACAATGAAATACAAGTATATCTTTCAATTAAGCAATGCTTTTACCCTTTCAAATCAACATTTATTCTTTCAGTGCTATTGGAAATTTGAAAATTGCTGAAGTTGATCCAGATGGTTATTTTGTAAAGATCCTGAACTGTGCCCCTGAGAAAGAGGACAACATTGGGGATTATCTCTTGAAACAGGACGTCCAAAGTCAACCAGTGGCTGTGTTTCGTTTTCCCCCTGAGACCAGGATGGGGCCCAACTCCACCGTGACGGTGAGTGTGGGGGTTTTGAGTGCTTTTTCTCAGCTAGTGGACTAGGATACACTGTTAGCCTGATGGTGCAGAGTCAAACTTAAGTCTCTATTTTCAGAAAGACTAACACTCACAAACAACGATGAACTCTAAGAAGCTTCAAATGTCCATCATCAGTACAAGCCTGGCATTTGCATGATATGTCTAGCATTTCACAGAA
>VXBJ01004130.1:11289-51478 GCA_013400055.1 Nycticryphes semicollaris
AAACGTGAATACACACCTGGCTGTGGGCCTGAGCCTGCCCTAGTGTCTGCCCGTAGTAGGCAGCCTGCTGTCTGTAATACTCTGCCCACGCCATCGTGTAGTCCGGCTGGGAACTTGCCTGAGAAGCAGCGCTGGCAGCGTGACCTGCAGGAAAAGAAGGGAAAAGGGAAGAGGTGAGCGATTCGGCAGGACCAAGGCTCAGGATCTCCTTTTGTAAAGCTTAAAGGAGAGCCAGCCCCCTTCCAACAGCTGCAGACGTCTGACAGAGCAACACCGGCTGTCTGCTCTTGGGATGTGACAGGACAGACTGGGAGCTGGCTCAGAAGAGACAAGCCAACAGCAGCCAGAAAGCGTTAGGAGACCCTTCCTGCAACCGCAGGGACAGTCTGACAGCCCCACACCCTTCATCCTCGGCCCAAAGGCCCCAGCAGCACAGTGTCACAGGCAAATCCAGAAGTCGGCACCAGTGCCGTTCTTAACAGAGTGGAGAAAGCCAGGCCCGTGTTTATCCCCAGGCACAGAGCTCTCCTGCCCTCTCAGCAACCCAACTTCACCTTCTGCTTTTCATTAGCACCAGCTCTTTTCGTGTGCTGTGTCTCCCCCAGCCAGGCCCAGGCCAACCCCGGGCACGGGGTCTGCTGTGGTTCCGTGGGAGTCCCTCTCCCAGGGCACGACAGCACAACCGAGAGCTTCCAGCGGGAGAACTACACACACCATCACCAACAGGAGAGGACCAAAGGGGGTCTGGAGAGGACTGGAAGCTACTAACGGCAGGGGATGGAGACACAACTCATCTCATTGGAGTTAACTCCGTTTCCAAGAGTTGACTCATCTCCAAGAACCCTGTTTCACTCACTCTGTTTTTTGTAATACTCCTCCCATGCTTTGCTGTAATCGGGATGGCTGTTCTGCTGCTGGCTCTGTTGGCCTGTGCAAAGATGACAACAAGGGGCACGTCAATACAGAACAGGTGACAGTTCCCAGCCAGGGACATCCACCTTTTCACTAGACCGACCCTGGATCTACCTCTGCTGCCCCGACTTCGCACTTCAGCTTCCACCTTGCTAGTGTCAGGCATCTTCAGGGAAAGCCAAGGAAAAGCTCAAGTTCCTGATTTCTGATTCCATCTTGCCTGTGTCCTGTCAAAGGGACCAGGTCTCCCCCCTGTTGGGACCCACTGAAGGCAAAGCACATTGTCTGGGAGCCGCCCAGTTGGTGTATCAGCCACCCCAGGCTGTCACTCTAGTCCCATCCAGAACCAGGATGGAGCCTTCAAGGCCCTGACAGAACCAAGACCTCTCATTTCCACCTCCAGCCACAGAGTTGCCAAGGAAATGGCCACATTTTGAGTCATCTCACTTGGTTTTCAGGGGTCTGCATTTTTCACCCTCCACTCTCACCAGCACAGAACATCTGAAGGAGCCCCAGTGGGCAATGCTCACCTGCAGGTGCCCACATGCGAGTCTCCACCTGCCCCAGAACACAGCCCCGGGGTGGAGCAACTGCTGCAGAGTCCTCAGGAGCCTGAACAAAGCCCATCCAGCTTCTCCTGCCCTCAGCACAACACCCCAACACATCATCCAGAGGCACCCACGACACCCTCTGACTGTCACTGCAGCGCCGTCTCCAGGCTCCTGCCTGCAGAGAGAGAGACTCTGCAGACCCCAAAACCTCGGTCTCCACCTAGCACAGACTCCCCCCCTCTCTGAAACACCTACAAGTGTGACAGTCTACACCTGACAGTCTATGTGGTGTCACAGGGGAGGTCCACCTAGCCGGGGTGCAGAGGTGGGGCACCCACATCCCACCCCCCCCCTCAGCCAAGACACACAGTGACCAAACCCAAAACCCCGAGGAGAAAAAAACCACAGCAATTAGAAAACTGCAGAAAGGGGCACACACAGTGAGAGCACGAGCCACCAGCCACAGAGATGGCAGGGGGACACACACACACACGACANGCAGCAGTGTCCTGTCCAGGGGCATAAAAGCGGGTTAAAAGACTTGACCAACGCTACAAGTCAGGACCTTTTCTGGCAGAGGTCAAGGCTGCCTCAACTGTCCACCTGCTAATGCCAACAAAGGACCTCCTTCAATGCCTTTTCTTCTCGGAGAATTACAGTCCGCAGCGGGCTGAAAGGACACGCAGCTAAATGCGTTTCACAGCAAAATGTTTCCCCAGCCAGTTAATTTATTTAAGATGGGGGAAGTAATTAAAATCTAAATACATGTGTAGGGGGTGGGGGGTCTGCCCCTCCTCCCACCAGGAGGGCACTCTGGAGCCTGTCCCCAGGAAGCCTGGCTCGGAGAAGGACTCGGCCGGCTCTTTTCAGTGCGAGGGGAGCTGCAGCAAACGGCTGCAGCACTCGGGGAAGGGACCCTTCACATGACTTGTTTTCAAATTAAAGCACAAAATCAGGTATTTACCTAGTTTCTTATAATAATCCTCCCATGCCTTGGTGAACTCCACCCAGCCTGACTGGGAACCACTGTGATCTGCAGCAGGAGAAAGCGGTGGATGCTGCTTAAAGCACAGCGTTCTCTTGTCTGTCCTCTCTCCTTACCAAGACTACCTTCAGCGTGCCTGGCTACAAACAGGAGCATGGAGGATCCTTAAGCAGACAGGGAACTAGAGAGCCAACGTTTTCCATCAGGTTCAACAGCAGAAATCAAACATCTGCCCCCAAAACACAGCCTTGTGGCACTAAACCTACACAGGGGAAGGATAACGGCAAGGCAGGAGCCACCCGAAACCTGACAAACTCATTGCAGAGCCGTAATCCCTGGGATATAAGTTGCACCATCAGTAACGGGGGGGATTCAAAGGGTCTGTGCTTCTTACAGGTGGTGTGAGCTTGAAACATTACCGTACTGAGATTATTTCACCCAAGAGGCTGATGGGCAGGATAAGAGGGTGTTTCAGGGGGGCGAGAAAGAAGACCTGTTACTACAGTGAGTTTCTAAAGGCACCTTGCAAGGCAAAGAGCGTTGAACGCTTCATCAGCATTTATTCAAAAGCTTTATGGAAAGATGAAAGAGACATTTTCTGTAGAGCTCTCCCTGCTGCACTGACTGCTCTGCTTCCCAAAGCTCAGGGAAGCCCAATGCTCTTTGGGGTGCACAGGAAAGGACTGGTATAACATTTTTTTTCCTGTAAAACAAGGTAATGGGAAAATACTCCTTTTCAGCACCACATTATTCCACTCCTATACAAAAAAAAAGAAGCCCTTCAAGCCCACCATTGCATTTTGCTGTCCTGAAAATAGAACGACTAGTGACCTTCTACAGATCCCTAGAGCTCAAAGGAAAAATCATGATTTTCAGACTGTGACTGCCAAGGAGCAGAACTCTTCCAGAAGCATTTTTTCCAGAGTGTTCTGAAAACAGGGGTTCCCGTGTCCCAGCGCAGCACACGTTTTAGAAGTGCACTAAGTTAACAATGCAGCATTTGAGGATTTCCAAATTTCATCAACGTGCAATTCCATAAACATTAAAACTGCTGATTACTGTTAGCAGACAATGACAAGTACAATCTCAGGCATTGCTCTCCTCACCTCAAAGAGTGGGAATTTATACCAAAATTAATAATCTGCTTCGTTGTTAAATCAACTTTAGCACTGAAAAGCACGTTACTAAACCCCTCTAAAAATACATACCCACTCCCCCCCCCATGCTTTTTGGTGCTTAGCTTTAGTTTTCACCAGACCAGGCCATGAAAAAAAATAAAAAAAGGCTCATATTTCCTGAAAAGCTGTGATTGAAAAAAAGCTTCTGTTGGACATTACTGCCCATCACGTGAGCTTTGAGATTACCCAGCGGACTATGAACTCTCTCTTTAGGGCAAACCCCTCCCCTGGCTGTTGAAGACACAGGATGATGCTCTCACTAACGTCATCAATACCTTTTCCTACAGCAGTTATTCTGAAAAGGGGGATGCCCCGTTCCAATCTGCTGGAATTTGTCTAAACAGGGTTTCAGGAAGAAATGACACTGTGAAGCTTGAAGAATAACCACCAGCCTGACTCAGTGCTGGTGGCTTGAATTGGAAAGCCCAGAAAGCCCAGCAGCAGGGGTGATCTGGGATCAGTTTTTGGACTCATGACTAAGGAAATGTGTGCACTATAATTTTTTTCATCATTATTAATTATTTGAAAGCTGGTAATCCAGCTGGCCTCATTCTGAGCATTTAGCACTGTGGAAGATGAGCAGTTCTCATCAACACCCAAAAGGAGACAAGGGGACACTGCAGCCAGTGTGGATGAACCAAGATAGAAGCCCTGCCTGTCATTTCTTCCATTTTCTGCATCACCTTTCCTAGTCTTTCCATCAGACCAGGAGTTGAACAGCAAGAAGAGCTCACAAGGAACATTCAAAAAAAGAAAATAAGCAAGGACTGATAAGGTCAAGAACAAAGGGATGGGAGGGCTCACCACCAGACACAGTGTGCCCGTGAGGGGGAAAGGGAGTTGGCAATTGCTTGCCTGGAGAATCCTGGCAGAAGAGAGTCTAAGGCAGAAACGTTTTTGTTAGGAACAGACAGCAAGGACCCAGTTTCTACACAAAGAGAGCAGAAACAGGCAATAAGCAGTTAAGCACACAAAAAGCATTACAGTTTTCAATGGACTTCGGTTTGTTCTGAGCTCAAACACCAAAGAATGGCTCCACACACCTCCACTGCTCAGGAAGTTATCTTGCTGGTTTTGTACAAGCTGTCCCACGGGTGAACCTTTGCTTTGCAGGCACAAAGCAGCAATTGCAAAGGGAACACCAACCCTTCTCCAGCCCATATCCTGGACACTTACTTGGGACTTGCTGTCCAGGCTGCTGCCACGTCTGGTAGGTACTGCCCCAACCCTGCGTCATGAACGCCTGAGGACCACTGCAGAGGACACAAAAGGCACACTGAAGTAGACAGAAGACTTAATAAATAAAATACTAAGCAGGCCACATATGTGACACCTACAGAAGTGGAATTACTACTTCTAGTCAGCAACTGCTGAGAAAACAGGTGAACGTGGGAACAAAAAGAAATGCTGTGTAGGTGTGACTACTGACTGCCTTGACATGGGTCAGTTCATGATGCCAAGACGTAGGTCCATCTGCTCAGTGACTGAGCAGCTCTCCTTGTCATCTGTGCAGTTTAGGCTTCGTTCCACACTCTCACTGCACGAGAGACAGGAATTTTGGAGGTGCCAATACCTACCTTGTTTTTAATTTAATAATCCTTCCTGCAGTCAAAAGCTTAAAGGCTTCATCTCACTCGCTTCTTGCTTATGAATGCTCAATCTTTAAAAGGTTCCAGTTACACACCACCCCTTCAGGGCCCTCCACCCTTCTTCCCAAATGACTTCATAGCTCCCAACCATTGCCCACATCCCATTTGTGATGAGAAGCAGCAGCTTACTTTTGATGAGGTGTAGCGGGTGCTTGGCTGAACGGACTTTGACCAAATCCTCCAGGTCCACCCATGCTGGTACCCTGTCACAGAATCCACAAATATTTAATGCCAGCTCTAAGCACAGGGTGGAGGCAGTTAGTGTGAGCAGTAAGAAAAGGGAAAAAACAGCCTGGGACGTTTTAATAACCCTAGCACCTGAAAGTGACTGATTTTCCAAGGATGAAGTTCTCAGGACTGTCAGCAGCTCCAGCTA
This sequence comes from Nycticryphes semicollaris, assembly GCA_013400055.1. NCBI lineage: Eukaryota > Metazoa > Chordata > Aves > Charadriiformes > Rostratulidae > Nycticryphes > Nycticryphes semicollaris. Next base: position 16,941 of record VXBJ01004130.1, read on the forward strand.
CACACAGCCCAGGTACAAAAGCAACCCTGGTCAGCCCACTAAAGGGCTAAAAAGGACTATGACACAGTTGGAAGGTTTCCTTTGAATAGCTTGGATCCTGAGCTCGATATCAAGCCTTCTCCTCTCAGGCAATTCAGCATAAAGGTTGCTTTTCAGCTTTACCATGCCCCCCTTCAGTATTTTCCATATTTTCTTGACATAATTACCCTTAAATACCACAGCACTGCATTAAGTGGAAGATAAAAGTCATCCTGGATTTACTGGAGCAAAGAGTGTTACTTTTAGTATGATGATGCCAGGATTCTGTCATTCTCATGTAGTGACACTATTGTCTTCCTTTCAAAAACACTTCCTTTGACAGTCATCTCATACCCTGTTATTGCTGTTCTTCCCTCTCTGACCCATGATTATGTCAGCAAAGAGTCAAATCTTTCTGGGACCACAGCAAATATTAGTCCAATGGATACTGGAGGGCCATCAAAGTTCAAGACAGCTGCTAATGGGCAAGTGATTTTGAAGCTACATAATGTAAGTGTGTGTATTCTATGTCATCCTGGAGGTCCAGGCCTATATGTACTTAAGAGTGAAAATACCACATCTGGAAGGACTGACCAAGATCACCAGAGATGGGACTTACACCAACTTTCTCATCTATGAGATGTCTTGCGAGTTCAATTTGTTGGGGAACTCCTCTGATTGTGAATATTCGTACACCAGGGTCTGTGTTCGGAGGTGGGTTTCTCTGGAGCTCTACATGGGCTCCTGACTGCTGATTTATGCTCTTGATGTTCTCACCACCTAAAGGAAACCAAGACAAAAGAAAACATTCAGCACCTTTTTTCCATAAAAGAACCATAACAAAGTCAGGCTCTGGTAACAGAATATAGTTTCAACCACCTCCTATGTACCTCAAGGCAGGTGAGCTGAGGATGGCAGCAGCACAAGAAACCACAGTATCTGAGCTCATGTTTCTCCTCTAAACTCCCTCATGAGCCTGACCCGAAACTGTGAGCTACTGCAATGGTTTTTTTGAGTCACAGATGGTGCTGTTTGAAGAACCTGCACCGTCCTCCTGTGAGCACACTGCCAGGCTCCCAACAAATCACAGCACGGCTCAGAAACACTTTGATAAATCAGAAACTATACTGACTGAACGCCACTGGTTTTGCACAGCTGTTCACAATCCTCAAGACAAGAAAGTTACCTGAAAAACTCCTTTTTCCTTCTTCAATGAGGCTGCTTCCTCTCCCCATCACTAGACATTTCATTCCACTAAGACCAAAAGCCACCAGCCACATACTTCAGAGCTTAAAACCAAAACTTAAGCTTTTCTCACAGTCACGTGCTGCGCGCTAAGCTCATTCCCTTCAAGGAACCTCCGCTTACCACGCAGGCTTCCCATTCACACACATCCCTCCCCCCAGCTGCAGCAGTGCAGGATTCCAGACAGTTCTTCTACCATTTCAGAGTTCGTTGTGCATGCAGTGAACACAACCAGCTACTCTGCCATCTGGATACGCCAGAGCACAGGAATGCTTCTTCCAGCAGGATGCAGCAAGGCCAGCCAAAGTGGATCTGATTTCCTGAAGACCTGCTAGGTCCCAGTCTCTTAATGACATTTGCTTAACAAAAGCCTCAGCCAACGTTACAATGGTTCAATTCTTCCTTTGGAAGCTCACACACAACTTACAGACCAGCTCCACTCGACTGGAGAAATTAAAGGGTGCAGGGAAGGAAGGGGTTTTACAACTTTCAAATTGCAAACCAAAAGTCACCCACCAGTAGGACATACAGCAACCAGGCAAAGGAGCAAAGGAAACAAACTGGAGATTTATGCTTGGCTTTAATTAAAAAGAGTCTCCAAAAATAGTCTCCTTCATTTTGCTTGCATTTCCATCCCTATACATCCAGGCAACTTCAAAACAAACTGAGGATGTTGCAGACACTTGTTCACTTCATTGTATGGGACTCGTGACCTTTTTAACATTTTAAAGCCTTCTTGTGGAAGGGAGGACCAAATGTTGCCAAAGGGCAATTAACTCTTTCTAAATGAATTTTTGAAGATTCATTTAACAAAAGATAATCTTGTCACATCCCTGGGCAGACAACAGCGATTGTACTGTGCAGCCAAAAGCCAAGACACTTATTTTCTGGCAGGCATGGGAAAGCCACACCATGAAGTTTCAAAACCAAGAAGTTTTTAGGTTTTTGTTATGTAATGCTTTTCTGTGATGCACTTATTTGAAACTCTACTTTTAACACATTGGGGTGAGATCTGAATCAACAGCCATTTCATCTGCTTAACAACAAAAGAGGACCCTTTCAGCCAATGCAATCTGGACCATGAAGGAGTGGGAGATCTCTTTACTGGGAGAAGGTTGCTACTCACACAGAGGACTACATTTCTCCACCCAAAAGGGGATTAAAAACCTGAAGCTTTTTCAAACTGGAAGCAAAGAGAACAAAAGATTTTAAGTCATTTCCCCATTTAGCATTCACCATCAAGCTGGTAGCTGCTGGGACTGTTTCCACATCAGTGTTCTCCTAGACCATGCTGCAGGATCAAGTTGGTTCTCTGGGTTTAGCCAGAGCTGCAGGCTCCTGCCCCTGTACCAGGACTTGCTGCCCCTCTCCTCCTTACCCTCCAGCCTGGTACATGCCCAAGTGCTCCCTCCCATCCGAGTGATCCCAATTCAGCCTCCAGAGCATGCAAATGAAGTGACGCAGTCAACATGATGCTGCACGGTGCCGGAAGGAGTTCATCTTGCTCCATAATGAGGTGACCCGCTCAGCACATGGTGGCTTGTCTATAGATGCATTCAGCAGCCCGCTCCATTCTTCTACCTGATGGGGGGCAGAAGTGATCCAAGAGTGGCCCCCCAGCTGGACGTGAAATCGTAAAGCAATTAATCAAACCTGTTAAAAGGCAGAGCTGACAAGAGCCAGGCCGGCCACGTTATCTGTCAATATTGCTGTATTTATCATGGAAATCCAGCGGGGGCCCAGAGAGGCTGCGGTTTGTTTCCAAGCACCACCAAACAGAGAAAGCGTTTGACATGTGTATGGCGCTAGTCTCCACCCTTCCTCGAGTCTTTCAGAAAAGAAAAGCTGTACCTACCCACCTTCTAGAGGAAAAAGCTACACACATGATTCGTGGGGAGCTGAGGGCTTCTTATCAGCTCATAAAGGCTCACACTCCCAAGCTGAGACACGGTGCCCAGGAGAAAAGGGCCCACGATCTCCTGTGAAATATGCTCCAGAAATTGAGCTGAGGAACTTCCTTGTCTCCTTTTCCCCCCCCCCCTTCTTTGTGTGGTGACAGGGAGCTGGGAGCACAGCAGCAGTTACCTGGCCACATCACATGCACTACACCTGGAGGGGGGGGCAAGATACCCATTGCACGGGTGTTAACCTCCGAGACCAAGCTATGTGTGCCCAGAGGACTCAGCCAGATCTTACAGAGAAGCCTCCAGCTATATCAAGGTGGGGGGGAAGAAAGAAAAGCTGGAAAATACTCAGAAACTAAGAAGGTGGGGGGCAAGCAAAGGTTTTTACAATTGGTCACTGTTACAAGAACCCCCAACTAAGATCCCCTCTCCCCCCTACACTGCCCCACAGGCAGTAGGAGAGGAAATTGGGGAAAAATCAGGTGTCTTGCACCAATATATGGTGAGTGTGGTACATCCATCCCAGTCCAGGCCCCAAACAGCAACGCTACAGCCATCACTCACTTGACAAAAATGAAAGCTGCCATAGACTAAGAGCAGAGGCACCGTAAGAACACCGATTACAAGGTGGTATTACAAAGCTACAAGCACTCAAATCACCATACAACTAGTAATTAGTCACTCCAGAAAGCTTCTGATCTGGCCGGGTAAGAATCCCTGTTTTGCTGTTGTGGAAACAAAGGTAAAAAGCTCCCCTTCACCCCCACAGCGAGCCTGTGCCAGGCCTCACACTTGAATGCTAGGACATCCAACTCCGCTACCTGCACTTATCTTCTCAGCACACAGTGCTCGCTGTAGTCACAAATGCTCCACTTCAGTGCACTGCTGAACAACAACTGACCTTTTCTGATCCTTTATTAGGGATGACTAATGGATACAGCAATAAAGTTTCATTAGAATTTGATCCCCCCCCCCCCATACATATAAAACTCACCTGTGGGCTTAAAATTTGCTTGGCTTAATCTTTTGCCCAACTGGGCCGTTCAGTGAGATCGAGCACAATCGCTCTGCAATTTCTGCATAATGGGGAGAGCAGGTGTTGGGTTTTTTTTATTTCATTTTGAAAAGAAGTTTTCAGGTTTGTGAACAGGTTTATGCAGAAAAAAAATAAATCTCTGAAAATATTTGCAGATACACTGCTGACATGTCCCCTATCTCTGTCCCTTGTCATGCAATAAGGCAGCGGTTTGGGTCACCGCAGGGGCCAGACACACAGAAAGGAACAAGTGAGATGCAGCAGGGAAAGAGGCCACAACATGTTTCGTTGCAAGCTCAGTCCTGTCCAACAGGAGGGCAGGAAACTAAATGTCACTGAAACATGGCACAAGGCCCTTGAGTCTCTGCCTCCTTTAGTGCTGCAACTAATCTGTTCCTCTTCTATTCACCTCAGCTCTGCTGAGGCTAAAAGCCAGCTGTGATTACTTAAGTACTAGTCAAGGCATATGTCATTCTTTCTGAAATAAGCAGATAGAAAAAGCAAATACAACTCCTTTGATGCGTCAGCGTATTAACTCTGAAGCATCGCAACATTTCGGAGCCACAGAGCTCTTCTATTCTGGCTCTAATCTACGTGCTGCCATCACCTGATGCCTAATACTCTATAACAGAGACTGCTGCTGGTGCTCCAACTGTCCTGGGAGTGTACTGGTACTGGAGAGGAAGGCCAGATGACTCCTTGTCCATCTCCCTAGCACAGATCCAATACCCAAGGCAGCCAAGGGGCATCTGTGGCAGTGAACATGCTCGTCCGAGCAAGACGAGGGGCACCAGCCTGTTCTGCCACAGGTTCAGACAGGGGCAAATCCTGCTACTTTATTCACAGACACTTCAGGCACACGGCTGGAACCAGCTACTGTTATTACCACATTCAGAGACATTCCATTTTATCACATGGCACTCACAGAAATCCAGCACGACGAAATGACTGTTCTGTTTGTCCCTGATAAACTGTCCTTTAAACGAATTCTCTATAAAAGAATCCACAAATGAACCTGCCTTTTCTCAGCCAGCTGCTTGTTATAACAAGCTTACTTGACAGCTCTGCATGAAGAGCCTCTCTTACATATTGTGAACAAGGGCCTGGAGAGTACAATTATGAGTGAGAGCACCACAAAGAAAACAACCACGAGCGCTTACAGCTTATTCCTACGCTGCATTCATCGGCCACTAAATACCTGCAATTACAGAAAACTCCAAAGCTTCACTGGCAGGCAGCAAGAAGGGAACTATCCCAGCAGAAAAAGGTTGCCTGCTCTAGGATTTAGTAGCCCCGGACCCACCTTTGCCTATAACGAGACCACACTTATCGGCTGGCACCGTGTAGGTTATTTCCTGCATCCCCCCAGGTGTTCCAACGCTCCAGTCCCCGCGGCCGCGACCTCTTCCTCGGGCAACAGCCAGACTTCCAAAGCCATCTCGTTCCTTGGAAGGCAAAAATATTGTATCAGTGTTTCGGTTGTTCGGTTGTTTCTCTCCCACCCCCAGCCCCCAATGCACATTAAAACCAAAATAAAGCAAGGTAAGTTAAATTGCATTATAATCAATGGCACTGAATTAAGATATTCCTGGACTCACAGTTTCGTATTCAAGATTTTGAAGCACTTTAAAGGAATGCCAAGTCTATAGTTGTCTTCCTGAGTCAGGAAGATATTTATATTTTTTAAAATGCATCTCTTTGTATCTGCTGAAATAAACCTATAAGCAAGCATCAACTACTAAAGGACTTTTAGTTTGTGATAGGGGCTTATCTTAAAGCAACCGATAGATCTTGGCACTGACACACACAGAAGTTGCTTCCAAACCCTTTCAAGTATCGTTCTTTAAAGAACACTGGAATTACTCAGCTGAAATGCACATTTTCCAAAACTTCCAAAGAAGCTTTTAAGGTCAAAGACACTTAAAGGATATAACTGCTTTGAATGACTGATTTCTCCAAAAGCAAAGGCCATGGAAAGCCAGAGACAGACCTCAAAATTTACGTGGATTATTAAAAAAATAACAAGATTAAGTACTGTAACCAGATCTCAGGGCAGGAGGAGGTATCAAGACCTACCCTTCATAGGGAAATTACACTCAGGTATCTTGTCTGGAATGGTCTAACGTTTTTACTTCTCATAACACAGAGGGAATACACAATTTCCTTTGTGAGTCCGCTCTAACGCTTCACCTATCTTTGAACTTCTTGCTCTTGGGCAACACACTATGTTGGTGTATTTCTCACAGCACAGCAGCCACATATGTGAGAATTCATTGCTTTCCCCTGCCTCCCACAGCCACCAGGCCAGAGAACGGCGGTCTGAGGAGGAGGTGTCAGTGAGCACTGTTCATGCTCTATTGCCCTGCTGAGAAGAGCCTCCAGTCACTGTCACACACGAGTACTGGACTCCATTCCACCAGGTCACCTTTTCCCACAGGTATGGAGCCACAATGAGGTCTCAAGTGCTGCCTGAGAATAGGAGACCTTCCCATAGCTCAGTCAGCTTGTATCACATTAAAAATACAAATAAATCCCAAACCTAGCAGCTCTGTCCCGGGCAGCAGCAAGTATGGTCTCTACCAAAGGGAAAATTTAATGTTGCTGTTCTTCAGATGGTGGTATCCATCCCCAGAGCTGCACACGTGCAGACTGCGTTCCCATACAAGCACTTTTCTCCCAAGAGCCTCCAGAACCCACCTGTGCTGTGAGAATGAGCTCACTGATGATGTGTGCTGCGTGTTGACACCTATCAGGAAGCCCCATGACCTGTGCGACTCTTTCAGAACTAATCCCATCATCTGTGAAGAGAGGTGGCAAAGACTAAATTAAAAGGAGAAAACATCCACCCGCCAACAAAAGCTTCCTTCTAGCACCACCAGTGCTGGCAGCATTTTCACATAACATAACTGCCCCTAGAGCTACCTCCTCCCTCCACGGTCAGTGGCCTGAAAGAAGACAAAACCCAACCCACATCGCAGAGGGAACAACATTCAGGTGACACTTTCAAATGTCAAAAAGCCATGAAAGAGACCGACATAATTTTAAGAGGACAAAGGCAGCTTTGATAGGTGATCAGACAGCCAAGGACCCAGAGAAAGTTACTTAGAATTAATCAACTCCTGATCCCAAAAGCTTTAATGTCCTGAAGGAGAATTCTTTTAACAGATACAAAAGGTTTTTTGTTATTGTTTTGTTTATCCACATAATTATCACTCAAGACATGACAGTTGCGACATCTCATGTTTGCAAACGAGATGTATATAGCCTTACTCTCTGAAAAAAGAGAAGGTGTACGAGGAAGCAGCACATCATATTTAAACAGGTTTCAGGAAGAGACAATGCACCTTTAAATTAGGAAAGCCTAGTTGCTATAACCTCAGATCAGACTCCCTTTAGCAATCCCAAACTGGAAGGAACACTGGTCAGAAAGTAACAGCTCTCCATCCTCTCACAAACCTGGTTTAAATTGAATCCTAACTCCAGCATCATTCTGAATCTTTTTGATCATTTCTCCATTTCTTCCTATCACAATTCCAACAGCAAACCTGGGCACAGAGACCTGATGGGAAAGGCAAAGCAGTATGAAAGCTCAGAGAACTAAGACTGGATTACTCCAATTTTACAAGGAGATGCTCTTAACTAAGAGCACAGGCCACGTTAGGCAGCTCCAGGCTACAGAACCATATCCCTTAAGAAAAACAAACAACGCGGCCACAAATTCCTTCCCCGCTAAATGAACTCTGCTCTACAAGAATGCAGCTTAAAAAGACAATTAGAAAAGTGCCATCTGGGAGTCCATGAGAACTCCTCTTCTTTGCAGCCAGACTCGCTCTTCTGGCACCGGAATACAATGCATTTAAAAAAAAAAATAAGCTTAGAGGTTACATGTGCATTTTGATGACTTCCACCCACTGCCCATCCCGCAGGGAGGTTAGCAGAGTACTCGTGAAGAAAACGTACCTCTATGCTGCCTCCTCCCATTCTAGAACTGAAATCATTGCGTACGCCTCGGAAGTCTGCCTGATCTTTCTCTCGGATGATCTCCAGTACCATTTCCCTTGCTTGCTACATGGGGAAAGAAGTTACAGTTAGCTTAAAGTGACTCTGCTTGCCATCTTGGCGTTGGGGCCTCAGCAGTGGCTAACGGTCAGGCTTCAGGCAAAGCGATCTCCATCTGCTTAACAGAAAGAGCATTCCGATTTAGAATTTCTTTTACCACAGTCAATGGAGATCTGTTCTGGATGGCATCTTCCACGTCTCACAAAAGCTGCCAAGTGTGCAAGCTGGCAGTTTCTCACGTGCAGTTGGCTTCCTTCAGACTTTCAAAAAGGCCCTTTAGGCTTTTATAAATATTGGGTTTGTTTTGTTTCTAAATTAAAGGAAGGGAAGGCCCTTTCCTCCCGGATGGAACCGAAACCAACACAGTAAGGTAGAGGCTGTGGTGGCGTTGCAGAGAGCATGTCCACTAGGAGCTAGAGAGCATGTCCTGAGGAGGTGAGTGGGCAGCAGAGAGCTTACTGGCACTCAGAGGAGTTAAGCCCAAGTCCGCAGCAATCCAGCAAGACGTTTTCTGAGACAGATGTGTGTTCTTCCTACCTACTTGCAGCCCTCAAGGCCGCTCACAAGCTTGCATGTAGCCCAGCTACTAAAGAAGTACCTTAGAAATAAGTCACCATTAAAAAAATAAGAGCTTGTATGTCCAACCCAAAGCCTCTGTTTCTATATATTACCAGTCAAACTTTTGACATTTTGGTTCTATTTCCAACTTTGAAGGCATTGGTGAATATGGCCCCTTTTCACATTTTTACATGTTGTCGATGCCCCTGTGGTATTTTTTTAACAGAAGGAAACAACTCAATACATTTCAGAGATGACAAGACAGAAATAAGGGCAGTGGAGAGATTTCACAGGGGTTTGATAGGGTTAACACACACTGTTGCAGCACCCAGAGAATCCCACCAAACCCAAGGATTCATCGAGCTTCTTAAGTGCTTTCTAAGCATGCTCAACTTCTCTAAGTGCCTCAAAGATCTTCCAGCCTAAGCAGTCTCTGTGATTGCCTGGCATGATTTATGGCATGGAAGATGTGACAACAGCAAATCTTGCAAGGCAGAAGAAACCACCTGGGAAGCAGCATCCCTTAAAGTACAATCTGGTTAAAAGCAGCGAGATTATTATTAAACTCCTTTTTGCGTGTCTGTATCTCCACAATAAGTAAGAATTTTGAAAAAATCCCACATATTTAAATCTAAAAGCCCACTTGCAGTAAGATGTTTGAAAAAGACAACCCAAATGTGCTACCCCTGAGCAACGTCAACTTGCAGCAATTCACGCTCAGGGACATCCTATGAAACAGAGCTGTTCTTATTAGAGACAGGAATGCTAAGCTAGATTTAAGTTCTTAGCAAGGTATGAAAAGCACTTGCTGAGAAGTGGAACACGCTACAGCTAAACTTTAATTCTTTAATTCAAGCATTCCCATCATGCTGTAATCTTCCAGTCTCCAGCTGATCATGGGTTTTTGCTTTGAACCGCAGGTATGAACACATCTGTAGAACCTTGACACAAGGAGATTGAGGTACCAATATTAAGCAAACCCCTTGGTTTCAGGAGTTGTCATGAGATATTTTTATTTAATTACCTGCGTCAATTGGCTGTCTGAGATAATGAACCTTCCACAAAACTTCCTCAAATGCGTAGTTAAGTTAGTCACTAAGAACCCATTTGTCAGAGTAACATATAGCTATGATTTTTTTTGCTTCATGGACTGGAAAGCATTTCAACGCTACTTTCTCCAAACCTTCCTCCTCAGCTTTTCTCCTACCTGTGTCTAATAACTCTGTGGAGTGAGAGCTCCTGGGTTATACTGTAAAAAAACCCAACACTTGCTACTCTGGTGTTTTAACTCACTCTACTCAAAACTTCAACCTTACAGAACAAACAAAATCAGCAGGGATCGTTACATTTACAGTCGGATTCGACTCCCACTAGACACAAATATGTTAAAGTTTAAATTTCTCCTCAGTTCTCTAGGACAACTGCTTACTTTTATTACATACCTGTACTTTATATGCGTCTCCAGTAATACGGAGAGGTTTATCTGCTCCAGTAGGCAATGGACCGTCTTGGATCATAATCATTTTCACACCTGTTCGCTCCTGAAGAAAAAGCACAGAGCACTTTGCTAAGCAGAGTCCCCAGAACGAGGGACTATATTTTGGTTACTAAACGTTACATAGGTCAAATCAGCAGCTTTACAGAATGCTACTTTAGCTCTTTGCTTATAGCACAAATCCTGTAATAGTCCTAGGGCACAAAGGACTGCCAGAAAGTGTGTTGCTCCTCAAGTCCTCAGATAGCTAAACCCCTTGCAAAATGAGAACTCCTCTACCTCAACAAGTGATCTTTCAGCCCTTTCCAAAACCTGTAGCTGTCTGCATAGTAAATTAATCTGTCTGCATAATTAAGTGACCAGCCTTAATACTACTGGGTGACAGGGGCCTAAACGGAGCACTTAAACCCCATGTTTTTTTACCTAGATGTTTTCCTGAAACCCTCTGCTTTTATAAAAAACTTGTAACTGATGGAGGAATAAACAATGTCTACGAACATAGATTTATACATAACACAACACTTAATTAGAAAGGGGTGGGATGAGAAAAAAAAAAAAAAAGAGGAGGACACACACTAGCTTGATCACAGATCAGCAACAAAAGAGAAGCACAGCGCTCTACAACAGCACGGCTGGCATTAAAAACCATCGCAGCAGCAGACTAGAGATGGCCTTTCCTTGGCTACAAGGATCCCCTCCAAAACAGCACGCACCAAATGTTATCTAAAGCACAGAAAGTTTCGTTCACAGTTCTGGCAGGAACTCCACTACACGTGTAGCTAGGGCCAAACCGATTTCCTTTTTTAACAAGACTGTATTTAAGTCCAGCTCTCCGAAGGCAGAAGAGTAGTCCCTGCTGTAGAAGGTTAGAGCGTTCAAGGCTCTCCATTTCAGCATGCTCTTGTTGATCTAGAGAAGCTGCAGTGGGGAAGAGAGCCCTAAAGTAAATGCATCTTGCGCACCTGCAACTGTTTTATTGTTTCACCTCCTTTGCCGATGACTAGACCCACTTTGGATGCCGGGATCAAAATCTCCTGAATCGTACTGTTGCCATCAACATCGTTGTGAAAACCGGGTCCGTTCCGACAGCGATCTACAATCTGCCCCAGTAGCCGTTTTGCTTGTCTTTGGAAAAGAATCGAGGGAAACAACCGTTAGACAACATTGTTCCACGTGACCAAGAGACCAGGAACCATCGAAATGGGAAGCGACTGGGGAGAGGAGAAGAGGTGGAAAGATGAAGGAAACCACAGTTAGCACAATGTCTGGTCTTTTGGGGTTTTTTTTTTGGGTTTTTTTTTTTTTTTTTAAATCTGATGTACATTTTCCCCTATCATGATTACTTATAAGCATTTTGATTTTTCAAAGGGGAAGAGAGAAGGGAGAGCAGCAGCATGCTCTTTGGATAACAGTTGAGCTACAGCATTTCGGGTGCTTATTTTGAATGACGATGCTCTATGTCCTAAACTTTTCTAAGCTTTTTCTAACGTATATACATACACACACACAATATTTGTTAAAACTCAAGCTCTGCTCTTCTTGGTCAAGACAAAACCACTGCTCTGATACAAGCACAGCCCATTGTTTAACCACTCTCCTATCAGTCTACTCTGCCTGCTCTTACCAGCAGCACCAGAACACTGTTCTAACACAGCCTCTGCCCCAAGCAGTAGGTGCTGACGCTACATCGCGAAGCGAGGCAAGGATACTGCAGCAGCAACAACCAGTGAAAGACTGGGTTCTTCTACTCCTGCTGAGAAGAGACAGACACAAAGAAGCATTTGGGAGATTAAAGATACCTTCTCTAAAAATTTTAGGATATCAGAGGTAGCTGATAAGAGTTCCCTTTGCCTTGAAGGCCCCTTGTACCAAACTCATCTCTTTCCTGCCCTTCTCCCATAACCTTTCTCAAAGTAGGCAGAAGAAAGGCTCTGATTCCCTGTTCAGGCTAAAGCAGTGTCTTCCCCTCTTTCCACTTCATCCCAAGCCATACCCAGGAGGGCTGTCTTCCCTTTGGAGGTTTGAAGAAACAGTATAAAGTCATCCCTCACCAACAGACATTCACCCAGGACAGCTCAGGGGGTGGTGACCTGAGGCTGCACACAGAGCAGAGCACTGCTTTCCCTTAACTTTCCTTATAACACAAAGTGAAAAGGGGAATTTTTGGCAGACCACTTTTAATACTCTGGAAGAGTCTTAGGAGGTCCTACTAATCTATCTTCATATTTTGCATAAAGCTTTTAGTAACAATAGAAGGACTACAAAAGAAGTCTGACATCCAGATTGTTTTCCTTAGTTTATTTTATTACAAGTAGCCTACAAAAACAGTACAACCAACAAACTTAATTTTAGCACAAAAGGTAAATTAAATTTCACCTCATTCCATATCCTCAACACTTTGTTCTCCTTCAAAAATTCAGTATCCTCACTTTTTAAAATTTAATTTATATTTTATTTAAAAGACAGCCTTGGACATGACTAAGTTTAATGACTTATTTCTGAACCATGGAGTCTTAACTATACCTCTCCCCCATTTTCCCCGAACTGCATCTCACCAGGCATCCCAGCTTTTTAATATTTTGCTCTTGTTCTGAAATATCATTTGCTAAAGGGGGAAAAGCACTTCAGTATCAGCAAGAATACATTGCTTGCCCTATAATGCGAGCTTGCCAATTATATTTATTCTGGCTCACTGCTTGCAGCATTATGGTAGAATAAGGAGATTTAAGTACCCTTAGGTGTCTTAGGAATGGAAGAATGATGAGAGTCTTCTCTTTAGAGAGACAGTTTTTGCGCCCATGTATTTTCACTATCAAATGCAACTCAAAGATTTTCAGATGGATTTTAAAAAACCCACCTACCCAAAGGCTGGGGAGAGAAAGAGCAGCTCCATATGTTAAGTGTGTTCCTGTAAGCCTGAGGATCCTGGATCCAGTTCCAGCAGGAGGTCCTCAACTGGTTTGTGAGAGTCTCAAACTCAGCTCCTGGGAAGGGGGAGGGAGGAAACACTGTCCCTAAAGTTTCTATAGGCCTAAAGAGTAGAAACCCCTGGTGGCTGGCCACGTGTCTCTACCATGCAGGGATCAGAATTCAAGACTTTGGTTCAGTCCTTTGCTTCTTGTTGGCAGCGATGCAGAGGCAAGCACACCCGTGGGCCTCATGCTGCTCTGCAACAACACCAACACATCCAGACTACTCTGGAGCGGCACCGACAGGCTTTGGAGGCCTCATGCAGCCCTTCTTCAGCTGGAAGGATGGTCATCTCAATAGGAGTAGGGAAGCAAAGGGGAGAAGAGAAGTGCCCTTCAACAGCTTAGCTCAGTATCCTGAAAGTTGCAGTTAGAAAACTGCATCCTAGGTGCCCTAAGAGCAACCTTGCCCTGCGGAGGGGAATTCCATGGAAATTTCTGCAGAGGGTTCAAACTGCAACTGGAAAAAAGCCTCTGAGGTGCACAGTTTAAAGCATCAGACCAAGAGGTTGTATGCTCCAGACACCCTCAAGTTTGTCTTGGCCAATATTTGTTGGTGTGGCTAACCAAGGAGCACCACTGACAGAGCACAGCATTAGGGAGAAGAGAGAGAAGGAGAAAGGAGATAAACTAAATCAGAACTCACTCAATGCTCTCTGGCATCCCGGTGAGTACACAGGGCCTCTCGGGCATCCCACCACTGTCTACAAAGGGAACAAGAAGGAAGCTTTTAATAGCTGGAATTAAAAAACATGGCAGCTGTTTCTGTAACTGTTAAGCACTAATAGAAGTACCCCCCCCTCCCGCACACAAAGCATATTAATGAATTGAAAGGCATCTAGGGGTTAACATATTTTAAATTATTTGCGGGATGTCTGCATTCTTTTAAAGCTTTCCCCACCAGTTAAAGGGGAACTTAGATTACATTCATCACCAGCTTTCTGTACAGCACTGCAGTAAAGTCTTCCCCAAAGCAAACAGGCATTAGTACAAGGCAAACAGATGCTCCTTCTTTTTTGATTCACGGTGAGTTGTACAGAGAGCTGCTGTCGCCTTTCTGAAATGTTTTCCGCCAGGACTTGGAGCTGACCAGACTCAGAGACAAACCACCTGTGCTGAGCAAAGCAGTACCCCTGGGAGAAAACTCAACAGCTACAATTTTGGGTCTAGTTAAAGACACTTCCTTAATTGTTTCATTCTCCAAACCACCTGACAAACCTGTTTTCTAAGGCAGCCAGGAGGTCTCAGGCCTACAACAGCTCTCCTGTGCACGTTAGCCCAGAGAATCAGCTGTTAACGGTGATAACGTCATAAGCATGGCAAGGTGCCTGATTTAATGGACACAACATCCTTCAACATTAAAACCCGTTCATCTGCCATACAAAGAGGCTCTTACCTGGAGCAATTTGAATTTTGCAGCCAGACTCTGCCTGAATCCGTGAGATCTGCTCACCTCCCCTGCCGATTACTGAAATGAGTTCAACAAACGTCAGAACATACCATTTTCCTGAGTAACTGCAGAGCACCTTCCCCCTTTTACTCCGCTGCAGCTATCTATAAAGGAACAGTTTGACTCCAGGATTGCAGAAGAGGCATCCACAGCATGATCAAATTTATCATAAGAGAACGACATTAAGATACTGCTGAAAGTTATTCTATTTACTAAGGGGAAAAAAAAAACAAAACCCAACCCACCACTACCACCAAAACAAACCAAAAACCATCCTGTCTTGCACTGGAATGGAAACACACAGTATGCAAGAAATAAGGCACTAGTGTGAGTATGGCTAGAAGAGGGCATCTTGCTCAGCCTGAAACAATAAACCAGTTTATTTGTACTAAAAAAAGGCAAGGACTTTTACTTTTTTTTTATTTTATTAAAAATTCATATTTTACTACCTCTTGTCAAAGGACACACTATGTGGCTGGTCTGTTCTAAGACAAAATTGCTACATCCTGAAACGCTCTATCAAACCTTAAGTGAAAGCAAATACCCATCTCTCAACTCCGAGTCAGCACACGGTTGTTTCACAAGGAGACACAGTGGGGAGGGACTATGCAGCAGCCACCATTCATATCCTTCCCAGACTCCAAAAAAAGAGCAAAACCATCAAGTTGAACAGGTCTGCCTGGCTCAAGATGCTCCCACAGAAGCATCTCTAAGCCGTGGGTTTGCCATTTTTCTGCATCTGAACCAGGATTAGATTTAAAACAGAGATGATGCCCCAACAGAGCATAGAAACTCCTCTTTTACAGAGCTACAGCATCCCTTGGACACCCCCCGACATGTGTGGTACCAGAAGCAATAAACGAAGGGGTCTGGCAGGAGGAGAGTGAGCATTTCCTTTGTAGGAATTCAAGTTATGGTTTTGTAGTCTTTAGAGTCGGGACAAAACTTCCCACACTAAGGGGTAATTATCACGGCCTGTTATTTCCCTTTTTAGTCTCCCTATATCAAATCGGAAGAGATACACGGCAATCTAGCAGTGCAAGGGTCTGTGCAGTCACTGTAGTAACACAGCAGCAGGAGGTGCCATTGAAAGGAAGAGTAATGATCATCAGGAGGAAGAAAGAAATTAGGATCAAGCTTGAAAGAGAACAGCATCAGGAATGCAAATCCAGGAAGAATTCTCATCTGAGCAAGGCATGCTTATTGCTTTCCCCTGCAGCAAACGTATGAGAGATTTACAATTCTGTTCAACTTGCCTTGAGTCAACTCTTATTTTCACATTTAAATATTGTTTTCCTCCCTCAGCTCTCACAGTTTTGCATACTGTAAGGAAGTAAGATGTTTCACTGGGAGGAAACAAGTTCACTTCTCACTTGTTATGCGCCACGCTAGTAGGAATTTAAAGAGATCACTAAACCTCTTGGTAACTTGTACTGCACACTCTTGTTCTTAATAGTGGGGCACCAAGCTTTTCCATCCTGGATTTTAAAACACAGATTATCTGGTCCCCACAAAGACAGCATTAGATAAGGCTTATCCAAAGCTAGTAAGCACAAGAACTTGCAAGCGTGTCAGAATAAGCAGCATTCCTGCACGGAAAACATCAAAAAAAGTATCAAAAGCATCCAAGGTACTTACTAAATCCAACCATTTTATCAGGCACTTTGAACTCTTCTGTTATTACAGCCCTAAAATAAAAGGAAGAAAAAGTCATCAAATAGTCATCACAGAGAACAACTGGAAGACAACTGTGTCCCTGCTGTGGAAACCAGGCAGAGCACAGGGCTTTTGCACACGCAAGTAAACACTGCATCACAGCCCAAACCACTTGGTTTGGAAGGGACCCCTCATGGTTCTCCTACGCTGGACACATTTCCAGTCTACTCTCCCCTGTCTTCAACGGGGCCAACAGAGTGCCCTTTTTTTGGCATTCTTGCTCCAGACAGATTTAATGGAATAACCGCAAAGTTTCGTGAATATTTAGGCAAACCTTCCAAGCCACAATCTCTCCCTGCTATTTTTGGATATGCTTTTGCCAGGAGACACTAAGCAAAGCCAATCCTGATATGAATGCTTCCTCCAAAATTTACAGATTTATTTATTTTTGCCTGCCCATCCTTATCATTCTTTTCCTTGGAATTTATAAAAGCTGCCTTCATTTATCCCTTGGAGTGTTATTATCTCGAGACTTCTGTATCTATTGCTCTTTGGACTTTTTCAATGTGTCTCTGCCTCAAAACACAGCACCCAAAGCAATTTCTTAAGACCTGACCATATTCAAGTAACAAAGGGATTACCTTTGATGGATTTTTGCTTAGCCATTTCCATCTCATAGAAAATATGACACAATGAATATGGAACGTCCACACTCAATATATTTAGATATGCATTATATACAATCTGTTCAGCAATCTCAAGAGCAATGAAACCCCTGCATAACAAGTCCAATGCAGGTTTTGTGGTGAGTTATATTAAAATCTTTCCATTTTTTGCTTTAGATCCACGAGGAAAGGTATAAAATAAACATTAGAATCCACCAGTTAACCTGCAGGTAAATTACTCTCTGCTGTCCTGAGGCTCACCAACAGAAATGCAAACCCAAACAGTGCCATTCATACCCACAACAGAACAGGGAAATTCAGAATTACAGTTTTTTTAAAACGTGGAATAAACTCAGCCTGTTGCCAAAACGTCCTATCCTGCATCATTTTTTAACCACCCTGTGTTGGAGGAATGGTTGCAGCTGGACAAAGAAGCTGACCTAGCAGAAAGCCAACCACCAAACCTGGAAAAAAAAACTGATTCAGGATTTTCAGTCTCACCATTTCCCTACATGAACATCACTCCTGGCAGAAGAGAGGTGGCAGGGAGCAGGAGAGCAGATAGCACTGCCCACTCATCTATCCCTGTGCTGCCCTAACGGGACATTAGCTTTAACATAACATTAAAAACTGAAGGTTCTATAGTCTTCAGGTGTATCCCTTGTCCTTTCTGCTAAGGCCCCAGCAAACAGCTGGTTATGACAGAAGCACACTTTTATTAGCCCAAAGGTGAATCCAGCTTTAGAAATGCTCTCCCCTCCCTACTCAAAACAAGACAGACAACTCCTTAAGATGAGGATTCGAGAGAACATGAGAATTTTACTTTTGTATTAGATGCTAAGACACACTGCATCAGCCTCCCAAAAACATCTTTGACAAAAGGAGTCATGTCAGGTCACATGACAACAAAAAAANTGAACTTTTGCCAAAATGTCATTGGTTTTTTTTTTGCTCTTTCTTTCTCCCCACACCGCAGGCAGGGAAAGAAAAGAGAGAGAATTTATTCTTCTCAGTCCTGCAGATTTACAGGAACCAAATCCAAGTTTCACATCAACTCTTCTTTCTTCAACACAACAAACAGCCTTAAAGCGTTAGCAGAAACTCCAGCCTGGAGAAAACCTAAGCTGACAGTTTCTCCACATTCTCAACCTCTGACTTCCTAACACTACTACAGATGGTGGATCAATAAACAATTAGAATTGATCAATAAATAATAAAACATAACCCACTGCTTACCTTTGATGTACCAGGGCCCCTAACTGGTTACCTACTGTGGCAGAGAGAGAAAAAAGGAAAAAAATCAAAGCATTAGCACGGATAAACTAACTTCATCCCTATAGAAAAAGAGTTCTTACCATTTCATCAAAAAAGAAAGAAAAGCAAAACAGTAATTTAGGTTCAGTGGCTGAAATGAATGCGTTATGTGGTATAAAACAGGAGGGGATTTCTTGATCAACACACACCATAACCCAGTGTCCAGCTGAACACAGGATAGGGAATTGATCTGCGTCTCCCCATGCTGAGAGTCATGGGAGAAAATCCTGCCTGCCCAAATCCAAATCCCTGCAACTAACCTCCTCCCCTTCCCAAATTAAACCCAAAGTAGTTAAAAAAAAAAAAAGGGGGGAAAAAAAAAAGCATGGGGGAGGGAATAGGAGGAGGGAGAAGAGACTTGTCAAGCAGACTGGTATGTATCAAAACCCAAAAATAAAAGCTGAGCAGACTCAGAGATTCAGTCTAGGCAAAAGGCGTTACAGAGCGCTCGTACGTACTTCTCTCTGTGTCTCTTATCTGTGCTCCATGGAGCCCATGTGCTACACGGAGACCTGTTAAAGGAATAGGTCTGTTAAGTAACCTCGTGGCACCCAAACAGTATTTAAAAAGAACAAAAAAAAAAAAATCACTGCGTTTTACTGAATGCACACATTCCAGGCATATCTGGGATCTCAGCTAGGGTCCATTTATGATTAGCACTTATCTCCCCAGCTAACAAACAGATTTCTGCCCCCCTCCCCCCCTCCAGCTCCCACAGATTAGATCTTTCTTCCAAATGTTAATGGGGAAAATATCATTAGACCAACTCATGCAAAGTGGAAACACATGCCCTGCTGGGCCTTCCTACTGGACTTTGCCTGCAGCAAACCAGCTAAAAACCAGACCATTTGGTCCTAACAACCAGTTGAAAGATTATATTGCACGCCTGGAGGGCACAAGTAGCGAAACAAATGAAGCTGGCCAACATGTGAGCTGTGACAATAAAGATGCAGTTTCAAACTCCCTTGCAGAAACCCGCACATTCTTTGACCTGAAATAAATTGGCAATCAGCTGGCAGGCTTAGAAAGCGGATGCATCCCACCCTCTCTAGAAAATCCGGTAGAAAAATGCATAAAGTTTGTGGCCAAACACTTTACTCAAATAAAATAGACAAAGAGAGTCAATACTGTATTTCTGCTGCGTGTCAATACCCTCATAATAGTTCAGGCCCAAGATATCGACAACATATATATTGTATTACTCTCCCCAGCTCAGCGATAAGACAACTGCTGCGTTATTGACTCCGTTAGATTTGTCTTTGCATATTCTCACCCTGAATATAAAAAGCCCTAATTTGATAACTGTCAATACTGCAGCTGAAAAAGGTGGGTGATGTAATGGGGAATATTTGCTCTCGCTGATAAGCTGCTACTGCAGAACCCAGCAAATACGGCCAAACAAATTACAGGATCTCACCATCTTGCCCCAAACTGTGCTCCAAATATGTTAACTACACGCAATAGGTCTGGTGGCTATTGCTCTAGTATGGGATTGCCTTCTCCACAGACCAGGCCACTCATCACCCCAAGATGCCAGAAGAAGTGGTCTTAACACCGCAAGGCTGTATTTAAATACCCACTTCGCATTTCAATTCACCAGAACAGCTCTCTTAGTAGCCTCTTCCACTGCAGCTGCTGCCCACAAATTATGAGACAGATACACATCCTATAATCAACTCCTGAAGTTCACGCAAGGAAGGGAAGAGCCTTCATTTTGTAACACAATCCTACACTTGAAAAAGACAACTTCTAAGGGGAAAACTGTACGAGCACAAGAAGTTAAATCGGTCAAGGAAATAAAGCTTTAGATGCACGTAACATTCCAAGTCCTATACAAACATCGTAAGCCATTCATCACCCCAGGCAGGTACCAGCCTTACTGTATATTTATTGTACAAATTAGTTTAAAGAAAAAAAAAAAGCCACAATAACTCATGTGCAAGATCATTCCTTTCACTTTTCACAGATAACCTCTCCAGGAGCTGCGACAGGAGGCAGATGGAGGAAACTGGGAGTGATTTCCTTGAAGCCAGCTGTGATTTCTCTCTGTTTTACGGGAGCATAAAAGAAATGTCGTGGCTCCCAGTTCCAACAACCTAAAGGTCCGTTCTTTCCCCAACATGCCCATTTCGCTCTGAAGGACAGGGACTGATGGAGAGGCAGGGCTGGGGCAGACCACGCTCGCTGCAATACTGAAAGCTGATGTTCCACCATCTATCTCCCTCTTCATGCCAGGGAAGGGGCTGAACTCTGACAAGCCACGTACACGTAAAAGCCCGCTTTTACATCTATTGAGTACAATTTAACTGTAACTGCAGTCATTTTACTGCAAATAAGGAAAAATGCTGAATAAAATCAGCACAATTTCCTATTAATGGCACCTGCTGGTTGAGAACTCTTCACTCTGCTTTAGGCTTCACCTTAACTGAATTCTACCTAACAGACACTCAAAACAAATGCGGATTTTTTTTTCCACCCCATGAAACAGCACAGTGCCTCCCACTAAATTAATGTGCACGATGGGAATATACAATCTCATCAAGGATATTTTCATGGCTAGAATAAAATCAGAGCGCTGCATCTCCTGGAGAGCAGTGGAACACAGTTGCATTTCATGCTTTTGAACCAAAATGCAATCATCATAAATTTTAGGAAGCTACAAGGAAGACATTAGTCACCCTAATTCTTCATCATTAAATATCGCTAAGTTTTTCTTTAATTAAATGGTCAAAACCTAGTAATTTTCATGTCTGCCTTCACTGTGAATCTTTTTTCCCCTCCTTTAAACTGCCTTATTTATAAAATGGCAATCTGTAAAGTTAGAGTTTTGAAAAACTGGGGCATTTCATGTATTACACTAAACCTTTTGCTGAGACCCCTGGTCCTGCTGCTAGGGATGTCCTTCTGCTCATCACTGTCTTCACTGAAAACACACTGGAGCAAAAGAATGAAGTATTCTGCATACCAGGATCATGCTGTGTTTGAGCCCTACTACCATCAAGTTTTATTACACCAAAACAGGTCATCTTCATATCTGGATGCACCACAGAAGTTTAGGGAAGGAAGGAGGTGGAGAGAGTGGGGAGTGAGGCTTCTCCAAGGTCTTTGTTTCCACAGACTCAAAGGATGCCCCAACCTTCAGCTGCAACACTGCTGCTTAACCCTACATGTATCACTGGAAATGTCTTCAAAGCAGTCCAAAACAGGGCAAACAAAGGCTTACGTTCTGGCAATCAGTCTCCTTCCAGCAGACTAGATCCCTGCTTCCTTAGAACAAAAGGAAACTGTTTCTTTAAGGATTATAGAGCATTGAATAAACTTATTAAATTTTGCTGGTATTTAGAAGGACTCATTAATTAGAACCAAGGCCAGGAACAGCTGTTGGCCATTTATTAATGGCCAGGAGGGCTGGGATCCATTCTCAGCAAGATGCCACCAGGTCTCTCCACAGCTCAGACCAACCCCATCTCTAGTTCTCACCTTTGCTGAGAAACATTAACCACTGCAAACGGCCATATAAATGCTGACTATGACTTCCTCCAAGCAGTACAAACAAACCTGATCTCTTCCCTGCACTATAACTATTTGCAAGACAACTTTAAAGTTGTTTCCAGAAAGGGGAAATAAAGAAGCCAGGGAAAAGAGAAATAATCAGTCTCAAGCTCCATCTAATACCAATAGGCCGGGTCACCAGGGCCAATCCCAGCAGCTCTTAATTTCAGATGAAGGTTATGTTAAGGGAAGCACAAAAGCCACTCAGACATCCTGGTTTCCAATACCACGCCAATTCTATTTTTCCTGAAAATGCTCTAAAAGCAGCTGACTTTGTTTTGACCAGAACACCGTCACCCTGTCTTAAGACCACTTCCTAAGCTGACATCAATCAGCCAGTCCAGCAGCTGTTTACAAAAATGGACAGGCAGAATTAGATTTCCCTGACAGACATTTTTCTTGTCACCTTAAATACTTCTCCTGGACCCATATTTTTTTTTTCAGGAGCATTAGGAACTGAAGTAATTTTCTAACAGCTACACAGGGATAAGGAATTAGTGAGATGTGCATCCAGCATGAACATGCAGTATATAGAGGTAAACAATCAGAAGATTTACCACCAGATTTGTTTCTAAGATATCCAGAGTAGCAGAGTGTATCCAAACCCCCACACCACAAAATTTCTAGACTATGCATAACAACATAAATAACCTCTTCTTGACAACAATGTCTCCAAACTGTGGTTCACAGGCAAGCAGAAAATGTCAAAGAGTATGGGCATGCAATCCCAACACCCCTTGTTCACAGCTAACTGAGAAATAGAAAATTATCCAAAAGGGAAGTGCTTTCCCAATTTAAAGGGAATTGCCATCTTCCAGATGTTTAAAGCTAAAGCTGCATTATAGACCCCCAACGTCACGGCAGCAAGAGCAGACAGCCTGTGAGTAAGGTATGGATCATACCTCAAACAAACACAAAGCAAGAAGTGCTGGCAGCTTCAGCAGTCCCTTTGCCAGGCTGCAGCTAGAGAGCAGCACAGGAGGATTCATTCTGTGGTTAGGTGGGGAACCCATCACACAACTGTAATTCAGTGCAGGGAACTATGAATGCTATGAGGAATAAAACCCAAGATGACTAAAGCCAAAAGAAGGGATACAACCCTTGCTCCCACCCTGATAATTCCTGTTTCCTTGCAAAATTCTAGCTGTTTGAAATATTACTTCCATCGTTTCTCTTCTCCTCTGAGATCTCCCAGATCAGATTTTTGGGAAGGGGACGGGATAAAGTTATAAAGCCTCCAGATGTATATGAACAACCCAAGGGCAAATACAGCACTGGAGCTACTTTAAAAACAGTTATAGACAAAGCCCAGTGCTGAACTGCAGGTTGAACAAACACCCTGCAGGCCCTCACATCGGCTGAAGCACTGCCAACAGAGGAGCTGGAGCACAGCCACTCTGGAAGGGTACCTGCTCCATGGAGTTATCCATCATAACACAAGAAACCAGCAGTAACACACATTTATAGCCTGGACTCCAACTGTGTTGAACGTGGTTTGTGTCAACACAAAGCTCAGCAAGTACTAGGGCTCACCAGTAAAAGTTTAAGTACAAAGTCTAACTTGGGCTGTCATTAAGAGCTATGACCATCTCACACGTTAGAAGTTCATTAAAAAAAAACCCCAACATTTTGTCCTGAGGTCAGATTTCTCGGTTCAGTCTGATGAATCAATGAAGGAAACAGGTGAGACTAATGTTATGAATGGCTAGTTCCTAGAAGGCTACTTTTCTTCTTTTTCCACGTACAGCCACTTATCTAAGCTATTCAGGCACAGCTCAAAAGTGTTGAGCGTTCTTCAACGCTGAGCAGTCTGCTTAGCAGCTGAGCACCTTCCTGTACAGAAACCAGCATGTACCAGTAATACCAAGCCTCTGGCTTCTCCTAGACATAGTGATGGCTCCAGTCTGAGATATGAGGCACAGGGGTTCCCCCACATAAACCCGTTCTTTCCTAAAAGACCAAACCAAAGGAGCGGCAACTTCTTGCTCAAATAGAGCCAACATCAGAGAACAAACCGGGCTGTGGCACGTGCTCAGCAAACAGTAATATTAGCAATCCCAGAGGCTCCACATGAAAAAAACCAACTTCTCCCTGTCCTCCAGCACGTTCTTTTTCAGAATGAGTAGCAGACCTGCAGTACTTTCAGCCTTTGTATCAGACAGAAAAAGTTATTTTGAAAATGAAGCGCTAGGCAGCAATTTTGCATATTTCCTCAGTACACCTGAACCTGTCTGTGGGGACAGAATTCCCCTGTGTCAGTCAGAACTCTAGAGGAAAAAGGAAAAGGAAGACAGAGCCACATTAGGTTTTTATAACCAACCACAGGAAAAGGTAAGCTCTTTGTATCTATAGAGCAGTAGATAATACAGTTTAAACGCCTCTTGTACCAGCACGTATCAGTAGATTTGTATAAAAGAAAACACCTGGTTAACATTTTTGTTGTTCCTGCCAAAGAAACTAGTAACTTTTTTTTTAAATTGTAACACTCCATAGAATACTAATTCATTATAGTTACCAGTAAATAATTCTTTGGCTATGGCCAACGTTAAATACTTCAGAGATTTAAGAATTCTCAAAGAATAATTATTAAAAAAGCTAATATGTGACGTTCCCTTTCAGCTTCCATCAACTTACAGCAATACTTTTCCTCCTTAAAATTAATGTATAAAGCAATTTAAACTCTTGACAGCAACTCAGCTACTGTGCTGTGACCATGCTAGCCATGGAAAGGAGCAGCACTTACAGGACTATCCCTATACACTGCTTCCTCTCAGCAAACAAGGATGATGAGGGAAGAACAGCTTCACTATATATATCTGGTACTCTATTCATGGGCTCCAGCACAGCTCCAGCAAGCGCATCCTTCTGCCTCCCTGCCCCGTCCCAACGAGCACAGAGGATGATTTAAATCACAGACTTTCTTTACTAATTCTCAGAGTTCATGCACTAAAAAAGAATTGCTTCACATCAATAACACTAATGCCTAGGAGCCCTGTGCTATCTATAGGTAAAGGCTGAACAGCACAAGGAATCTTTTATGAAATTTCTATGCCGAGAAAGATGCATTGATTTCTGTCCTTAAAGCAGACAACTGCATCCATAGATGAATTTCAGGAGCTGCATCTACAAGACTGACTAATCATAGCCAGCTTACCTCCATCATCCAGGGGCCGTTTCTGCACTCCATAACCGTAGACTGATGGGTCCACAAGTGCT
Organism: Nycticryphes semicollaris; assembly: GCA_013400055.1. Classification (NCBI taxonomy): domain Eukaryota; kingdom Metazoa; phylum Chordata; class Aves; order Charadriiformes; family Rostratulidae; genus Nycticryphes; species Nycticryphes semicollaris. The sequence goes on from VXBJ01004130.1 coordinate 42,078, forward strand.
GTAGAATTATTCAAGTGAGGAATATCTCCAATCTTAGCAGCAATCTATAAAAAACAGGGATAAAAGCATGATTAGCATAGCTGAAGTTTCAACCACCACAGCTAAACACTCTTTCTTCCACTAAGGCATTTGTCCCAGTCCAATCTTCTCTCAGCTATTTACTAAATAGGTGGCTTTGTAACAGTTCAAAGACATCAGTGCTTCATCTGTAAAGTAAACAATTTTCTGCTTGCTTTTAATATTTGTTTAATTAAGAACACATTTACCCAGTTCCTCTCCCTGATCATAAGTAGGTATTTACTCCCTGGAACATTATATTCAGGTTTGTTCACTCAAACAAGCTGACAAGCTAAACCTTGCAGAGAGAAGAGTTCAAAACTAGCTCACCAACTTAGTCCTGGAGAGGCTGCCACCACCATAATTGTGCAGGAGGACACATGCTTCCTCCTGCACCCGTGCACAGCCACATAGAAACACACATTCACAGTGGGGGAAGAACATGAAAATGCACAGCACAAGGACAGGTTTGGGAACTCCTCCTCAAAGAGACTGGATCCCCCTGTATTTACTGTACGAAGGATAAGCCAGTGGGCAACCTGTTAGCCCAGAATTAGCTTCCATTTCCTGCAGCCGTCAACTCAGCACGAACACGACTAACACTGCCTGTGCCTCTGCTTCCATCCCTTACAGGGGCTAAGAGCCATTCCCTGCCAAGGCAGGATGCAAGGAGGATGTTTACAGTCAGGTATCACAGTATGGGGACTAAGGCAAGCAAACAAACTAGGTGACAGAGAGACCTAAACAGCACTCAATGAAAGTCAAAAGTTAAGCTCGTTTCTAATGACCAGAGACATCTGTACAGAGAGATGCTGAGAGGAGCGAGCTCTTTCTCCTGCTCTCCAAGAGAACCGATGTGAGCCCACTCTAGGAACATGCAGGTGCATTAGTTCTGCACCCCAGTTAATACCCCCCTCAGGGACAGGCAAACTGCAGTCTCACAGCATCCCTCGCCCACGTAAAGTACTTTGCTATAATAAGTAAGTGCAGAACAAAGTAGTTACAGAACAAATAGAAAGCACTGAGTATTCTACAGCATTTGCTTCCTTTTCCAGCAAAAAGAAAACCACTGAATAGGATCTTTACTAAGAGTCTGATCTCACTCTATTATAACTGGGATTCCACCAGAGAATGAGCAACAAGAACAGATGAAAGAGCATTTTACACAGATCTGTTTTAAATGAAGACAAGGGCAAATGACAAATAGAACTAAAGATGTTTCTAAAATTTGAGTTTCACTGCAACAGAAAGACATCTACAGTAACTCTGGTTGTTGACACTATCGGCTGCTACAGCGGAATAAACAACTGCCCAAGATTTAGAACCACAGGGTACTGAAAAAAAAAGCTATTTGAAATAATCTTGAAAGATTGAGGGCACTGCTTTTAGAAAGAGAATTGAGCACATTCTCTTCAATGCCTTGCATGAAAAGAGCTCCAAGTTTTGACCATTTTCTTCTCATAGTCCATTCCTTCCTGTCCTCTTTTAGAAAGTCAACAACTTTGGTGTGTCAGAAATGCCAGGAGCCAGAGAATAAAAATCTTCCTGTGGCACCAGCAAGTGATCACGTAGCAAAGTTTTGATGACAAGCACCTTGCATATCAACATCTCCAAAACCTATCAGGGCTACAGAAAGCTGATTCTGAAAGCATTAACACAGACTACCCCATGGCCACTCCAGAGTGCCAGGTGATGCCTTGCTTTTTTGTTGAAAACTATTACATCCATGGTTCCAACCCTTTGCCCACACCCCTTATGTGTGGGATGCAAAGGATTTTAACGAAGGTACAAAGAACACAGATGTTTCTTGACTACTTCAATGCTGACAAAGAAACGTAAAAAGCTTATTTTATAACAATCTATTAACAGTTTTCACATAATAACTTACAAACATATACCTGACACTCTTCCTGTTGGTATAACATACCCTGGTGCATTTTGGTACATTTATTTTAACATGCCCTTCATGAAGCCTCCTTCTCCAAGTAGTAATAAAAAGTCTCTAAGTTGTGGAAACTGCTAGCTGATAGTTTGTAGCTGAAATCACACACCACACGCTCAAAGGGAAAGAAAAAAAAGTAGTCTTTGGACAGCAGAAGGTGGCCTGCAGAAGGAAGGCAGTATGAAGCACAAAGGTGTGCATGAACAGATCACCAGCACTACGGCTGTCTGATCCCACAGCAGGAGAAGCTCTGCAAACCCCTACTCATACTCAGCACACAATTATCACCCTGGCACACAACTCTCCAAGGAAAGGGCAAAATAAGAAAATCAAAGCAATTTTTACATCAGCTTTTGGGAAAATTTCTTCCCCCCCACCCCCTATTTAAACTTGCACCCTTAGCTCTAAAGTCTCCCAGCTGCCACCAGATTACACACAGACAACACAACACCTCACTGCAGTAGGAAAAAAATACCCTGCAAAATTAAGAGATGAGCTTTTAAAGTAGATGTAGCAGTTAAAATACATTTTAACTTCTTATGTTACAACTTTAAATGAGAACCTCAGTTTTTACTACAGGTTCAGCAGGGAGATAAGCACTAAAGTTAGAACACAGCAAAAGTAAGCAGACCTAGCCCTTATCTGGCTAAATGACCTTGAGTGATGTACTGCTAGCCAGTGCTTTTGCCCTGCCTGTATGTCAGTCTTCATTTTTTTTTCCTTTTTCTGAACCCAACACGTCTATTTTAACAAGCCCTGAAATACGCAAGAAAAAAGCACCCCCACCGCAGAATTGTTTCTGCATCTAATGTCCCCAAAATAAAGCTCTCCAACAAACACTTTAAAGAACAGGGCACAAACCTGAGCCACAAATTGCAACGATGAAATCAAGAAAACCAAACAAAGTTACCCATGAATTTGTATTTTTCTATACCTTACAAGTCTGTCCTCCTATACCTGCAACACCCTTTAAAAACGGTGTAATACCAAACCACTTTTAAATATGAAGCTTCTTTGCTGGGCACAGCAGGACTCAAACACCAAGATCTGCAGAATTCAGCTTTCGAGACCAAGAGTCTAGCGTCTGAGAAGCCAGACTCTCTCCATGCTGTCCCGCAAAACATCAGCAACTGATAAAGTCACTGATTCTAGGTATTAGCAGGACATACAACAATAAGGCGCTGTCACTTGACCTCTCTCAAGACAATTCTAGTGCTTCTGCTGCTCTTCCCAGTTGTCAAGCAGAATACTCAAGTTTGCACGTCGGCTAGTTCTCCAAAGCTCTGCAGCAAAACCTTCAATGACCACTTAAATTTCATGTCACAGGTGATTTTCCTAAATGCTACAGTAATCGCAGAGCCCTACACCTATTTGAGGATGACCTGAAAAAAGTACTCTGCAAGGGGATAGAGAAATGTAAGCCTTAAGGCCCCCCCCAACACCCCCCCCAAAATTATAAATTAGAACCTGATAATAGAAAGGGATTTTAAATGTAAAGGATCTTGACTCTCAGTAAGTCTCAGAATATTTCTCTGCTTTTAAGGTACCCAAGACAGCATACTACAGGCTTACCCAGCCCCAGCCTTTCCTCTTCATAGCATTCTCAGAAATTCAGATTCAGACGGTACGTACGGCAGGCTACAAGAACAGCACATGTAGGAGGAAGGACCCAGTAAGTGCTGCAAACGCATTTGTTGTATTGAAAATGAGACTTCCAAGGAGAACAGGAGAGGGTAAGAGCCAGGCAAGACACTGTTTTGTCAATACGAACAGAACTCAAGGACAGTCTGACAGAAATCCATTTTTGTCCAAAGTACAGGCAGCGCTGCTTATTTTCTGATCCCATTACCCAAAGGGGGAGCAAACGTGCTCTCTCTCTCTCCCTCTGCTCCCCAGATGCCACAGAAGAAAAGCCAACCTGCCTAGGAGCAGCTGGACACATCAATTACCACCTGTGATACATAAACTAATCCACTTACTTGAGGTGTGATGCAGAAGATGTGGGAGAGACCATCCCAAAGCCCCAGCATTCACTTGAAAAAAATAATTTTCATGCTTTGCAAATATTTAAGATGCCACAAAGAAACTCCAAGGAAGTCCAGCACAAACACTAAAAGCAATGTACAACTCATTTCTTTCAAAGGCATTCCAGATTTCTTACTCTTATGTCATCTCACACACCAGTAACTTTGAGGAATGCAGTTACTGTCATTGATAGGGAAAGTCTTTCCTGTCCTGAATGATTTCGTTATTAATAACTAAGCACTGTATTCCACCACCCAACTTTAGTTTTACGGTTCTCATGAGAACTGAATTCAGTAAATTTGATTACTAGTCTTAAGTGTAAGATTAAACTTTGAAAGAGTTCAAGCATTAAGCCAGAGATGCCATACCAGCCCACGAAGGCAAGAACTACAACTGGATTTTTTTTCCTCTGCTCCCTCCCCCCCTTAAAGCAAAAGTAATATTCAGAGAAGGCTACGGCATTGGCCAGAAGTAGTATAAAAGCTGACATTTATGTACCAGATACGCACAGTTCAGGCAAACACAGCATTAAACACACTCAGTGAAAGCTCTGCCATCACCTCCAGAGAAGCGTAAGGTGTAACTGCCTTTACCTCCCACCCGACTCTCAGCCAGGAAGTTGTATCACAGATCACTTGGGTGCCGAGGCAGATATCCATCCCCTGAGCAATGAAACCATCTTCAGTCACATTTGGCAACAAGTCACCAGTGACAATTTGGGACTGCCCTTCTTTGCAGGAGAAGGCTACCTACTCCCTTTCAAAGCCTCTACAGAACTCGATTAAATAAGTACTTTTGCAAGGGGGGAGGAAATAGTTTAGCACTTGCCAACAATTCTTTTCATCCCACAAATACTGACTTTAAAAAAAAAAGTTTAAAAATCACATTCAACAGGCAGCACACAACTCATTGCACAAAAATGTAGGTCATTGCCCTGCCACGAACATGTGCAAAGCGCACATTTCCCAACACACTTGTTTCCAGCGTGAAAGGCAGCAGGAAGGATTCGACGCTGCAGCACCTGACCTGAAGTTGGGAGCTTGGAAGATTTTGAAATCTTCCACTTCAGACTCGAAGTCGTGGGCTCATGGAAACCCAGCACATTCATTTAAGTATAATGAATTTCAGAACAGAAAAATCAGAGCTGTTAGCACAGCCAGGTTCAGGATTATTTAATATTCCATCTCTTTCACATGTGGGTTAGGGGTCCTCAAAGATTCACCCTGCAGACACAATGGTGGCACCTATTCAAATCGATTTTCAGTTAGTGCTATGTTTTAGCCTAATACCATCCAAAAAAAATCCCACTTTCACAATTAACCTGCTTCTGATAAGATGAGTAGCACATGGGGTGGCACTTGCAACATACAAAATGGTTTCAACAAGCTGCAACTGACCAGCAAATGATTATTTTCTTCTACATAAACAGGTTATTCAGAGATTATTCAACTGCCAGCAGATATTATTACCAGATATTCAACAAGATGTTTTTGCAATGAGAGGCCTTTGGTAACAGACTCAAGACAAACACAGCTGCAAGACCTCTCAATTTAACTGCATCACACAGATAACCCTGGGCTAACAGCAAACCTTTCAGACATCACATACCATCAAAGCCACAGCACTTTGTCAGCCACTGAAAAAAAAAAACGATGCGTGGCCTCATCGAGGAGGCAGTTAACACACAACTGGCCTACTGCAATACTTATGCTGAGAAAGAAATCAACAACCGAAGAGCAGCTCGTGGTCTCCTCTGGGAAGGTGCAGGGTGTTCATCTAGAACAGTGAGCACCTCTCTGTGGGCTGCTGAAGACCGCACAGAACACAGACTTGCTGCCATACTGATTCAGGAGTGAGCCGCGACCAATTGTAAGCCACTTAAGTTCCATTAGAGCGATTCCTTCATAGGTCTTAAGGTCCATCTTAGTTTCTTCAGAAGTTTTTCAGTTAAATGAGAAAAATGAGTCTGGGCAACAGAAGGAGATGTCTCCCACCTGGCCTGTAACATTGGAAAGGATAAAGTCAGCATCTTTAAGTGCCGGTTGGGCTATGGCGCCTGTATTTAGCTGTACTACACCTTGCTAAGGTGCAGTTACTAAGCACAAGCGAAGCACAACCTGTTCAGAAATGGAATAAACACTTGTGACAGACACAGAACAAGAGGTTTGATCAACAGTCACAAAATCTATGCTGTGAGCAGCAGCTTCTTGTTTCTGAAGCCACTTTCCACAAACTGAGAAGCACACAAATATTTAGAATATTCTGTACTGAAGACGAGGGTGTTGATTGCTGAAGGTCTGGTCGTTTTCATGAAAAGTTTCCATTTTAGCGCTGCTTAAGTTGAGAAATTCCTTTGGAGAGCACTTCACTCCCCCCTCCCTCCCAGGAGGGAATGCAAAGCTCCCCCTGTGCCAGAGTTTCTATTGATTAGCCTAACGCACAAGTAAGGCTTGTAAAAAACGAATTAACATTAAGCTCACGCCCACCCATTGCAAAGCGCAGGAGGACAGCTTCGCCAACCAGAGATCCCGCAGGCTGCAGACTGCCTCCCTCCCCACAGAGCAACGTTTTTTGCCGTGTCACAAGCTCCGGCCGCGACCCGCGCTGGAGGGGCCTGTCAGAGAGCCCGGCTGCCGCCACCCCCCGGCCTGCCCCTCTCCCCGTCGCCCCCCGCAGGGGACAGGCCCGAGGCTACCGAGAGAGTTCGCCGGCTCCGGCCTCCGGGAGAGGGACAGCGGGGCCGCGGCCCTGCCCCCTCAGGGCGGCTCCGCGCCCCGCCTCAGCCCCGCGGCCTAGCGGCACCCCGCGGCCTCCTCCCGCCCCCGGCCCGCAAGCCAGCGCCTACCTGCCGTACTCGGTGCAGAGCGTCCACGAACCCATCGGACTCGATCCCCACGGGTGCTGCGCTCTGCCCCTGCGCCAGCTCCGCCATGACACGCGCCCCGCGCCCGCCCGCCGCCGCGCCGTCCCGCCGCTCCGCCCGGGGACCCGCACCCGGAAAGGGAAAGAGCCCCCCGTTTCCGCNGAGCTGGTGTTGGTTCCTGCCATCCGTAGCCTATGGCATCCCCTGCCACCCTGTCCATGCCCCTGCCATCCACTGCCAGTGCCAACCCCTGTCACCCTGTCCCTGCCTGGGCTATCCCCTGCCACTCTGTCCCTGCTCCTGCCATCCCCTGCCTCTGCCATCCGCTGCCATGCCGCCCCTGCCTGTGCCATCTCCTGCAATCCTGTCCCTGCCTCTGCCATCCCCTGCCATCCTTGCTGCAGCGGTGGCTGCAGAGGTGTCCCACCAGCAACCACCATGAAACACCTTCTGTGGAAACACATGGACCCACAGCACCCCATTTCCCACCTATTTTCGCATGTGTGGTTGAGGACCATGCTTCTGCCCATGTTGCCATGGGACAGACGCTGCCAGGGTGGCAGTGACACATTGCATGAGGCTGTGGGGTTGATGAGACTCTGGCCCAGGTTGCCAAGAGAATCTTTGGTTGCCCCATCCCTGGAGGGGTTCAAGGCCAGGTTGGATGGGGCTTTGAGCAACCCGGTCTGGTGGGACATGTCCTTGCCCAGGGCAGAGGGTTGGAACTGGATAATCTTTAAGGTCCCTTCCAACCCAAACCGTTCTATGGTTCTGTGATTGCCGGATGTGGGGTGCCAGAGGCCTCTGGAGACCTCTGTCCTGCTTTGCCAGGAACTGGAACTCTGGGAGGTGCTCAGGCACCTCTCCATCTTCTGGGCTAGAGGCCCTAGCTCTGATCCAGCCCTCAGTCCCAGCCCTCCCACCACAGCAGTGCATCAGGAAGCTCTGGGATGATGCAAGGACCAGTTAGTCAAGGAACTATGTAAATAACATGCAAAGCTTATTCCCTGAGCAGGGCACTACTGCAGGGCCACTGCCCAACCCCTTGTGACCCAGGACATGTAGGCCACAAGGGTGGCGCTTTTTGGGGGTGTCCCACAAGAGATGGTGGTGCTTTTTGGGGGTGTCCCACAAGAAATGCCACCCAATCTGCTGCATGGGTACAGATCCCCTCATGTGGGGGTGTGTGCTTGCTATGGGGTTGGGTGTTCATGTGTCCTCCAGGGTATGAGAGCAATGCCTTGCTGTGGGATGGTGGCATGGCGGCATGGCTTACAGCACTGAGGGGCCATAGGGGACAACGGGTGTCCCAGCTGCCAATTGGGTTGGTTCCAGCAAAAAGCTGGCGGTGAGTGGTGGGAGCCCAGGTCTGGTAATTGTTTTCCCCACCCTGGCAACATGGGGGTCTTGACCTAAACACCACCCTCCACCACCACCACCCCCGACCCGCCCACCCCCGCAAGATGCAGCTGCAGAAAGGAGAGGTGTTCTCTCCCAAACTGCAGCCCACCACCAGCTCCTGGTGTGGCTGGGTTTGCATTCAGAGCCTGGGACAGTCCCAGTCCCACTGATCCCAGACCCCATTTTCCCAAAGCCACCCAGTATTCAATTCAAGATTCAACCTACGGCCCAAGCTGTGTTCCTCTTCTTCTCGACTGTTTCTTGCTCTTTCCAGTTTTATGCATTTCATTTGCGCCTACATGAGTAGGCAGGAATTGCTGAGGCCGATGAAATTAACTGGTGGCTTTCCAAGAGTAGGGAACATGTTTCCTCACTGGGACGCACAGCCTGCTGCCGGTCACACCAGTGAGACTGCTGATCACCAGTCTTTCCTCCTTTCAGAAGTCGGGATCATTTCTTAAGCAAACCACACATTTATTTTAGGAGAACAGAACCCAGCCATTGGGGAATGGTTTTAAGATGACCTGGAGCACTGCACCCATCCCATCATCTTCTGGCCATGGTAGAGGCCACTTCTCCAGCCATGCCCAGAGCTTTTCTTCTTCCTCTCTTGCGAACAGCCTGGAGAATTTACTAGATTCAGTGATTTTTTCCTGGGCAGGAAGACCCAACAGGCTCAGCACCAGCTCCCCCTTTCCCTGTGCAGGTCCTGGGTGGGTGAGGATTCACCCTATGACCCTCCAGCTAACACCAACCTCAAAATGGCTGCAAAAAGGGGTGACCAAACCTGAAGCCAAATGTCCCCAGCGCTGGGATGCTGGCGGAGAAAAGCCATGGCCTCCACTGCCAGACCCAGCTTGGGGCTGTGAGAGCTGAGTTTTGGTGGTCTCAACCCTCAGCAAGAGATGGAGGAACCTCCTTGATGCCAGACAAGACCATGGCCAAGGGACCAGGCTGCTAGGAGGGTGACAGCGGGCCCCGGCGCTAGACATGTAGGGACGGCCGGGAGGCAGCCTGGTGAGAAGAAAGCATCAGGCGGCAATTGTAAAGAAGGAAATTACAGGCCTTAAACACTTCCAGAAACAAATTTCTGATGTAAATCTTCCTTTTGAG
>VXBJ01004130.1:61772-73572 GCA_013400055.1 Nycticryphes semicollaris
TTACGGTGACCTTGCTCGGGAGACGATGATATTCCTTCAGCCTGGAAACCGGATTAAAAAAAAAAAATTAATTGTAAATTAACAGTAATAACACACATTTCCTTTCAATTAATTTAAGCAGAATGAGGGGGCGTGAAGAGCAGGCGTTTGTTAAGGCCTGTACAGTTTAATTATTTTTTTTTTTCCAGGAGATAATGTAATTAATTTATCTTAGAGGGGTGGGGGGACATGGTGGATCAGGGAGAACAAAGCAGTTAACAGGCAATGGAAAAATTAAGAGCCCATTATGTAAATGTGGCGTGCTTTACAGCCCTGGAGTTGGGGGGCGGTGGGGGGGGAGTGGTGCAGTATGGTGGGGTCTGAGAAATAAGTCAAATAACGAGGCCGGCTGTGTTGGGGAAGGCTGTAATTAGGCAGGGCTGGTGCTGGGGGGGGCAGGTGGCACCCTGGCAGTCGGTGGGGGCTTGGTGCTGGGAAGGGGAAGAGCCATGGGGGTGCTGGGAGCTTCCCCCCCAGCCTGGGGAAGGTCGCGCCTCGACCCCACAGACCTCAGTGAGTTGATGTTGATGAAGCCGGTGGCATCCGCGGGCTCATAGTCCCCTTGCACGTTCATGCTGTGGACAAAAAGGCATTGTCACGGGGATGGGGAGTCCCAAGGGAGCTTGGGGCTGCCTTTTAGGAAGGGACAGGACACAGGTGACCCTGGAGCTGGCTGGTCCCCTAGGCCAATCCGCGCTGTCACCCCATCATCAGCTGTGGGAGGATGGTGGGGGGAGCTTGGGGCAGGGTCCCTGCCAGCCCTTGGGAAGTGGCACATGGCTTCTGGAGCAGTAGACCCACAGGGTCAGCCCAATGGCCATCCCCGGGCTCCCCAGCCCCGCCAGAGACATAGTCCCAAATTTCCCTCTATGGTCCCTTGTGTGCATTGTCACCCTTCCTCCCTGTGCTCTTGCATCAAGCAGGGATGCTCACCAGGGCCGTCTCCTGGGTACTGCTGTCCCAGGCCACGCAGGGACATTGCCCTCTGTTCTAAGCAGGGGATGGGGTCCTGGGCAGGGGACATTGCCCCGGGAAAGACAGCGGTGCTGGAGGACACCTCGGACACTGATGGGGTTTACGGCCACGGTGGTTCGTGCCTTGGTTCAATGCTGAGCGTATCCCACTCCCCAAAGGCAGCAGCCGCCCACCAAATCCCAACTCCAGTGATTTTCTACATCCCCAAAACACACGGCTCATTTCCCAGAAACTGCAAATCTTAAAGGAGGAAGGAAGGGGGGGAATAAAAAAAAAAAAAAAAAAAAAAGAAAAAAAAAAGAAAGAGTTTACAATGATTTTACCTCCCCTGACGGGCTACAGAAAAACCTCTGTGCTTTTATTTTTGCTCATTCGAGTGGTTCTGACCTGCTCTATAATTACGTTACTTTCTACCTACTGTGCAGAGGCATTTCCACACAGCTCTGCCTCTCACAGCTTTCTCTCGGGTTCCTGTGACGCCGTCACTCAAAGGCTTTCAAACCAGCGATGTAGAAATCAAAAAGAAAAGGAAAATGGTTGGAGACGCAGGGAGAATAAGTGCCCCTGCTTTTCTTTCCCTCTCTCTTTTTCCTCTGTCCCACCCCCCTCCATCCTTCTTTTTTTTCTTCNTCATTTAATCTCTCCAAGTGAGAGTGCGAAGCATAATGAAGGGTTGGGACAGATTATTAGGAGCTGTTGATTTTGAGGGGGAGGGAAGGGGGGAAAAAAAGCCAGAGAAGAGAAAGAGAGAAGATAATTTGACATTTACTCCGACTGATCTAAACTCATTCGGGTGTATTTATGGCTTATAAAGTGTTTAGAGAGATTGAAAGGGGTTGAGGGAGGGCTGGAGGGGGAGCGAGCGAGCGAGAGAGGAAACATCATGAAGAAAAAGAAAAAGCCGGAGGAAAAAAAGAGTAATATTGACTTGAAAACAGAGATTGTGCTTTGGCCGGACGCTTGGCTGGGAGGACACTGTCCCTGATGTCACCAGGGACGGGATGGGATGAAGTGGGTTAGAGGGGGAAAAGATAGGACAGCATAGGAAAAGGTGGGATGTAACAGGATGGGATGGGATGCTATCTGCCACCACCCCTGCCCACCCTGGCCCCTCGAGCCCCACTCACCTCACCAACTCCTCGTTGTACAGCGACCGAGGGGACTCCCTGCCCAGGATGTAGACCTGGCCCTTGAAGATGGAGAGGCGCACAGTGCCCACCACCCCCTCCTGCGAGCGCCCAATGCAGTGCCGGAGGAACTCACACTCAGGGCTGTGCCAGAAGCCTGTGGGCAGGAGGCAGGGTCAGTGGGGACATCAGGGAGCCTGGAGTCCTCTGGGACACCCTAGAGCGCCCATACAGGGTGGTCCCCCCAGGCTAAGCCCTGCAAGGCAGACCCTATTCATTTACAAGGGAAAGGATGTGGTCACAGGACTGGGTGAGATGTGAGGACACCTAGATTCAGCTCGGAGATCTGAAGGGACTCCACGCGTGTCCCTTCTGCTTGGTGGCCCTCAGGTTCCCACCCAGGAGAGGAGGCTGGAACCGGATGGTGGACAAGAGGCAGTGGAGCCATTCTCCTTCCTGCTCCACAGGGTTGGGGGTAATCACAGAAATTAAGTTAGTATGAAACTGCCACTCAAAAAACACCATCTCGGGAGAGTCAGGTGGAGACAGACAGATGGACACAGAACTGGAGGGGGGGAGGTGGGAGGGAAGGAGTTGCCATCCACTGAGGCCACCATGGATGCACAGTGGGGCCATGGCCCTTCCTGCCATCCCTGTGCCCCCTCCTATCCCTAAGCAGGGTAATTAGCCGGGGAGCCCTTGGAGACCTGGAATAAAGCCTGGGAGATGGAGAAGGAGATAGAGGCAGAAGGAGAAAGAGTCCATTCACCACCCTCCGGTCATCCCCAGGTTTTATCTCTCCCATCTCCCTCTTGCTCTGCTCGCACACCGGTGCCCTCTCACCTTTCCCTTCCCAGCTGGGCTCTGGGGCTGAAGCCATTAAAGAAACAAACAATTTCTTTTGTAGTTTGGCCTCGCAGGCCCCCGAGCAGGGCTGTATCCTTCAGCCTTATCCCCTGAGTCCGCACAGCCCTTCTCCAAGGCACGGCATCAAAGCCCTGCAACCCCTCACCGCCAAAACCACCTCCCTGAGCCAGACCCCCCCTCCCCTCAGCTACCCCACCATGGCACAGCCAGGGAGGGGTTCGAGGACCCCTTCCTCGCAATCAGCACTGCCGTGCAGGCAGGGACCCTGGCTCTGGGCAACTGCCCACCTCGTTTTGTCAACCACCTCCAGGATTGATGTCGGGCTGTCGCATCCCCATAGAAATAAACCCGAGACACATTAAAATAATAACTAGCAACTTAAATCCTGACTCTGACAGCTCCAGGTGTGAGGAAGCATCCTCTCCCTCCACCCTGCCCTGCCCTCACCCCCCATTGCAGACACATTCCCCACTGGAAGCGATCCCCCTTAATGACCTTCCTGCCTTGTAACCACGATCCTGCCCTAATCACGGCAGCAGAGAGCAGGGGGACAATGGCATTTCCGCACCTGGCTGTACCTGCCGGGACGGAACTGGCTTCAAAGCCACCCTCCACAATGGGATCAATGGGGACTGGGGGAAGATAAACACTAATTCTCCTAAAATCAGGGACTAGTTGCAATAATGAGGTGTTAAAGGAAGGTGAGCTTGAAAGCCTAGCCTCAGGCACAGGGACCCAGGGGTGCTGTTTGCACCCCATTAGGGTAGTTCGCTGTCTGGGAAAGCCTAGGACCATGCTGAAAATCCCCAGTGATTCAGCATCTGGAGCCAGGGAAGAAGCAGCAGCCTTTGCCTGGCAGAGGTGGGGAGGGAGAAGCAAAATCACAATTCCCAGAGTAACTCTTTAAACTGGCGGCTTCATAACAAGTGAGTGGTTAGAAATAAACAAACAGATTTATGCTTAAATTAAAATATAAAAAAAATAATATTAAAAAGTCAAAATAAAGGCAGCCCAGGAAAAAGTCTAATAAAAATAGTCAAGGAAAGAGTAGCATCAGAGAGTGAATTAAGGCAGTGGCTGTGACTCAGTGGGAAGGTAACTGAGAATTCTGCAGCCTCAGAAGCCCTTGCCCTGCCAAGACTCTAAAATATGGTTTAAGCAGCAAATGGGTGCAGGCATTAAAAACCAGTGGCCACAGAAGGCCACAAGAGGGAACGGCCTTGGAGAAGGCGCCAAGGATGAGGACCGGCACCAGAAACCACAGGGGAGAAGACAGTTTGACCCAGTCCTGCTGGATCTGCTGTGGCCCACAGCCTGAGCTCCTGGAGTCAGGTTATTTCCAGAGGGCCTTCCCATGGAAGATCCCATGGGAATCATCCCAGCCCTTGCAGTCAGAGAGAAGCACCTGAACACTGATGAGAGGAGGAACTGTGGGGCTGAGAAATCAGGACATGTGAAAAAGAAATGTGTTGTTTGTCTGAAGGGGAGGAAATCTCCTCAGTGCGGGGTCTCCAGGAGTATCAGTTCTGAATGGGGCAAGGGACAGAGGAAAAGCCAGGGCATGGGGACACATCACTGTGCTTGGAGTTGAGCAGCAGGCACCCCAGGTGTGGCCAGCAGGGTTTTGAGCCCCCCTACGGCATTTTGGGCTAATCTGCTTCTTTCAACTTAACACCAGCAACCGAGTTGGGGTTGATCCAAGGAGCACATGCCAGGGCAGTGCTTATGTCCCCTCCCAGTGGTGCCATTCCCACCCCTCCAGGCACAGCAGCATCATTTCCCACAGCAGGCCGTTCCTCTCAGCACCCGGGGACTGAGCTGAGACCCGTCAAACTCAGCCCATGAGGGCGGCTGAGCAGACTGGATCTGGATCTGCCCAGTGAGCCACAGAAGGAAGGGCAAAGGGCTTTATGTCTGTCCCTAACTGTGGGCGTGATGTCCCCTTGTCCCTTATGGCTCCCAGCCCATCCCGGCTGTGCTGGAAGCCCCTCTGGCAGCCTCCGGCCAAGCCCCGACCCGCAGTGCCCCTGTGTGGGCTGCGCACTGCATAGCACGACCAGGAACCTCCCGTCCTCTCCCACAGCCCCCCAGAACCAACAGCAGCCAGGGGCACAGCACCTTGAGAGACCCCAGTGCCACACACCCCTACGCTTCTCCCTGCCAGGGCATGGGGAGAGGTCTCCAGCTTCAAACCCCACCATGGGGATGGCCAGAAGGGGAGCTTGGATGCTCCAGGCCCTATGGGGTGAGGGCAGGCAGAGAGATGGAGGGGTCAGAAGGGAAAAAGGAGAAAAGCGGACATTGGGGGGACAATGGGATGGTGAATTACAGCCTGTGAGCCATCCCAATGTGTCGGATGTGACAAAGCTGTGGCATCCAGCTGGGAGAGATACTGGGAGCATCCCCCACCAGTAAGCCCTCGTGGAAGGTGGCATCGCCTCCTGAAGACAGATGTAGAGCCACCTCAGCACAAAACCAGGCAGGGTGAGGGTTAGAGCTCAGCCCTTAGCACGACCAAAACTATCTTTTCCCCCATGAGCAGCCTCAAAAACCCACACCTGAATTTTACAGCCCTGGGCACTTCTAAAAGTGGGACCTGCAGCCTCTGGTAGCAACCAAGGAGGAGGAGGAGGAGGGGGAGGAAGGCTGGGAGGATGCTGTAGCCGCAGAGCTGGGCTGAAGGACTGCACGTACCGTTGTACACCAGCTCGGAGAATTTCAAGGCAAGCCCCTGCTTGATTTTCCGTACTTCCCGATCCATGGTGAAGGCCTCGATATCTAAATGCGCATGGTATAGGATCGTTCCCGCTGGGGTCTCATAGATACCTAGCCATTTTTCCAGGCAGGGGGAAAAGCAGAAAAAGAGAGAGAAACGAATGAGACCAAAACTGTCAGCAAATGACAAAAAATAATGACTTGGCTGACAGAAGGAGCTGTGGTCGAGCGCATTCAGTCCCAGCTTGCTGTAAAATGCATCTGTCATTATATTCATGCTGGGGCCGAGACAGTCCACTCCGCACCTTGCGGAGAAAATTTCTAGATTCCCCTCTTTGAAGAGGCACTCTGACGAGGCTAAATGACAGGGTTTGGGAACCGATCCCCCCACCGATCCGTGCCCAACGGTCTGCGGCTGAAAACCTGTAATTAAAGGAACGACGCGGGGCACAGGCACAGGGAGCGGAGGGCCTGAAATACCCTCCTCTCCCCTCGGCTGGCGAGAAAGAGCCCCACGCATCCGCTGCGAAGCCAACGAGGCTACCTGGGGGCTGGGAGGGCAACCTCATTTGGGGCTGGCAGGCCCCCCCTCCCTCCACCTTCCCCTGCCTGCTCCAGCTCCCCAGTTCCTTCCTGCCTGCCCCCACCATTACGACGCGGCCTGGGGATGGAGGGATACTTAATTATTTCGGTGATGGGGGCTACCACTGCGGGTGAGCTGCTCTCTTTGTTCCAGCTGCTCGAGGCTTGTTTGCCAAATAACGTGTTTATTTGGTGTTTAAATATGAGGGTGGCCATGAGGTGCTTTGCTCCGGGTGGGATGTGGATGGAAAGCCAGAGTGGAGAAACACAGAGCCAGTCCAGCAGTGGACCCACAACAGCCATGGCTGTAACCTGCCCGTGTCAAGGTGTCTCCATGAGCACACTCTTGTCCCCTGCCCCCCTGTGGGGACGGTCCCCTGCCAATGCCAAGCATCTGTGCCATGGAAATGGCAAAGGGCACCTGCAGCTTGTGTTTTGCTGGCACACAAAGAAAGGTCATAGGAAACCATTCTCACTGAAAGGAAGGTGTCCCCAGTCCTTAGAGGGGTGAAGGGAGCCCATGGGGCTGTAACAGAGGCTGAAACCTCCAACAGGCTCTGCCCACTCAGTGCCCTGGAGTGTGGCACAGGCTCAAGCATGTCCTGTCCCAGGGTGACCACAGTCCCACAGACATGGCAGGAGCCCGATCTACCATGGCAGCCTAATCCACTTCCATCAAACCTCATGCCTACCAGGGTCCCGGATCTCAACATCCCACAGGCAAGGGACGGGTCTCTGTCCCAAAGGAGAGCCACCCCCTCCTCTCAGGCCACCCCAGTGATGTTGCAGCCCAATCCCTGGGGGCAGGTCATGGGGTGCTCACTGAGCACCCATCCCCACAGGACTGTGGGAGGAGACACCTGAATTTACACCAAAAACCAGCTGTTCCCACGGGCAGGGCGGTGGCACAGGAGCTCAGAGGGCTGCTGTATGCCCCCTCCAGCGCCAACTGTGAAGCTAGCACAATAAGTAGTCCCACTCCTTCCCCTTAGGAGGCGTTAAAGCCAATTTGGGCTGACTGAAGGTTTGGGTTTGTGTCCTGACCCCCACCTCCTGCCTGTCTGTCTGCACCCTTGCCTGTCCCATTCGACCTGCTGCTAGAGGACCGGGGACCAGAGCGTGACAGCCGGGGCGGAGGGGAGGGGGGCTGACAGCCACGCTCCCAGCCTCGCCACCGAGGAGACAAGAGACATCTTCAAAGTGACACTCGCAGCATCTCCAAGTGTCTATTTTCATCTCCCCGTGTTTACAGGAAAAAGACAGAGGTGTCAGCACTGCAGCCTGGCGAAGCTTCAATCACCCCATAATTACTGCTGGAGAAGGGGGGGACTGGAGTGTGTGTGTGCGTGTGTGTGGAGGGGGGGACACAAAGAGGGGGGCAGCCAAGGAGACAGCTGCTGCTGCTTAAAATTTTCTAATTTGTAACCTTGGCTGTCAGTTCACCTCCATCCGAGCAATTTTGCTGTGCTGAGTGCGGGCTGTCACTCCTGACGGCATCCGCGGGATGGGATGGGACGGGATGCGGAGGCTTCCCAAGGGGAAGGGGAGGGCGATGCTGCCCATGGGAAGGTCCTGTCCAGATTTCTACCACTGGTCCAGGGCTGAGACCAAGCGTGGCTTGGTATGGGCTCATCACAGGGAAGGAGTTCTCCACTTTCCTCTTCCATCTACTCAGCGCATTGAAGGGAGAAAAAACGGAAAAGGAAGGAGGAAAAGCCCCAGCCGAAGGCAGCGCTTGGCTCTTTTGGCAGCGGCCAGCCCCTCCTTCCCGCTTCCTCCCCACTGATTTCATTTACTTCACTTAATTAGCCCCCCTTCGGAGTTAAAAAGATAATTTGATAATGAGGATGTGAAAAGGCGGGAGAGGCAGGGCCAGGCTCCTGCTCCTAGCCAAGAGCCCCCAGCTGAGCCGTGGCCCCCCCAGCCGGCTGCAGCGCCGCTCCCTGGCACCCCATAATTACCCACCCTCCTCCCACTAAAACAAATACAGCAAAATCGAGTTAATAGGGCTTAAAAGGCTGGCGTGGGCATGCTCAGCTCGCCCCTCGCCCATTAGGCCTTAACGAAGTTCAATTAGGAGCTTAGTAAAAATCAATGCAAATGAATTTTTCTCTTCCCTGACTCCCCGGGTCTGGGAGGTGAGGGAGAGGAGGCACCGGGTGGGAGCCTTCGCTGCCACCATGGGAGATGCCACCTCCATGGCTGTGGAAGGCTCTTGCTTTGCTGCTGACAGCCTGTGCCTCAGTTTCCCCTGCAGAGCAGCAGTCCCTTGGGAGAGGGGTCCCTGTGCTGTCCCCAGATATCTGCAGAGCCCCAAGCCATTGGGGCCACCACACAGCGCTGGGATTTAAGGCATCATCTCCCACTTGTGAGTCTTGGTCCTGTCTCCTGCCCTGTTCACCCTAGTCCCATTTGGGGTCCAAATGCTCCTGGCAGTGTGGTGGAGGGGCCACGCTGAGCTGGTCTGCACCCCAAAACCCCTAGGGGGAGGTGGGTAGCAGCACCCCCTTCCTCCTCCAGCCCCCTTCCCATCCCAGCTCTCAATCTCTGCTGCAGAACATCTCTTGGAGCAGATCTCTGGGAGGTTTCAGTTAATCCCAAAAAGGAAAACTGGGGGGCAGGATCCTGCTCAAAGCAAGGGAAAAACCCACCGCCGAGGTCTCCTTCCCCCAAGGCACAAGCAACCCCCCCTTGTCCCCAAGAAAGCCTGGTCCTCCCATGTCTGCCGACACACAAACACGGCAGCGATCGCTTGGCAATGTCACGCAGGAGACAGACATGACAGCTAAATGGGGTTTAGAGAAATTATTAAATGCTGGAAGGGTCACTAGAGCGTGTCAGTGGCTCTTAAAAAAAATAAAATAGATTTTGACAAATTACTCAGCATCCTGCATGCAAATGTACAAGCTGGCGCGTGCGGTTTGGGGTTGGGGTTTTTCCTTCCTTCTTTTGGGTTTAGTTTGGTTATTCAAACTCGGATCAAATGATTTGGGGTTTTGGTTCTTTTGCCTTTTTGTGCCTGATGCTCTTGTGAAGGGGCTGGTGCCCTGTGGTGGGGAGTGAGACCGCGGGCTGAGCCTTATCAAAATATTTGCTGATGCTCTGTACGAAGGGCAAGTTTAAAGAAAAGGAGCATCTAATTAGGTATTAACGAGATTTAAAACAAAAGAGCGGGCACAAGGAGATGGGAAATGATAATGAGCCCTCTCATTACTTAGTTCTGCACGGGGCAGCTCGATCCCTCCAGAGGTTTCTTATGAAGCTGATCCTAATGGATGATCAATACTAAGAGTCACAGACTCAAAAACACACAGATGAATCAAAGAATTTACTTTGGAGAAAAAAACCAACCAACCAAACAAACAAAAAAAACCCCTCTGTGACTTTCATCAGCCTCATGCACTTTGTACCTGTGTTACAGAGCCTTGCGCCCTCCAGGAATTCCCACAAGCTTCCTCTCTCATGAGCCCACAACTTGGCATTTTTCCCACTGGGGACAGGTCTCACTCAAGACCTGGGGTCACTGGTGGCACTGGGACCCCAGGTCTGGAGTGAACAGCAGGACTGGCAGCGAGTGGGCAGCTGCCTTCGACAGAAGTGAAGAATTCCCTGTCACAGCTTTTATCCCTTGGTCAAAAGCTGAGGGGAAGGGGGCAGTTGAGGGCTGCTGCTGAGACATGAGCCAGAGCACCCTGGTGATGTTGAGCATCCAACACGTCCCTCCCAGGGTTTTCCCTTATTTTTGCTGGTTTTAGGGCAGGGGTGGCACTAGTGACAGGTGGCCACTTACCTCTGGACTTCATCCCGACAAAGCGGTTCTCCACAATGTCGATGCGCCCAACGCCGTGTTTGCCCCTGCAGAGGAGAAAGGAGGTTGCAGCAGCCTCAGCCCCACAGCAGGACATGGGCGACCACGAGAGGCAGGTTGGAGGGATGGACAATAGGGGACAAACTCCAGAAGACAGTGTGTCCAGCCCCTGAGCAGCACTGGTGACCATCAGTAGCAACCCCAGATAGGGCAGGTGACAAGGAGATGGATTTTCTCTCCTTTTCCCCACTTTGCTGTGTCACCAGCCTCTCCATCCCTGCTTGGCATTGGGGGTGGGAGCACTGCAGGCAGCCATGGCTCTTGGGCCACCAGAAAATAAACCGTGGAAGGAGACAGGACACGCTGCAGCTGTATTCCCAATTGCCCAAGTCATTTTAAAACCACTTAATTAACATTTAAAAAGTGAACTACATGGAAAAGTTCATTCCCATTCAGCGCCAGGAGGGATAAAGACAGAGAAACAAAGGAGGATGGCTGGGGGAACGGGTGGCACTTGGCACAGAAGCGGGTGTCCTGGGGGGTCCTGCTGTATTTTTGGGCAAGCTCCTGCAGAAGGCTCTGCCCCAGCAGCAGGAGAAAGTGGGCACAGGGTGGTAGAGAGCAGAAAGCCCTGACAGAGCTGCTGCCACAGCAGAGAGGGGACAGAGTGATGGACCCAGCCAGCACACCTCTGAGCACCATAAAGGCCAACTCTCCACCCAAAAGGGACACTGCACCCCCTTGGACGGGCAGGGAGAGGTGATGCCCCCCAGGATGCAGGAGCTGGGAGTCCAGGGCTGCATTGGGAACAGGGCAGGGGGTGCCTTGAGGGCTGAGCCCCCCCTCTGCCGGGGGCGGGGGCGACACTAATATGACTTTTTAGCCCTCCCTGTGCACAGGGATCATTAACCCTAAATCCTGCACTCATGGACTCTATGCCCAGCTGGCATGTATGGCACAACTGGGGCCCAGCTGGGACCACCCCATCCTCACGCTGCTGACCACCATCCCTGGGCTCACTGGGACGTGCCTGATGTGAGATTCCACCTCCCCCCGACCCTGGGGACCTTGCCCTTGTTCCCACTGCCAGCTGGCAGGGGACAACATGGCACTCACGCGATGTCGTTCAGGTACATGAAGAGCTCCAGGGCCGAGCAATGAGTGGCTCCATCCCCGGCATTGGTGACCTTCACAGGGACACCTGCAGAGGCGGGGAGGGAGGACGGGCAGGATCAGCCGGTGTCAGGATCCCCCCGGAACATCACCCCGCAGGCGTTAAATAGATGTGACAGATATGAACTCTAAATAACTTCTTAAAAAGGCATATCCAAGCTGGTGCAGGGGGGAGACGAGGGGAGGGGGACCCACCTCGGGAGACAAGTGAAATAAATAAATAAAAAAGGCCATAAAAACGTCCCGTCTCCATCCCCCCCACCACCCCCACCTCTCTTTTCCCCTCTCCTCTCCTTCTCTCTTTTTTAGGGCCTGTGAAATTGCAACCAGGCCCTTAACTAATTGAATTTCACGCTCTGCAATTGTCTTATGGCACAGCACCTTCTGTCCCACCAGCCCCTGCCGGGGTGGGGGGGGTGGTGTGCTGACAAATGTGTGTCCCCCACCTCCCCCGCCAGCCTGGGAGGGGTCTGAGGGAGGGGGGACACCCCCACACCATGGCACGGCTGCTCGC
>VXBJ01004135.1:0-61708 GCA_013400055.1 Nycticryphes semicollaris
TGTTCCCTGGCTTTGAGATAGCCTGACCATGATCTGTAAGCAAGAAAGATAAAATAACTATTTTCTTAATGTAGGGCTTTCCACAGCTTTGATTAGGCCCATTGTGAATTTAAGGCCAAATGAGGGGATCTAGATACCAATTTTGAGTTTAAAACATTTTTAAAACTTGTGGTTCACTGCATTTGTGTTTTTTACAGGAGTATTGTAATGAAGGGCCCTAGTTATTGTTGTCAAGTGAAGTTTTTCAGCTGTTCCTGGAATGCAAATACACACACGGCTTATGTTTTGTCCTGATAGACCAAAGCAAGCTGTGGAGAAGCCTTTCTGAGGCACAATCATGTACAACTGGCCAGAATTTGAAAACAGCTCTGTATCTGACTCTTGGACATTATGTCAAGATATGTGTAACTTTGCTCAAATAGGGTTATAGTATTCAACCCTGTGCTTGGTTATATTATTACTAAATGAAAAAGAGCCTTTATATGTGTTTCTTGAGCTACATGGTCTTGTGGATCATCTTCTATACGCAGTGTCAGCTGTTGCATTTGTTGCTGCAACTAAAGGTAAATATCTTTACTTTGTAACACAGACTAATTAATGTGGGATTATTTATGAAAGTGCTGATTTTAAAGCTAAAAATAGTGCTACGGCTTTTTAAACTCATTCTGGCTGTCAGAAATGCTCACATGATCATGAAAGTGTTGCTAAAAATGTTCAATTTTTAAATATGACAATTAAAATTGTCTGTTGCAAGAGCAGTAGATGAGACATTTCCTGCATTTGTAAACTAAGCATCCCTTTCACTCCCAGGTTTCCTTGCATCTGACTGTTTGTTATGTTGGTAGGATCTGAACTCCCACTGAACCTTCTTGGAAGAAAGTTTACTGTTGGCCAAGCAGGGAAAGTGAGCTCTGCAGCCTGCCACCCTGCCCCGTGACCTTCTGCTTTAGGGTTTGGATGCCTTTCCTTTGTTTAAAAAAGCCAGTGCCCTCAGGGAATACAGTACAGTAAACTGGAACTTCAGACATACATTTTCACTTTTAACTTCATCATTAAAAGAAAGATACTTTCCCTTGGGTATACCAGACTGCTTCAGTTTTAATTTGAGTAGATACCATGTATATTTTGTATTAATAGATATTATTTATTTCCTTCAAGTTTATTGTTAGTGTTTAATGATCATTTTATACTCCAGCTACACCCTGCCGTTTTATACTCCAGCTACACCCTGCACTCAGGATATCTCATGTTGGATATTTGTTTAATAACATTTTTTTTCCAAAGAGGGTGTTTTCTCCTCTGTAATTTTTCTAAAAGTTATATATTTGCAATTTCAAAATATCAGCAAATTTACTTCTTGTCTTAAGAGTAGCATTCTGAGGCTGTCAGGGAGAATTGAGTGATTTAAGGCCCTTTTATGGCCACTAGTGGCCTGTAAATATTTCTAAAGCCACTTTACTGGGCTAACTGGTATAGTCCACTCTTGGGTGAATGCAAAATTTTGCTGCAGACGAAGGTCAACAAAAGAATTATTTTTAGCTAAACTACACTCTAACCAGAGTTTAGTTAGAAACAGATTTGGTGCATTTTTTTAAAGATATGAAAATCACGTTTTCTGCGTTGTGATGATAGCGAGAAAGCAGAGTGATGGGGATGGTTTTACAGCCTGGTGAGAGGGGCAGCCCTCTGCTTTGTGAGCTGCTCAGGGCTGCACCCTTTGTTTGAAATAAAACCATTTGTTTTGACCATTTTCAGTCAATTCTGTCTCTTATTCTGTCTTTTGCTAGCCAGAATCCAATACTTTCATATCTCTGTCTAAAAGCGATGTGTCACTATTGCTTTTTTTTTTCCCCAGACATTTTGTGGGTTTTATGAAAGGAACATTTTCAAAAATTAAAGAAAAAACGTAGAATTTATCATACTCCCTAACTTCAATAAGACCCATGACTGATTGTATGGTATTTGTTGTTGAGGCTAATACATGTCCATGCTGACTGTTGAATTGAAAAGACTCTGAATGTTCACAGAGTATAAAAGGTATATACTCTGTAACTCTTTCTACAGTTACACATATGCGCTTACATAATTTGAAAGCTGTCACATAAGGAATGAGACTCGCAAGTATTTGGGTTACAGTTGTTTGCAGGGGGCTATTACTTAATAGGATCCCTCTCTTCTGCTTTAGTTCTAATGTGAAGAACGTGCTTTTTGCAGCGCTAAGAAAAATTACCTAATTCAAATTATCCCTATGTAAATAAATTAACTTCCCATGTTCTTAGAGGCATATGCTTTCTTGGCTTTTGTTTTTACCACACTATTTTGCATTTTATTCCTGTTTCCTAAGTGAAAACTGCAATTCTATCACTGTAAATCTATTACACTGTCAGCTGAATTCGAGTCAGGTTTTGGCAGTCGGTGTCACTAATTCTGCTACGAAAAACTGACAATCGGTCCTTAAAATATGAACAAGAAATAAAGAATTTTTGTGTGTATTGGATCATTGCCTTCTAATAGTGTCATTACTTGTGCACTGTTTTGCTACTATGAGAAAAGCAGGAGATGGTCTGTTTAAATTTACTGTGCTTCTAATGAAATGCTGAAGTATGAAAAGAATTTGTCCATTTGTAGTGATTGTTACGTGACTGGAACTGTAATGTCATTCTCAGAGAGCTCAATTATAATTTCAGTGTTATGGTTCATGTTTCCTTGATCAGTTAAGACTTTAAATATATCTGGCTTTGTGTTTACGGTCTTGAGCATGTGATAATGTGTGATATGTGTGAGCACTATATGCCTTCAATTCAAAACAGGTAGTGGTGTGCAGGATGGGGGCTGTGACACTGAATTTTCCTCTGCAGCATTACGTCCAGTTCAGGAGAGGGTAACTTTGCTTTAGGAGCTTTTACAGTTGTGGGCCCTCCAGCTCCTGGCAGAAATTTTATTCTGTGGAATGATGAAACGTGGGACTGTCAGGCACCTCTCAAGGCCAGACCATTTTTGTCTGTTACAGGAATGTTTCAATGCCTTGAAAGTTTCATGGTGTGTTTTTAGTGACACGGCACAGCATTGGTTTAAAGAAAGCTAATTCCCAGTATGAGATCAAAAAATGATCCTGTTGATCAAAAAAAATGGTTCCTTGTGGTTTTAAACCTGTGAATCAGTCAACAGAGACAGGAGATGAGACTGTGTTCTGAACATCAGTTTTTCTCATTACTATGAAATCTGTTTTGCAAGGAAGTGGAGATGGAGGACAGGTAAGGCCGTAACCTCACTACAGTAACAAAAAGCCCAAAAAACAGAGAAATACTGTAGTGTGTGCAGACTTGTATAGACTAAGGGAGGCTTTAAATAGCAAAACAGTTCTGAGGCATGAACAGCAAGTTCTGTATCATGGACTGAGCAGCACTATGTTGCAGCCAGTGTCTGGAAGAAAAGAACGTCAGTAGTTAAGTCACAACCCAAAAATCTGCTCATGGCTCAGCTATTTTCGACCTTGCAAAAAGAGGAGCCTTTGTAGCACCATTGTTTTTAGTGGCTAGCTAAAGGAGGTTAGCTTTGGGAGCATTATTGTTAAGAGGTTTGTCACCTTCTGGCATCTGGAACCTTGCTACCAAGGCGCTTTCTTTTTTTAAGATTAAGTCATTGTATGAAGGCTGTATGTCAGATTTCTGTTGCTAACGCAACGGTCCTGATTTTTGAGGTTAGTATGGAATATGGTTCATATAGCAAGAATTGCTCCTTGACATGTGGTTCCACAGTGAAAAGGGGTTGGAAGAGATGGCATGTACTCAATACATATTTTTTAAAATAGTTCTTCCATTAGTGACAGAAGTTTGCATTCAGTGGGCTATAATTGGTCTTGCAGTTGAAGCCAAGTCTGTTGGCTTGTGTTCTGATTAACACACAAACAGAATTCCTACCAGTATTACAGGTTCAAAAGAAGTGTGTGAACCAAAAGGGGTTCCAGCTTGATTTATATTCCAAAGGTTTGCTTGCAGGGCTGGTCGTGATTCTTTTTTAAAATGCAAAGCAATCCCCTGAAAATAAGTTCTACACATGTTTGAGGGACTGAAAACACCAAACCTTTAAAGCTATCTTTCTGAGCAGAGCCAACTTTTGAGAGAAATTGGAGTTTTTAATACACAGTGTACAGCTTTTATTGAAAATTAAATTGCTTATCTAGTTGGCTTTGTTCTTGGGAATTAATTTATAGCATTGCTACCTTTTGCCTTAAGACAACTTGATATGGCAAGTATATACAGTGGAAAAGTGTACCACTGCAACAATATAAAAATAATGATTAATTTTAGGCTTTATCTAGTTAAGATCAAGCTCTGAATTGAATTCTCTTAGTGTGTTGACAGCTAAAGATTTATGTCTTCCAGCTATATTCCTGTTGCAGAGTTGGCAGAAGTGACCTCTCCAAAGAAGGTCATTGTTACAAATTTTGCTCTGTTTACATTATTGCCATAAGGGTCACAATGAAGTACAGTACATTAAAGCTAATATATCACCTGCTGACAGTGGACTTATCACATTGGTACCTCCTTCCCTCTCCCAGTACAGAAAAAATGCAAACATTAAGATTCTAATGATCAGAAAAGGAAAGTTAAATAATAGTTTTCAAGAACGCTGTGTTACCTACGCTGCATGTGGAATGGGTCTTTTGGTCCTCACTGTCAGTGAGATGATGTTACTTATGATTTGGTTTCTCTTCCAAATATTAACTTGAAATTATAAATACAGCCATTGTTCTATATGCATCAATATGTGCATAGATTCAAACTGTGCTTTGAAATCTCTCAACAGGGTGCTTCCCAGGTATCCTTTCAGGACGGGGAGATGAACCTTACTGGACCTACAGAACTTCTGTTGGCTCAGAGGGCCCGGCTCCCTGTCAGGTAGGAACGTCTTCTGTTCGGTGCCGGGTGACGTGTGGTGTATCAAAGTGCAAGACAAGACTGCCTTCTTGTTCCAGCTGCACCTGTGAATCTCCATTGTACTCATCATCGTGATCTCTTCCTTCTTGTCCCTTTCCCATGCTAAAAATGCACTCGATTCACATACTGAAGTACATATTTGTGCATGACAATGTTGATGAATGTCATTCATTTTATTGTGGTGTTTGTAGTATAATGCTAAGGAGGAAATATTCTACCATTGTGTAGTCAGTGTTTTTGTTTTCTACTCAGTCCTGCAGAAATTTAATGTCTTAAGGTAGAGGATGTTCTTAGGTAGTACATTATATATCAATAAATAATGTCAGCTGAACCATTCCTTTTTCAGTTAAAATGTCATCTCAGCTGCATAGCTGAAATAAGAGGAAAGTAGATACTCTCAAGAGGTTTAATAATGAGCTTCAGGGTTTATTGTTCCTGAAATCACAGGGAAAGTTCTAAGTGGCTGAAATGAAGTGAAAAAATATTTTTGTAGGTTACGTTTGTTTCACCAAAATGAACAAGTCAGACTGCAATACAGTGTCATGAAGTAGGTCAGTCATTCACTTCAGTGGTGGTAACAGAGGATTTGACCTGGCAAATGTTTCCATGTTGCTATTCTCCTGTCCCACTATAAGCTTACATTTCAGTTTTGACTG
Source organism: Nycticryphes semicollaris (assembly GCA_013400055.1). Lineage (NCBI taxonomy): Eukaryota > Metazoa > Chordata > Aves > Charadriiformes > Rostratulidae > Nycticryphes > Nycticryphes semicollaris. Next base: position 5,597 of record VXBJ01004135.1, read on the forward strand.
GTTATTCAGGTTGTGAGGAAGTCACCTTGTTGTGTAGGCAAAGGAGTTCAGTTCTTTTGTCCAGATGTTGTGTTTGTTGCAGAACTGTAGCGATATCATAGCATGTTGTATAACAAAATTAAGAAATGTTATGTAGCAAACTTCTGTGTGACAGGTAAAATGTCAAAAATTAATTTGTTCTGATTTCGATGAGAGCAAATAATAATTTGATATAATTTTGCAGCTTATAGTTGTTTGTCAAAATAATATAAAATAAAAAACATAAAATAAACAGTATTAATAAACATCCCTTAATCTTAGAGCATTTATTCTCATAAACACCTAAGAAAAACCAAGTGTTAGTATTCCCATTGTGCCTATATGGGGTCTGGGAAAGAGGCATGAAGTTATATACCCAAAGCCTGTGGGGAAGTTTGCAAGAGCAGGGACTCTAACCTTGGTGGTGTTCTGGGCCATGCCAGGAATTTGGTAGAAGGATCACCTTTCCTTTTAGAGCATGTCACAAATTAGTGTTTTCCATGCAAAAGAGTTAATTTCTTAGTTTTTATTATTATTATTTGAGCCATCACCCGATTTTTTTTTTTTTTAATGAGAGATTTTTTTATCTTGGTAAGGTTATGCTTTTCAACTCATCTGTCTGTTTGCAATTTTCTTCCCTCCTGGAGGCCTCCTTGTCACCTACTCTGTATGCCATTTTTTAGTTTTTTCTGTGTTTGCTGGTACTGATACATTATTTTTAGAATGGTCTCATCATGAAAAGGAACTGGAGTGCTCTTCCAGATTTCTCTGCAGCTGCCAGGCCTTTAAGTTACAGACTAGCTGATTACTGTTCATCATGCAGGTATAGAACTTAGTTTAGTTGCTAATGCTTATTTTCCCTTTATGGAATGTTGCTAAAGACTTCTACAGCCTGTTTCACCTGTGGTAATTATTATGCATCACCAAATATATGCACTCATTTGTCTCTTGATCCGTTAATTTGTAATGGGGATTAATCAAGCTCTGTGCATGCTATGCTCATATTTACTGTTGTCCTTATGCTTTTACTAGAGTGTTTTAGATCATCTAAGTCCTCTTAGGAATTTTCTGAGAGCATATTATTGTTTATCAAGTTAAACAAGTCATTGCTTGCATTTAGGATTCTTCAGAAGCAGCTTGTAATATTCGTTTGCTTTTAATCTTCATAACCAGATTTTGATGGCCATTGGAAATGTTGGCAATGAGAAGGACCTTGGAGGTATTCATTTTTCTGCAATGGCCAGGTTTTCTCTGGCATGTTGCAAAACAGTCGATAACAAGCCTAGATTTCTGTAGGTCTCTCAAAGCTTTTTGTTGAATCCTCCAACCTGCCTCGGCAGAGGAGTATGGAAGGAAAAGTGATAAATAATGTAGATTGAGACTCACTCAATTAGTGCCTGAGCATCGGAGTGTTGAACAGACAGGCAACAGAGGGAATACTGGCCAGAAGAAAGTATTCCCAAGAACCTTTCTGCATTGGTTATAATTTTTTTGAGATAAAGCGATTTGTCTTATTCTAGATTGAGACTGATGTGTTAAGGAAAAACATTGTCCAAAAAAACCACCAAACCCATTACCAAAATAAAGAGAAAGGAGCAGTGTTTCTTCAAATGCAGAGTCCCAGTAAAATAATTTAATGAAATATATCTTGCTTGTGCTTCTGATGTACTGAGGAGATTTTTAAAAACACTGTTTTGCCTGCAAGTGTTGAGATGGGCAGTGTGAGGATTTTTTTCCTCAAAATTATGAATTATATTCAAGTTCCAATTTCTTCAAACAGCCAACTTGGAGGAATTCTGAATACATTATTTTGTAAAGGAAAGTTAGTATTTCTGGGAAAATACAACGTAAGTCAAAGAATTTAAATTTTAAGGCAATTATTTTGATTCTTTTAACTGTTTTTGCATAACTTTTTTCATTAGGAGTAATAGATTTATAAAGAAAAATAATGGGTCACTACAGACCATGTATCTACCTTACTGGTATCTTAATTTGAATATGAGTAAAAAAGGGTTTATTAATAAAAAAGTGTAAAATAATAAAACTATTTCCACGTGTAGAAAAACTAGCACCTCAATATCTAATTTGACTCATTTTACACTGTTCTTTCTGCAAGAAAGTATTATTTATAATTCTCATTTGTGCAGGTGTCTGTCTTGTTATATTTCAGAGATGTTAGGGCCATGAAGGGCCACCAAGTCACGATACTTTAAGCTTTCATTCGAATAAGCCATGTTACGTTAAGTGATGTTAATGAAGCTAATATTTCAGCCTAATTGTGAGCTACTCCAGGCTATGAAGAAAGAAGAAAACCGCTATTGTCCCTGTTGCTTTCACTAGAAAATACTCCTTCCTGGCAGTCAGTTTGGTAATCAATATTACCTATAGTACTTAAGCAAAATAGCAGCTAGTCACCTAAGAAAATTATTAGAGCCTTGTCATCAGAGCACCAGCCTGTCTGAGGTCAGTGTCCCTTCTCCAGCCAATAATGGGTATTTCAGAGGGAAGCAGAAATAAAGACCATGATTAACATTTTATTATTGTGAAGCCTAGTCAGTTAAATTAAAGGCTTCAGACTCAGTTTGTTTTATATTCCGCACTCAGGTAGGAAAACTATTCCATTTGAAGAAAATCAGTTCACTGATTTTGGTAGATGAAATTAGTTGCATGTTGGGTAAATGAAACCTAATAGAAGGAAGATTCTTTACCTAGATTCTCTTAAAACACGTCACTGTAAAAGCACCGGGAAACCCTTCAGGAGTATTCCTTAGGGGTTGGAAAATTTCAATTTGACATTTTGAGAGCTGAACTTTGGAAAAGAGATTTTGAAACATGGGGTCATTGACACATATTTTTAATGGAACAAATAACGACAGGAGTAATGACAGTCCTCTTGTAATTTCTGATGGTGGAATTTTATTTTGGATTTGCTAGTTAAGATGATGTTCAGAATAAGGGATGCCAAGCTAATGCCATCACTGTATAAAACCTGGTATTTTTCCTTGCTTCCTTTCATGTTCTGGACTAAGACTGAAAGATTTTTAAAGTAACAACAGTGTCTTGATGCTTTACAGAAGTCAGGTAGAAATTTGTCACAACCAGTAATGTTGAATCCCTTGGCACACTATACATAGCAATACTGGTTTTGAGAACCTTGCTTTTTTTAGTAAAAATGACTGTGTTAAGGAACAGTAAACACAAATCTACTTGGAAGTGGATGTTTAGCTTAATAGCAGTGGATTAGCTGGAACTCAAAGGGTAATTTATGCATAGATAATTCATTACGTGTTTTCATTATGCTCTGTTTTGCTGTCTTCCCACTTCTTTCTAACAGAGGTCAGGGTCAGTTCCTTGGTTTAAGCACTATAGATACATAATTAAAGCGTAACTGCAGCATTTTTTCTCTTTTTTTTTTTTTTAACCTTCTGTGTCTTTCATTAGTCTAACAACACAGAAGTGGAACAACTTGATTTAAAGAAAAAAAGGCAAAATCTTCTCTCTGAAGGTTGTCTGGTTTCTCTCTAAGTCTTTAGACAGTTAATTCACAAGAACTAACTCATTTTAGTGGGGGAAAAAAAATCTGGATTACAGTAGCATCTTTACTAGCTTAATGCATTCTATTTAGTTGGCTACCTTTACAAACCTGAAACTGGAATATTGTGACATTATTTCATAGTAAATATTTAAACTTTGTGGATCATTTGTTTAGTTTTGCATAGAATGGAGCAGCTGAAATGTGCCTGTCTCTTCTAGAGGAGAGTGAGTGGTTTCCTTAACTGTGCCTGGAAAGCTCCTTCTTGACTCTGCATGTTCAGTTGCTTTCTCCTCTCCTTGTAGGGTGCTCTCTGTCCCTATTTAGGTATTGCTCAGATCTTCATCATTTGACTATATTCACGCCATTCAACCTCTTGAGCTCTGGTTTCTTCTTCAAGGCTTTCATGACATTTTCATCAGAGCCGTGAACATCTAGTTTAAAAGAGGGAAGGAAAAATGTGGAAAAGCAATAGGAGGTGTGTGGGAAATGTGCTATCTGACAGCTGTAGTTGAGATGGCTACTATGGAAGCCTGTCTGGAAGAATGGGTACAAATGCTTTATCACCAGCAACAGTACTGTATTAATATGGGAAAGAAGTACACGGACAGAGTTATCACCCTCTTTATTTGGATAGATCAGTGCATGCTTCCTCTTTAGAATTCCCTTTAGTAACTTGATGTCACCTATAGGTCAGTGCTGTCTACCAAATGCCAACACTCCTTGTTCGTGGATACTCTCCTCCCTTGGAATAGCAGCATTGGCTGGTGGGGCTGGAGGCGCAAGTGAAGAATATTCAAGGAAGTGCAGCTCAGTAACTTCATCTGTGAGCTCTCTGCATCTGAGTGAAATTTCCTTTGCCTGTTGCTTGGCTATGGTCAGTGAAGCTGCCACAAAGCATGGTCAGAATATCAGCTGTGCTTTTCTGTTTGCAAGGGAAACATTGACATCCTGCACGAAGAGATTTTTTTCAGACACAGCATCCTACTAATCTGTACCTTTTCTTAAAAACATACGAGGAATTCAGTGATGTATTCAAAGGGGTTTTCTGTCGTTATTTTTTGCCTGTGTTGAAGACTTAGATGCAAGTGTTGAATAATACTAAAATGGCAAAAGAGTATGCCGTTGGAATGACAAATACTTGATCTGTCTTTATTCAGGCAGTAGGTTCTTGTGACATACACAAGGTGACAAGTTTTGCCTGGTAACCCATACAAAAAGCAACTTTTCCTAAGGTACTGTCTTCAGTATGTTGCAAAACAATTAATCTGCTTTAAGGCTCCACCTACAGCATTCTCCAAGAGAAATCCTACCAAGGTTGTCTTAACACTTGTGATTTGGGAAGGTCAAAGTGCCTCAGCAAGGCCAAGTCCTGCTACAAAACTCCAAAATGTTTATTTCTGGAGAGAGGTCTCTTCTAAGCATCTGTGTGCTTGAGATTGGTTCTTCCGTATTCTTGAGAAGTTTGCAGAGAAGCTTTTGGCTGACAGATCTTTTCCCACAGCATAACTGACAAAATGCTAATTCTTGGTACAGTTTTCAGGAGAAAGAGTGACAGTATTCACCACTGAATGTGCTGCACTCCATTTAAATTTTACTTTTCATGTTATGAATGGACAGTTGTGCACAGTCACTACACAAATGAGTACATCTTCTCTATCTCTGTCTTTGCTAAGCTGTACTCATCAACATTTTTAATAATATGCATGGCAAGCCTTCCTGACAAATGTGATAGACTGTAAAGAATCTGGCAGAAATCAATAAACATCAAGCAATGAAGAATTTAAATAGTAAATAGTGACAGCTTCCTCAGGTTGAAAAATCAATAGTACAATGTTGAGTGTGGTCTTGGATGCCACAATCAAGCTATGCTAGACAGGTGTTCTCTCTCTCTCTTGTCACTGAGACCTCTCAGTCACCTTTAGTGCAACAAAGGAAAGGGAGGTGCCAGAAAGCATTTGAAGAAGCTTGAGTGCTGTGTTTCTAGTTGGGGTGAACCCTGCAGTTCAGATAAATTTCACAGAGATAAATCCTTTTTAAAACTTCAGTTATTTGATTGTTGTACATATCTGTACATATTCCATAGAAATTGGGTTACACACTCAGCAAGGCCAGTATTTTTTGAGATAGGAGCTCTGTCTGCTCCTTGAAGAACATGCAGGAGATAGTAGCAGCATAGCACACTGAGGCACCCTCTGGACATCACTCACCTATGCTTCCAACCTCTCATCCCCAGCCAGCAACTGAACTTCAGGCCTTTTATACTTACTTGATAGGCCAGACTCATTTTTTCTTTTACTGCAAGGTATATTGAAGATGTATAGGGGAGATTTAAAATATGCCCAGGCCACTACTAAATTACTAACTTTCTGAATTTATTTTTTATCTAGTTTGGGGATTTGTTTGTTTTTAAAATGTGTTGAATCATGGAGGAAACCCATAAATTATCCCCTCTGTTGTCAAAATCACAGCTATCAAGAGTGGAAAGCCATTCTGCATTCTCTCACCCCCTTCTTTTCGGTTTTTTAACTTGACTCTGCCAAACTGAAGAGTCCCAGCACTTTCATGTCTCTTGTGCCTGTGGAGTTTAATAATTAGCATTTTTAAAGCTCATCCTATTTAGGATCTCATTATTCCATGCTCTGCTCCTCAATACTTTCTCCAATATATTGTAAACAGTAATCCAGTGTCGAATAGTACACTGTTGGAATTCAGCTGTTCTCGTGGACAGATTAAACCTTGCTGGAACATGGATAGCATGAGTGAATGATGTCAGATTTTTCTGACCCTCTAATCTTTGAGGTTCCTAAGGCAAAAAACAGGCAAATCCCCAATATCCTGCTTTTTAATTATTTAACTGGTAGATATAATATAAAAATAATGGGCTCAAAGATCTATTAAAGTTGTTATTAAGGCCAGTTTTCTTCTCAGATGTAACTAAGAATCACATTTGTTTGAGAATCATAGATTTTTGATTAAAAATATGATGCTGAAGTACCTTTTATATACATGTGTATGTAGAGTGTGCTCCTATTCTAGATATTTAGTGTTTTAGTACATCCATAACTTTTAGATGGGCTACAATATTTTTAAAAGTAATACACAATGTACATGTAGACTATGTGATTACACAAAACCCCCTATTTTTCTTGGTGTATAGATCTCATGTTAGATTTAAAAATAAATGTATATGTTTTCTTTCGCTTTGAGTCTACTTGTAACTGTATGTACATTGATTGAATATGATAGTTAACCTGTCTTATTGTGATAGCCCTCAAAATAATTCCTGCTCTTTTACAGTTACTTAGGAGGACAACTCTTCCCTGCAGTACTTGGGCAACATGGGATTATCTGGGGACAGTTGTAATTTATTTATGTTTTCCCTGTACATATGAAAGTACATTCCCTACTTTCAATTATTTTCTGGTTCTATAGGATACAACTACTTACTTTGCTTGTACGTTTTGATTCTGTGGAAGTTGTAAAGACCATAAAAGTAGCCCCTCCCCTTTTTTTTTTCAATTAAGAGAATTGGAGGAAGTAGCAGATGGAACTGAAAGAAAAGCTAATTTCCTACGCATGCATTTTTGAGGTTTTGGTAACCACCCTGATGAACTCTTCTGACCAGCTTCGCAAGAAAAAATGTTTTCTAAAAAAAAAAAATACAGGAATATTTTGTCAGGATTTCCCTGTTTGATTCATGAAGAGAGGGGGGAATACAGGAAACAAAGAATCAACAAATAGAAATGCCTGTTGATCATGGCTGTGTTATAAATATAGTAACATGAAAATCTGTTATGTTGAGATTAGTGGTGGCTTGTTGTTCAGTGTTTGTCCATTTCTTTTTTATGGAATATAAATTCATTCCAGTGTCAGCCTTTTTGGAAGAATAATTTACAAAAAAACCCTCCCCAAAACTCCCAACAAAAAACCAAACTGTACCCACTCCCCAAACTCCAAAACCAAAAGAAAATTATATAACCTATTTTCCAGTCTTATTCTATATTTTGCTGACCAAGCTAAGAATTACTGTATCTAGGGCGGGTTGCTTCTGCTTAATCATTATGCAACTAGATAAAAGTTTGTAACACACATAAATAATAACATTCCTGCATTATCAGGAAGCAATGCCAGAATTTCTCTAATAATATTTGCACTAATTGTCCTCCCTGAGAGAGAGCTTAGCTGTGCTGTGGTTTTTTATGTTGTGTGTGACCTGGTGTAACTGTCTATTGCCACTTCAAGGATGGTCACAGCTTTCTCCCTTACACCTGTATACTACTTTTTGCATCAAATCAAATGATTATAAGACTGTGGGGTCAGTGAGATCAGTTAACTCATCCCAGAAGAAATTGGTGTACTACGAAAAAAATCATTTAGGGGCTTGGTCATCTTTCTCATCTTGCAAACGTGCACTCTCTATATCTGTCGTCTGGGTTTTTTTTGAGAAAGGTCAGAAGTCTTTTTCTCAACAGCAGCCTGCACTTGAATCAGTTAGACTGAGTTTTTAACTCATGGCAGTAGTTAAAGTGGCCATTTGGTTCAGTTCTACATGTTCTGTAAACATTATAAGATTGGCATACAAGCATAGAGCTTTTTATACCTTGAATGCATTAGAGTGTTCTAATATAAATGGAAATACCCAATAAAAGTCCACTTGCCACTAATCCTGGGTGTTGATGGTGTTCAGTACAATTTTAGGGGAGAGGGTGTTCCAGAAAATGTGGACTAACTAGCACAGAAAACAGGCATGTGATCTGCTAGAATACAGATCTTACTCTTTTTTTTTTTTTTTCTTTTTTTCCTCTTCCTTCAACATTCTAGCCAATTCAAGCACCTTCCTTTTCAAATTAGGATCACCCAGAATAGAGTTAAGGTCACCATAAGGCTGGCAGTGTAAAATACTCAATTAGAAATGAAACAGCACATAGCCATGAAACAGCAAAAATCTGTCAGAGATAACACAGGGTTTTTTTAATAATGGTGTTTGAGGAGGGGAACTTCCTGATAAAATGAGCTGACTTGCACTTTTGTTTATAGGGTTTTTTTGTTCTTTGTTTGTCAGTGAGGTCGCATGCATATGAAGGCAGAAATAAAGATATTTAAATACAATTTGACTAATTTGCGTATTGGCTTGATATCCTTAATATGTGATCTTCATGTTTATGATGTATCCACATGGGGAAACTGACTGAAGCATCTCATGCAAAGCTTAAATTAAGAACACTTAGAATAACTCTTTTATTATTATTATTTTTTACAATGAAGTCTCTCCTGACTTAAAAGCTTATTCTTTAATATTCTGGTTAATTTACTTATGTGGGTTGACTTAGGAAAATGTCTAGTACCTGATGTCTTTCCCTTTCAAATTATACAAATCCTAAAGATTAAAGAATTTGATAGCCACTTTGCATTTCATTGTATTTTTATATATTAGTGTGCTTCAAGTCTAATATTTTTTCCTATTGTGTCTTCTGTCTGATCAATCAGGAATTTGTTTTTAACATAGAGAATTCTTTGAAGACACGTATGCGATGTATTTTCCCTTTGCTTTTTTTTTTTTTTTAGTGAAATAACAAAAACAGTGGAGATTTCTGGGGAAGGTGGACCCTTGGGAATACACGTAGTGCCCTTTTTTTCATCTTTGAGTGGAAGGTAAGCTATTTTCTGCGTCGCTCAAGAAGTATATTAATGAAAGGATTTCAGCTGTGGCTCTCTTAAAATAATTACTAGTTAACCATAAGGAAAAGAAATGCTTAAAAGAAAAAGGGCACTTGAGTCTATGCCACTGTCTTCCATTACCAAAATGTTTACTAGAATAAATTACGTGTAAGACAATACCAATCCCTTTGTTCATATATGTCCTTTTAATTGCCTCTGGTTTTATTCTCTGAATGGTAAGCTAGACTTTTTGTAGAATTTTGTAAAACTAAAGGTTGGAGCCTAGGGGATTTATTGTTTTTTGTGGTGTTGTGTTGGTTTTTGTGTGTGAGGTTTGTGTCTTGGCAGTGTGTGTAGTTTTTTGTTTGAGTTCGTTGTTAGGATTTTTTTCCCCAATTGGATTACTCTGCATAGGCCCTTCTTTAGTGACGTAGCAGACAAGAAAAGTTGAAAAAAATTGCTTGCCTGGTCATGCCTTGTATTTTTCAAGCCACCTTTCAGAATTGGTTGTATAGCATTTATAAAAATGTGCACTATACCATGAACCTCTCTTTGTCACAGTACAATTACTTTAATTATAAATGATTTAACATAGTCTCTTGAGATCACAAAGGCCTATTATAGCAGCATGCTCATATTGATGTACTGTAGTTAAGACTGTGTCAGCATTTTCATTACAACTGGTTTCCAAGCTATGTAACTCAGATTTAAAAAAAAAAAAATAAAATTGTGGGCTGCAATTTGACATACATAGGCTTAGCCAGAGAGTTAATTTGATACTGGCAACCCTGAATAAGAGATGGGAAATTTCCACTGCCATAAAGGACACTACTTAATAGGAAAATGGCTGCCTGTAACAAAAAGACAATTTTTGCAAAAGTAAAAATAGTATAATTCTTAATTGGTTCTTTATTTGTCAATTTTCATGTGGGACAGAGAGCATGAAACTTTAAATTGCTTTGTAGAAGTCTATGTGTAAAGGTTTTCTCAGCAAGGTCTGAGTTTGTAACTGCACCCAAATTCATTCAGAATGTTTTATTTGCCAAAAGGAAAAATAGATGTCCACCTGCTGCCTGGCAAAATGTCATCACTGTGTCAAGAAGAAAGCTGGTCTTTGACAGGAACTGTAGGAGGTCTGGATTGTGTCCTTGGCTTTGCAAGCTGCCTGTTTGTCTTGAGAAAGGCATTTGTATTTGTTACCCCATCATGAAATGCAGACAATAGTTCTTTGTTACAGGCATGCCATGAAGGTTGTAGTGTGTACACTGTATTTCAAGATCATTAGGTAAAAAATGTGTTGAAATGGCAAGCTTTTAAAACCAGTGATTATTGTGACTGTAATACAGTTGTGTTCTGAAGTACGTGTGTGTTGGGTTCAGCTTTTAAAGGCTGCCAGGAAGAAAAAGTGGAGTTCCTTGATCTGCGTTGTGTGCATGTTGGTATGTCCGTATTTGCAAATGCTTTTGGGGATTCCTCAGAGAAAAGAGGTTTTGACAGACAGCTGTCTTTTAATTTTAGTGACCCTTGGAAGAACCATACTGATATCTTTGTAAAAGCACTGGAGTGACTTAAATCACTTATCCCTTCTATTTAATCAAACCTGAGACTAATGTATTAATTTTAACTCATCATAACATGAGAAAGTACAGAAGAGCATCTTTTATTTCTATTAATGACAAGATACAATTTATGGGGCACACTGGCCATGATTAACTTGGTCTGGTATTTCAGTTGTAAAGTTATCTTCTAGTAAGGTAGCTCTGGCTTTAGCCAGAACTCTGGTGCTTCTGCAGAGCAAAATTTTTCAGAGGTAGTTCAAACATTTTGTTAATTTTACAAAATCTTAGTTTATACAGGAACTTCAAAACTAATGGAAATACTTTTTCCTTTTCTTTTTCACCTAGATATCATTTAAAAATGAAATTAAAATTTAATGGTGCATTAAAATAATGCTAAAATTGAGGCTGTGGGAAAAAGTAATGAATTTAAGCTGCCACAGCATATGTAACTCAGGCCACTCATTCAGGTGCTACAGCACAGACAACGAGTTTCAGACAAGTGGGCTCTCCTGTTGCATTACATGAATGCAGCCTCTAAACACAACCAGGTTAATGAAGGTCATAGAACAGACTTAATTTGTAATTTCTTTTATTTCTCTACTTTTATTGGTTTGCATCTTAACATAATTGTATTTCATTAGTTCTTAGCATTTAATTTTTGATTGACACTAGTTGGATGTTTGTCATCAATAGGGCTGCAGTTCCTCACCTCCACTGCCCCTTTGAATCCTTTAGTGAATGGTAACACGGGATGCAAGATAATCTTTATGTGATAGATTGAAACTTTTTTTTTTTGTGAGTTGTTTTGAAGAAGTAATATTCAATAGGAACCAAATTTTCACTTTAGGTACATTGATATGTCATAAATACAAATTTTTGAATCTTATACAGGAAATCTAAAATCAGATACATAGTGAATATAGTGTCATTTGAAATAGTTAATGGTGAGCTGTGATTCTGTTAAATGGACTTAAATATATGAGGGACAATCATGAATCTGAGGAAAAACACAAGACTTCTGTTTTGTGATTGGAGTACTGGCATATTGGGAATGGCACATTAATATTTTATGGAGTATAACCAATAGAAAATGGTCTCTAAAGGTCATCTGTCTGATGCTGATGTGTTCTGGAAATTCAGTGGATAAAACTTGATTATAAAAGGTCTTCACAAACACATAGTTGCCAGGGTTTTTTTTGACATTTTACTGGTATCATCATACATATATATCTATGTTGAGTTGTGGTCTGCAATACAGAGGTGCTCCAGGTAGATCAGAAACAGCCTAGTGCTCCCAGCAGTTGACCACACTGAAATATTGCACCACCCACTAACAAACATTTGTTCACTTAAGCATTATCAGAAGTTTCTGTGCCACACCTCAGTTTTCAATTTGAACATAACCCAGTAACAAATAACTTTGGTTGTGATGTTCTGCTGCTCTCCTGCCACATAAATAAATAGTATTGCTTTCATGTATCAAAACAAGGAGCTTTGGAAATTGAAAAGTTTCAGAGACTTTTCAAACATAGAAATAGTAGTTATTTTTTATCTTATTATAGTCAAGTTACAAAATTACTTTGTTAGCGCTTTTCTTTGGCATGATGTAGTTGTACTTAGGGGCAGACAAGTATTGCATAACTTACATTCAAATTTTTAACTAGATGGGATGTTTTCCTGTTTCTCCAAGTATGACCAACAGGACTTAATGATTCCCAAAGTTCTAGCAAGTAGTACAGCATTAATGTCCCTCAATTTTTCTTGGTGTTTCTTGTAGTCCACTGCCTGTTAAAGTGAGCTAGAAATCCTTTCTCTAGATTAAGCACCTCATAATGGTCTATCTCATCTCATACACAGTAGAGATTAATATCTACTTTTAGTTGCTATAAAGTCATACCAGCAGAATAAAGGATAGTTTTCACTTTTTTTTTTTTTTCCCTTCTTCCTTTTTAGGATGCTGGGACTCTTCATCCGTGGCATTGAAGAAAATAGCAGATCTAGACGTGATGGTCTTTTCCATGAAAATGAATGCATTGTGAAGATTAACCATGTGGACCTTACGGATAAAACCTTTGCACAGTAAGTGCTGGTTTACTGATACTTTTAACTATCCAGGATTTTATACAATGCTGTGTTTATTAAGTGATTACTGCAAAGGGCTTAATACTTATTTCAGATAAAATGCCTATAAAATTGATATCTGGAAGAAACTTCATAATTTTGAAAGTTCCAAATAAGGTGAAATTTGATGAAAGTAATCTTCACTTGTAGTCTTAGTGAACCTATTGTGCTTACCTAATTTAAATAGTTTCAAGTTATCTTCATTTTCTAATTTTTCTGTTATTTTTTTCCATATTTTCCATATTTGTTCCTCATAAGACCTTCAGAATGAGTCAACATTGCAACGTGTTTTTTGATGTTGTTCTGCAAATGAAATAAGGGGTTTTTTGTGTGCTGTAGCATTTTGAGCATTTAATTTAAAAAAAAATGCTAGTACTGTCAAACTATGATTAGTTGAACTAAATGGTAAGTCTCACCTCTTATGACTTTTATTAAAAATCTGTTGACATTTATTACCTATCTCAAATTGCTTTAAGTAACACGTTGCTTTGATCGGCTGTAAATTAATGTTACGTTATTGCACAAAAGAGTAGCCTCTCAAATTTCACAAATATTTGCTGTAGTAATTAAATAGTAATTTGTTTTTACTTTTAATCCATATATTTAGACAGCTGAGTGATTGTTTATAATATAACAAAAACCTACTGAGATCTCAAGGGAGTTGAGGCTTAACTTTCTAAACAGTAAGCCAAATGTGCAAGGTTTCTACTCAAGTTATTTCGCTGTCAGGGGTAAGTAATGAGTGTAGTTCTGTAGTAGGTATTACCTTGTTTCTGAGGCTGTGCTTTTTGCATTCTGAGTTTGCATTTTGAGTTACTATTTTCTGAATATTTGGAGGTAAATATATTCTGATATGATAAAGTACATGCGGTTCTGTTCCACTTTATCAGAATATAAGTGTTGGTGTCATATTAAAATGTTCATTGCCTCACCTGTGCAGTTTTGTAATGAAAGCGTGTCCTGTTCAAATGAGATTTTGCATGAATCAAACCCCTTTTTTTCAAAATGGTACATGATCTTTTCTATACCAATTTGTTGTCTCCTTTGTGTTCTCTTCAAATTCTAACTAGATCTCCAGAGGCTTTAAGCCCATGAGATGTCTGTGGAGTGGAAGACTCTGATTACTTTTTCTGTAAGGTTACTGGATTTAGGGAGTTGGAAATATTGCAGTAAAATTTCCAGTTCTCCGTCAGGCTTCCCTTCAAAATGAGAAATGCGGGACACTTAGTTTTCTCCAGGCTTCTGTGATATTTTAGGAGTTGGAAGGGATATATTTACAAAGACAACTGTTAGTTTAGAGAGGCCATTCTTGCTAGAAAATCTTTCTGTCTGGGAGAGTGAAAGAGAGAAGTGATTAAAAAGTGATTCAGAGCAGGGCATAATTTAATTGATCCAATTCACCTAATGTTACAGGAACAAATAGTGTGGTTGCAGCGGCATTGGATTTAAGGAGAAAAACTGTGGGCAGTGAGGACTGGGGGGAATACTTTGGACAAGCTCTAGCCTGGTCCCATGTTCTGTTTCATTGTTCTCCTGAATTTTCTTCCAGAATAGCTATCTGCATCATCTCTCTTCCCTGCCTGTTGAGAATGAGTAAAGAAAGCAGCTTTCTGAGCTGAAACTAATTTGAGTGAATATGCCTTTTAGTTTTCTTCTGGCATGCCATGACTGTACTAATCTGACAGTCCCAGTTACAGAAATGCAGTAATTGTAATGGATGTGATGAAGTATTGTCCCAATGACTATTGACCCAGAAATAGTCATCAGATTCTTTGAGAGGAAAATCTGTTTGCTAGTTTCAAATTGACATTTCTTCATAACCCTTGTAAAAGCTGTTTTGACACTTAACAGAGACTGTTGCATAGTGTCTCTTTCCATTTTCAGCAGAGACTTTCTAGTATTGCTCCTGATGATTGCTGCTTCTGCAGCTGTAATAGCAGCCTACTTTCTGTATTCCCATGTTTATAATAGTTTTATACGTTGGGACTGTTGGTCTGGTTTTTCATTTGCTGTTAATCTACTCAATTACATTCTGTTGTGTTGCAGAGTTTCTAGCACCTCTTTTAATTGACTCTCTTATTTCTTTAAAGTATGCGTTTGGGGTCTCAAGAAATGTAAATTTCTCCATCCATTATTTTTCTCTTTGAAGTGTAGCCAGTTATTTTGCCCCTGAAGACTGCATTTAGGCTTTCCCGCAGGATGTCCTGCATTATTTTCACAATTTTTTGTTTGAAGGAGATCTTATATTTCTCTTTAATATATTTAAAATATTCATCTTCTGGAACTGAGTTATTAAATTACCTTGTAACTTATGGCCATGAGACTACTTGCAAGGATGGAGATGGGGTGTGAAAGAAACCTGCTTAAGACTTTACATCTGTACACATGCCATGATTTCTGTGATCAGTGTAAAGTATGTCCTTGAAAACCTTCACAGGCTATAGGTGAGCAGGTAACCTGTGATAACCCCTGCAGACACACTGGGACAATGCTGGTACAGTTCTGAAACCTAACTATGGAGAGTGATGCTGGAAGAATACCTTTCCACAACATTCTCCCTGCTACTTTTCCAAGTTTGAGGTTTCTCTTCTGACAGTCTCTCCTGTCAATGAATGTGGGTATTCTGACTCATGGTGCACGTATGCTGAGTGTAGCCAAGGTGGTTCTTTCTCACTGTGGTATCCATTGGGACTGCCCCCTGACTTCAGTGTCTTTATGCTGCAAAACACATTCTTGAAATAGCCCCTTCGTTCCACTACTTGCAGCTGCAAGGTGGAAGTACTGTGCAGCTCTGTTGGTCTGAGAAAGCAGTAGGTGTGTTTTCAATATGTTAATGTTTGCAGCAGCTTCCTTTCTGTATCAGTGTAAAAAACCTGTTAATTTCAGAATTACTTTCAACTTTGGCTCTTGTTGCATAACCGAGCGTAAATCCAAAGCCAAGACTTCAATGAAATACTGACCTTGTCTGACTGAAAACATGCTAGAGAAAGGTAGGAGATACATAAATTGTTCTCAGAAAGACCCCATGTTTTATTTAAAAATTAATGCACTCATCACTTCCTTTCCCCTCTTGACTTGATTCTGCTAAGCAGAAGTTCTTGATTTCTCATTCTCAAAACATGCTTCAGCTACTACTTCTATTTGTACTTGTCTTCTGCAGTACGGAAGAAAATTGGTTGACTTCTTCAGAAGGTAGGAAAGGAAAGCATAGATATAGAGGTGTCTCCCTTATTCCTTTAGAATCCAGGGTTCCTAAAATGTCTTGATTGACCAAATCTGCATGTTATTCAAAATCCAGGGAAGTCTGTATGAAAAGTTACTTTGGCCATCTTGTCTTAATTGCCTTGCAATGTTTGGGAACCTGAACACTATATTGTTACCACATTAATCAGTGTAAGGGGAGTAGTTTCACTAGATACTCTTAACACAGTGTCTGGTGTTGCAATTGACATGTCTATAAAGGCATTGATTAAGTGAAGTCCACGTATCCACCTTAGCAAGAAGTTACTGCTTGAAAGATGTGAATAATACCTTCCTGTTAATTTACCCAGTTATGTAGAAACACCCAAATATTTGCACCTTTTGCGATCACCAGGTCTTTTTTCCCAATGTCTATATATCCCATACCATCTTTCTTTTCTTTTGCACCATTTGCAGTCACAAGATATCTTCTGAAGATGTCCACATACCCCATACCTTCATCCTTTTTATTGAGGTGGAATCAGCCAGCAGTTGCACTACAGATGGTGTAGGAATCTGAGAGGCAGTTAATCTGTGCTCAGGGGAAAAAATGGGGCCTTAAGTTTGCTCATAGCAGATGTAGCAAATCATCAGAGCAAATTGGTCATAAGTGCTCAGTGTGCCTCCATGTCAACGAGAAAATACGTATCAGCCAAACGCTTGAAAAAAGTAGCAAGCTATAACTTCAGGAGTCTTTTGAAGAGCTTTGCTGTTAGAGCTTCCCTTCCTGATCTGGTGCATGAAGAACTGTGTTCATTAGTTTATTCCCGCTGATATGTTTTCATAGCAGCCTAGCAATCCTGACAGATGTGCTGTTCCTACTTGAAATGTAAGGAAATGTTGTAGTTTAGAAGTCTTATTTCATGCATAGTTCTTTAGGAAAGAGACTCTGTAGATGTGAAGGTAAGGGTTTTTTTCACGTTTAGGATAAATTTTTGTCTTATTCTTTGTAAACAAGTCCAAACTTTCCCCAAATTTTCCTGTTTATGTGACTTTTCATACCTTTCTTTTAAAGGGCTCAGGACATCTTCCGTCAGGCAATGAAATTTCAAAGTGTCATCTTGGAAGTCCTTCCTCCATATAATCGAGAACAATATGAGAAGTCGGCTATTGCTCCCCTTTGTTTTATGGATAATGAAGAAGGAGTTCCAAAAACAAAGATTCCACCTCCTGTTCATCCAAAACCTGCTCTGAAAATGATTAATCTTTCTGGAGCAAGCAGCTTGGAGGCAGGTGTACAGGCAACACTACAACAAGCTAAGAGCCCCAACCTCCCACGCCTGTGTAGAAAGTCGTCTTCTCCCTCACTGTCCCCCCTTATGGGCTTTGGCAATAAAAAAAATGCAAAGAAAATAAAGATAGACCTGAAAAAAGGTAAGTCTTTTGGAGATGATATGATTAAGTCTGTATCATATTCTTTATATTGATACCTTAACTTTAAACTAAACTAGTGACATTAAAAGTACAAGCAAGTTATTTACAGTTTAAAAGTTCCAAGACTTCCAAAATGTAAAAGAATATACCAAAAGATAAAGAAATGTTAGCAGTAACAGCTCAACAGTCAGCTTTCTCATATATTTTGGATATCCAGACTTACTGATTTTAAAAAATCTCAGTTACTAATTTATCTGGAAGGTACTTAATTATCAACATGATATTAAGAGTTGATTCAGCTTTTTCACAAGTATAGAATAAAAATTTGCATTGTCTGCTGGTAACCTTTGTTATTTTTATTTATATGTGCAAATTGACCAGTGGTGCTATGACATTCTTTTACAGATATGTTTAAAAACATACACTGCTCTGTTTCACGTTATCTGGGAAATTGACCATAGATTTACCTGTCTTCCCCCTGTTGGTTGTGAACAGAGTAGGGCTTGTGAGTGATTTGATGATTGGAGACCATCTTGGACATAGAAAACACAAAATGATAGAGTTTTTGATTCTTGGAGAAGTTAGGAAGGGGGGTCAACAGAACTAGTACCGTGGACTTCCAGAGTGTGGCCTGTTTAGAAGCCTGGTTGACAGTCCCTTGGCAGGCAGTCCTGAAGGGCAAAGAAATCCAGGAAGGCTTGACATTATTCAAGAAGATCTTAAAGGCGCAGGACCAAGCCAACCCCATGTGCCAAAAAATGAAACAGCAGGGAAGAAGGCCCGGCTGAACGGAGAGTTTTGGCTGGAACTCAGGAAAAAATGAGAGTTATGATCTTTGGAAGAAGAAAGCAGACCACTCAGGAGAACTACAAGGATGTCGTGAGGTTACGTGGGGAGAAAGTTAGAAGGACCAAAGACCAACTAGAACTTAATCTGGCTACTGCTGTAAGAGACAACTAAAACTATTTCTATAAATACATTAGCAGCAAAAGGAGGGCTAAGGAGAATCTTTTTCCTTTATTGGATATGGGGAAACACATTGACAAAGGGTGAGGCTGCATGCTGCCTTTGCTTCAGTCTTTAGCAGTAAGACCAGTTGTTTTCTAGGTACCCAGCTCCCTGAATTGGAAAACAGGGACAAGGAGCAGAATTAAGGGGGATGAAGCGGGATTCCCCTGTAATTCAAGGGGAAATGGTTAGCAACCTGCTACATCACTTAACGACAAAAAAGTCTATTGGGCCAGATGGGATCCACTGAGGCTACTGAGGGAGGTGGCAGAAGTGCTCACCAAGCCACTTTACATCATTTATCATCGGTCCTCTCTAACTGAGGATGTCCCAGACTGGAAGTTAGCAAGTGTGATGCCCAAACACAAGAAGGGCTAGAAGAAGGATCCAGGGAACTACAGACCTGTTAATCTGACTTCAGTGCCTAGAACGGTCATGGAACAGATCATCCTGAGTGGCATTATGCAGCACATGCAGGACAACCAGGTGAGCAGTCAGCATGTGTTCATGGAAGCAGGTCCTCCTTGACAAACCTGATCTCCTTCTATGACAACGTGACTTGCTTTGTGGATGAGGGAAAGGCTACCTAGATTTGTTTTCTACCTAGACTTTAGTAAAGCATTTGAAACTATTTCCCACAGCTTCACAGCTTCTCCTGGAGAAACTGGCCAATTATGGCTTGGACAGTCATACTCTTAACAGGGTAAGAAAACTGGCTGGATGGCTAGATCCAAAGAGTTGTGGTGAATGTAGTTAAATCCAGCTGATGGCCAGTCACGAATGCTGTTCCCCAGGGCTCAGTATTGGGGCTCTTGCTGTTTTGTATCTTTATCAAAAACCTGGATGAAGGGATTGAGTGCACCCTCAGTAAGTTTGCAGAAGACACCAAGTTAGGTAGAGTATTGACCTACGTGAGGGTCGGAAGGCTTTGCAGAGGGATCTGGACAGGCTGGCTGGATGGGCTGAGGCAAATGGGATGAGGTTCAACAAGGCCAAGCATCACATCCTGCACTTGGGTCACAACAACCCCATGCAGTGTCACAAGCTCAGGGAAAAATGTTTGGAGAGCTGCCCAGCAGAAAAGAACCTAGGGGTGTTGGTCAGCTGTTGGCTGGACATGAGCCAGCGGTGTGTCCAGATGGCCAAGAAGGCCAACAGCATCCTGGCCTGTGTCAGAAATAGTGTGGTGAGTAACACTTGGGAGGTGATTGTCCCTCTGTACTTGGCACTGCTCAGGCCTCACCTCGAATACTGTGTCTAGTTTTGGATCCCTCACTACAAGAAAGACATTGAGATTCTGGAGCATGTCCAAAGAAGGGCAACAAGGCTGGTAAGGCATCTAGAGGGAAATGGGATTGTTTAGCCTGGGGAAAAGGTGGCTGATGGTAGACCTTATCTCTTTATATAACTGCCTGAAAAATGGTTGTAGAGAGGTGGGGGTCAGACTCTTCTACCAAGTAAAAACCGATTGAATAGGAGGAAGCAGCCTCAAATTGCACCAGGGGAGGTTTAGATAGGATATTAGGAAAAATTTCTTCACCTAAAGGGTTATTAAGCATTGGAACAGGCTGCCCAGGGAAGATATTTAAAATATAAATTACATACATCTGTGTAGATGTAGTGCTGAGGGACATGGTTCAGTGGTAAGTTGGCAGGTTAACAGTTGGACTTGCTGGTCTTAAAGGTCTGTTCCAACCTAAATGATTCTGTAATTCTATGAAACCTTTTCTTTCCATCTGTATTTGTTCAGCTGTCAGCAGGCCGAATTTGGTGTGTATTCTTTAATTGCTGCTCCATGCAGATGTCTGTCATGGCATGGAGTAACAGGTTTATGCACATGGAGTGAAATGTGCTTAGGCAGATCCCAATTAACATTTATATTTTCTGTTTAATTTCTGTCTCTGATTTGGCTGAGAGTTAAATTTGATGCTAGAAGTGGCCCTTTTAAAAACTGTCTGTAACTTTATTCTTTAACACATAATGAGTGTAATCAAGCTGTCATTTCTTAATTTTTGTTATTTCTTAACTTAAATCGCTCATTTCTGCTTCTGAACTCTTCAGCTTTGCGTTAAAACCTACTTCAGAATTTTCCCCATTTCAAATATCATGCTTTTGATTTTGAAAGAGTAATTTATATTTTTAGAAGTCATAGGAATGTGATACTAACACGATGTTTCTGAAAACTGTCACATGGGTAGCAATCCTGCTCAATATAGAAAGATTTTTATGGACTGTGCTATTCCTGGGTAATTTTAGTGACTTATAAGCAATACCTGCTAATATTGATTTTACTCTATAAGTATTTGTTAAAACATTTATCTATTAGCACTGGAGGTTGTTTAGTTCCAAGCAGTAAACAACTTCACAAATGCGAGCTTTGAAATATCACTTGTCCTTTTTTAACAGTGTGTAGTCAGCAGTTTTTGCATTCAAATCATAGGACTTTCCTACCTTTCACCAAATTTCAGTAAAACCTGCTAAATTATATTTATGGTCATAAATACACAATTCTAATCGCCCTGATTTGTTTCAAAGACTGTTGATGTTAATGTGAAAGCTGATACTAAAACCACCCAGAGAAAAGGTAAACACCCGAAAAGGAGAGTTGTTGCTTGTTTTGTGTTATTGTGGACTATCCAAAAGTATTTCTATCTGTAACTGTTGCAGGAGGATTTGAGTGTGTGTTCTGACATTGATAGAATTCTTCTCTACACTGTGCAGAAAATAGGCTTATGTTTACAGATTTTCATTTGCTTTTTTTTTTTTTTTAAGAGCAAACCTGAATGAGTGTCTGCGTTATATTACTGACATTGTTTACTTACTTTTAATGGTTAGCATTTGCTTGTTGAAATTTATGTTGGGAGCTCTTTATCTGACTTTCTAGGTCCAGAAGGACTTGGTTTCACTGTGGTTACCAGAGACTCTTCGGTGCATAGTCCTGGTCCGATTTTTGTGAAGAATATTTTACCAAAAGGTGCAGCAGTGAAAGATGGTCGTTTGCAGTCAGGAGACAGAATCCTGGAGGTTAGGATAAACATCCATTGTATTTGCATTGCTGAGTATTGGTTGCTTCTTTTGGCATAAATATTTTATTTTATTATATGTACTACTAATGTATGGAATTAAAATTCTTTATCTTTGTTTAAAAAAAACAAGTTTTGTGGCTTGTGTTTGTCAACAAGTATTTTACACTGTAATTTGGAAAAAGGTGCTTTTCACAAGGGTCCATGGGATGTTTGAACAAGGCAGATCTGGTAACAGTTTGTTTCTTAAAGATAAATGTATCAGTTTAGAAACAAAACATGTCTTGCCTCTTCAGCTATGTCCAAAAATCTCTGATTAATAGTGAGGTGGTTAAATGCTCATTTTAAGGCAATTTTGCTCAAATAGGTCTGTTTGAAATTTTCAGGTATCTTCTTACAATCTCTAATGGGTTATTTCTACTTACTAACCTCAAAAGCTCTTAAGGTAAACAGTTTTAATAATACTTAGGTTTTGTTTTTATACTTTTCATCTTCAAAGTGCTTTACAAACCAATTAAGCCTCACAAACCCCCTGCAAAGTGGTTAAGTACTACAGACCTGCTTTCACAGATGGTGAAAATAAGGGGAAAAAGGTTAAGTGATTTGTACAGGGCTGGAGGGGGAGACAGTGCCAGAGCTGTTGCTAATTCGCTGAATGACACCTGTGTTAGGTGAGTCATACTCACAGATATGACGTCCTCTCTTCTTTTGTTTCTGGTAGGTGAATGGATGGGACATCACTGGCAGGACCCAGGAAGAGCTTGTAGCTATGCTGAGGAGCACAAAGCAAGGGGAAACTGTCTCTCTGATTGTGGCTCGCCAGGAAGAGGCCTTTCTACCTCGAGAGCTGGTAAACTTGTTATTTTGCCCTGAAGAGTGACATGGAAACAATTCCATGTTTTAAAACCAGCCCAAGAAATAGAAATGAACTGTTGTTGGCTGAGAGAGCCAGTGAAGGGTAACTGTATAAGGCTTGTGTTTGAGAAGTATTTATACTTACATTTGATTTTGATGGATATTAGAATTTATCTGTTTTCGATGCAATTCCATAGAACTTGATTTTTTTGTCCCAAAAAATGACATCATAAGCATAACTCACGGGGGGATATTGCAAATGAATCTTGTACCTGTGAGGTCAAGCGTGACCGAAAATGGATTGTTGTCTTTCAGAAAAGGAACAAACTTTAAACCAGAAGTTTAAAGTGCAGGTCATGAGTCCTGCAGCTTATCAGTAACAAACTAGTGAGGGTGGCTGCCCCAAGGAGGTGCATCTTCTAAGCTATATGCCAGACTGTGGGATTGGTGAGGAGTAGAATTCCGTTGCACTCCTCACAAATTTTGGAAGTAAGCTTTTCCTTGGCTGCTTGTCTTTGACTTAATGGGCTCTTTCATGTCCAATTTTGTTCTGTCTCAAGTGCTTAATTTTCACTGTTGGTTTTTTGGTTTTTTTTTTAACTGGCATGAAACTATGTTCTCCTTTTTTTCCTCACATAGACAGAGGAGGGCTATATCAGTGTAAAACTGTGATCTGATACATACTTGTTTCCCCTCAAAGAAGGTCATCTCTTTGGTTGCCTCTCCCTTATCTTGATTGATGGCTATACTTGACCTTTCATTAAGAAGTCCTCAGGATAAGGGAAGGACAGCATTTCCTGCTTTTGTCTCATTTTATCTCCTTTAAAGAACACAAACCACCTTCATTTTTTTCTTAAGATGCTGCCTTCTTGCTTTTCCTTTTGCTTTGGACAGTTAGCAGGATCTTTTACAGAAATCCTCTTCATTTACCGACAGTTCGCTTTTGTTTCCTCCTTACCAGTTGGACATCGTTGAGGTATGGGTGTCTGTTGCCTATGGCTAAGAAGTTGGAGGACAGTGAGAAGAGAGGAGAGTGGAGTTCTCTCCTGTGAGCCTTTCTACTTGTGCCACTGATGCCCATTTTTTCCTGTAGTAGAGCAATGGTGAAGTGTCCTAACAAAATTATTTTTGTTTTCCTTTTTCTTTTTTATTGTGTAATCTTTAAAGAGTATAATGGAAGAATATTTCCATCCCTGTAATTGGGCATTTGTTGTCAATGATTCCCAAAGCACCACAGTCATTGTAATGCTCTGTTTAGTAAGCCCGGTACTGTAGAATCAGTGTCTGTGTGGATTAGAGGGAGATTACTGAGTCTGAAAGTAATCAACTATGATATTTAGGATTTCTTTTCTTCCAGCAGCTTTTCTAAGTAAGTGCTTACTTTTTTGAAAAGGCTACCCATCAACAGTTTTATCTTGCTGGTTTTTTAAATTATAAAACACATTACTTGAAAAATGTACTTTAAAAAAAAGTATATATTCTTCTTTTCTCTCTCCTGTTCCCCCAGTATTATGCATTATTCTGTGTTGTCCTAGTACAAATTATCTGGGAAATCACTGTAACAGGGTATGGGTATAAAAGACTGGAAGAATCTATAAGCTATTTATAATTTTTCCCTGCCACAATGGCCTGCTATTAAATTCTAGCCCCTACAACAAGGATTAACTACCTTTCAAAAGGTGACTTAGTTATGACTGGCATGATTGAAATCCAGAAAGTAGCCACATTTATCCTGCTGCCTTGACCTTCGCTTAGATTGCTTTCTCTGCAAAAGAATGATGCACAAGTGATGGCCCTCACTGTCATGGTAATGATATGTGAATTCTAATACTGTTCAGTGTTTCTTGTTGTCCCAATCAAATACAGTATAATACAAATGTGAAGTTACTGGAATACTGTAGATAATTTGATGGAACCAGCCCTTCTAAATTAAAAAGCCTTTCAGGAACATCTGTTTGGTAGCTGACAGCAAAAGTGTGGCTTACCATCCCACTAAGCTACCAGATGTTGATGCTAACATGATGCTTGTTAGAATTTATGAGACGACTGAGAATAGTCTCAGCAAAGATTAAAAAAAAATTAAAATTTGTTTAGCTTTTTTGTTTGTTTTTAGCTTTAGCCATGATATTACATTGGACTAATCCTCTGCTACCTCAAAAGTTACAGTGCTGTTTTGATCAAAGAGGAAAAAAACAAGCCAGCACTTTAAATGTTTGTTTTTGTAAGGAAAGTCAGCGGATAATCCAATATTTTTCAAGGACAGCTGTAGCTGAATGCTGACTATGTAACAAGCATGCAGAATTTACCTAAATACTTGGGGTTTTTGTTAATGTCTGGCAATAATAGGGCAATTGCTTTATATCAGAGTTGGTCTTGATCTGAGCAGTTCTCCAAGGGCCATAATCTGAAAAGCTGCTTTTTTCAGATTCCCTGTTACCTGTTGAAAGGAGAAGGAGAAGGACTGCATAGTAAATGTCCCCACTCCTCATAAGCTTCCTGTGGCAAAGATGCCTCTGGAAGTTGGACCCACGAGAGGCACAAGCCCACTTTTGTGCAGGTGGCTCCACTGGAGCTGGGGGTTCCTATCTTGATTTCTGGAGAAAATTGGATAGATGCATGTTCTCAAAGCAAATAATGTAACAAAGTAACAGTGAGTAGAGTTTGGTCACCTGGGTCTGTAATAATATATTTTGACTTCACCTTGTAACGAAATGGCAGTTTGGACAAAGCTTGGTCTGACAAATATTTTCTCTTCAGTAAGCTATATACGGGAGCAGAGTTTTGGTCCTGTGATCTATGCTGATGAATTGCTAGCAAGCAGCAAAATGTATTCAGGGTAACGAACATTTACCACACCAGTCAAGAGAGAAATGTGATATGGGTGAGGATGAAGCGTTGCAAGCAGGCATTATTAAATCATAGAGAATTGGGGCTTCAGTTACACTAACCCATACAACATCTGAGAGATGTACAGTTACGTTGTTTGCACATAATGAGGGAATAAAATAGAAAACCCAATCTTTGCGGTGTCCTTACAGCTTTAAAAAAAGAAAAGGAGGATCTAATGAGATTATTTTTTTTATTGAAGCAGATCAGTGAAGTTGAACTTGGACCAACCACAGACTGTCCTCCTTATTATCCAGTTAGCCAAATGTTCCCAGTAATTCATGCCAGCTGTTGACAATGTAGCAGCTGAGTAAGGAGCCGATTCCAAAACTCAGGGGAAGATCTTGATTCACTCAATTACGCACAGTCTACAGAGTGGCCAGTGATTAGTGCATTCTTTAAGGTGCATTTGGGTTTTAAATGGGTAACACTGATTGTTTTCTAAAGGATGGTGAATATTACAGAAAGAAACTGGCTGAACTGAACAGGTTTGGATTTTCTGGCTTTTATAAAAGTAAATGGAATATGTATCAAACTGTGGCTATTGTTCTGTTGGGTTTTGAAAATACAATGTTTTGATCATGTCTATTTGTTGCATTTTGTTTTTTTCTCCAGAGAGAATGTGTGATCTGAAGGTTCCATTTCTTTTATTAATGATTAAAAGATCACTTACTCCCCCTTCTCTTTCTTTATCCCTGTATTGGTATAACAAGCAAAACTGCCTGAGAACAACTCTGGCATAACCCATTCTGCGCCATGACCCTGTGTGAGGCTTTATTCTTGTTATTTTTCATGAGCCTTCAGGATAGTGGATATGACGCACATAAGCAGAGGAATGTGCCAGTTCTGCAATTGCCAGAAATAATAGAGCACAAAAAATATTTCACTGTGTTTTTCTTTAAATTAGAGCAGATATATAGTGTAAGTTTTGCATATACTTTTTTGTTGTTAAAGATAGCTTTGACTTACCACTTGCAACTGTAATCACTGTTTCTATGGTTTCTGATCCCTGAAGAATGGAGGAGGAAAGGGAACAAACCAGCATTTTTACAAGAAAGTTAAATGAACGACATTGTATATAGGGTAGCGGTTGATCTCTAAGTCTGAGTCTTTTTTTACAGGTGTTCTATACCAGGATAGAAAGAAGCAGGATGAGTGGCAATTTCATTGAGGGTTTTTTCCTGCTTAGCATATGATTCACTTCTACGTTTCAGTCTTTCCCTAGTTAATTCTTTCCACTACCTTGAACTTTTGTGCTTGAAGAAGAACTTGTTTGCCTGAAGTGTTGTATTTTCTGTCTTTAATATTCAACGCTTAATTTCTTTTGCTTCCTTTTAATTGTTTCTCACCTTTTTATGTGCAGAAAATAATAGATGAAATTTCAACCAGGACTTAACCATTTTTGAATCTGTTTTTTTTTAGGTCAAACCAGTGATTCTAGTGCTCAATTAACCAGAAATAGTCAAGTAATTTCAGTCAGAAAGTGATTCCAGCAAGTACCAGCTCTGTGTTGTGTTATCTCTATTCAAAGGGAGAAGAAACTGATAGGAAAAAAATAAGTCAATAGACATATATTGGATTTTAAGAACATACACAAGATTCAGTTCTTGCATAGTTCTGCATAATGTGAAGAGAAGTCTATTGAGAATACACATGGCACCTTTCATCTTGAGTAACTTCATAAACTATGTAGATTTTTAAAGTCTTGTTTTTTCCCAAGAACTTTTGAAGGCAAGTGTTTAATTTTGGGCCTGTAGATTCTCTTTAACTAGAATAGTTCAGAAATTAGTGCAGGTTGTGTCTTTATCTTTTTAGAGTGAAAACACTGTGTAGTGCAGCCCCTCAAAGGTTCTTAGCTTTCATTATGCATTTCAGAAAATGGTTACTAGTTCATTATAGCTTACAGTACTGGAAGCTAAGCACTGAGGTTTGTCGATTAGTTACTGTGCTTGTTATAAAAGTCAGTAAGAGATCACTGTTAAGAAGGAACATGGCAGTCTTTCCTGTCACAGTGAACAGAAAGTGTGGCAAAAAGCATCCCTCCATTTAGCCTGGGGTTTTTGTGGGACTTCCTAACTTACCAAAGGGGAATAAATTGCTCAAATAATTAATGTTTCTTTAAAAAGTGGTTGGGTGTTTTTACTTAAACTAGATCCAACAATTATGCATTGGCAGAATGAGTTCTTACATGCTGTGAAGTGCCAATATAGGTACCATCATAGCAAATATGTTTACTGTGCTTTTCTGTGTGATAGCGGTAGTCAGCATTTTCAAGACAGCAGAGACCTTATTGTATCCGGTCTACTATTGCTTTCCTTGTCAAGCCTGTCCAAATGTTATGATCCAGCAACGGTTTGTCTTTCAGATCCTACTCTTCCTACTTTCCAGAAAATATGAAGAATCTTAAAAGGGTGGTCTGCAATCTCTGGTCATAGCACTCATTTAGGCAGGAAGCTCTGGTGATGCTCTCTGTGCTGGTAAAGGAAAAGTTAGAATGAAGACAAGCAAGGAGAGAAAAACATAACATTACTTGTACCATGAGATACTGTATTTGCTTACAGGTTTATTGCCCAAAACTCTGAAGTTGAGAATACCCTACCTCAGAGTATTGGGAAATGAAAACCATTTACTTGATAATATCAGTCTCAGTTCTAGTGTTCTCCAGAATTGTTTGGCAACTGACTAATCTATGATTTCAGAAGTATGCAAGCATCAGAACAGAGGCATATAAAATCTGACTCTTATGAGAAATTGAGTCAACATATATTTTAGGTGCATATATCCAGTTTTACAGTATTTGCATTTAATAAAACCAAAGTATTTGAGCGATTCTTAAATCTTACTGGCAACTGTAGTACCTTGCCATTTACAGGGGTCACCAGATTTATTCCCTGTACCATATGAAAATTGTTAAAAATTTCTCTGCCATAGAATCCACGAAAAAAGTTTTCCTAGGCTGACTTAATGTAAAATGTGATGTTTGAAGTAGATGTAAAAGAATTACGCACTGCTTATTGCTTTCTTTACCTTCCCTTTAAAACAGTAACCAGTAAATTGAGTAGAGTTAGACTTGAATGTCGCAGTGTTGTGACTTGTTTGCCTGGAATATATTCTGAAAGTATACAGTAACAGGAGTCCTAAATTCATCCTGAAAATACCATGCAGTCTTCCATCTTCATGAGTGATAAGATTTTAGGATCTAAGTGGCAAGATATATTAACTGCATAAGGCTCCAGCTCAGTAGGGTGCTTAAGGACATGGCTAACCCCATACGTGGGATGAAAATGGACGTTTTCACTGTGTGGCATGCCTTGATTGAGGACTGAACTAGTTAATTTTTCTCCCTCTGTTTCCTGCAGTTATGTAACTTAAAAGGTTAAGCAGGACTGCATTTTTAAAAGTTGAAGAGCAATGCCACACTGAATTACAAAAACTATTTTGCAAGGACAAGCCATTTTCTTGGGTAAAACTTGCTGTGGGATCTCAAATAGGCATGTCAAGCAAACTGGAGAATCTCCGTTTCTAAAGCTTACTCTGAATTCAAATAGTGAACTGTGAAATGCAATGTATCTGCCTCGGATGAAGAGCTGAATCTAGTTTTGTCAGTTTGCAAAGCTATAATTCCAGAGAGTCTACATAATTCAAACCAGAACCATTTTATCTAATATGACACAAATTTGTAGTGTAGTGTGTTAATGTAAAAAGTATCCAAGTGCAGTGTAATATATCTCTATGGATTTGCTATTGGATTTTTTTGTCTTAGCAGGGTGTGCCATTAGTGACCATTTAGTTTTATTGCAGTACAGAATACAGATGATTTTAAAGAAGCCTATATGAAAGCATCTGTCAGAAATGCTAAGGATGAATACATGCAGCTATGACTTTAGTTATTTACTAGATTGTGACAAGATTACAGCAGCGCGTTACCTTCAAGTATTATTTTCAGGAACATTACTGTATATCTGTTGCAAAATGGCATAGAATTTATAGGGAGTGAATGAGCTGTCAGCAAAGTATTTCTTAATTGTGGCTAAGCTCTTGGAAAGAACATAGAGAATAGCACAAATAAGGAGGTATCTTCTTTTCAAGCTTTTCTGCCAATAATAGTTACGTGGTGCCACAATTTAAATGCTGCTCTCTAACTTTTACAGGGCTGGGTTTTTTTTTTTTCCAGAAAATAATTGCAAAAGCATGTAAATGTCTTATTTCCTTCATAAGCCTTTGAAAATAACCCTCTTGGGTCTCTTGCCTTTTGCTCTCAGCTCTGAATGGCGCTCCAGGGAGTTGGCATCTCTTATCAGAAATGAGCAGCCAGGCAAGGGGCAGCCAGCATATTGAGAGACCATAATAGTGTGTTGGTCAAGGGCACCAGACAGGTACTGAAAGGTCTCTTGTTGTGTTAAACAAATGCTATTTCCTTCCTGCCTTAAATGGGAGCTAATTTTTTTGTAAGCTTCTCTTTTGGCAAAAGAACAATAGGGATAAATAAGGCAACCTTTCCAGTGAGAGATATGCATTAGATTATCATAAATCCACAGATCAAAAGGGCCGTGGTCAATGAGAACAGGCGTTGTAAGATTAAATAAAAGGACTAATTGAAAGCGGTGTCCCATGGTAGACAGAGGATTGACACAATATTGAGTAGATATAGCCATGGACTAACTAAAAAGGGGAAAAATGCAATGCACACTACCTTTTTTCAAAGATTGCAATTCTGTTTGTACTGGTGACTGAGCAGATTTTGTGTGTCATGGGAATCAGTGAAGGCTAAAAGTGCATTCTGTCTATTCTTTAAAATACTAAGAATTCTTTGGTGAGGCTTAATTATATACCAGTAAAATTTTAGATTGTTTTAAGAATCCCTTATTATAGCCTTTTAATTAAGAGATCACAGACCTGGGGTAATAGATGTGCTTTTAAAATTTAAATAAAATCATTGGCAGAACATCAATTAATCAAATATACTCTGATACTCTTAGATAAAGGTTTTCAATCTGTATTGCTGAATGTTATTTAGTACTTATTAGGGCTTTCTTCTCTCAAATCTCACAAACTCTGTATTCTCTCACCTTCGTATAAACTCTTCTGAACTTCTCTGTCTGGTTTGTTGTGATTCAGTAAATGTCAGAATAGATTTTTACTGAGGTTCCATGGAGGTATCTCAGTAGATCAAAACATTCCTGTCCTGATTTCTCTTGTGAGGGATGGTACCTGCTTGGGTGTTTGGTCAGCTGAGTCTGGACAGCAAGCGGGAAGATTGGCTCTTTCAGAGTCAGAGATTGGCTTCCTCTGACTGTTGCACTCTGGTACAGGAGAAATCACCTGGAGAAATCAGGCGGTATCTTCCCCAAGCAGTTGAGAGAAGTCGGGAACTAGAGTGCTGGATGGTGCAACCAAGAGGATGCTTTTGGAGCAGGAGCTGAGGCTGGCAGACTCCTATATATAGTAGGGAACAAGCATCAGCAGGTTGCAGATGGGACTGGGAAGAGAGATGTGCATACCTAGAGTGGACCTTTTAGAGCTTGTTGCAGCTGGGGATGCTGGTGAAAGCTGATGGCTAAGATTTAGTAAAGCTGAAGGAAGGATCTAGCCAGCAAGGAGAAAGTGAGCAGTGGAGATTGATCCCACCCCACCCCAACCCTCAAGTTTTTTATTTTTAAACATCATTATTTTAATATATTTGTATATTACACATTATTATATTAATGTAGAATATGTTCTATATAAATGTTTTATTAATATATAAAATATAGATTTAATTCTTATTTTTAACTTTAACCTGTTTCTCTGTTAAGTATGTTTTATTGATACTTAAGATTTTAAAATCCCTTTTGCTGTCTTCAATATGCACATCTTAAAAGAAAAGTATGGACCCGACAGTCTCAAAGCTCTTGCCAACTTGAGGTCTCATCCCTTGGCTATCTGGACTTTGATTTATGTGAAGATTTCTCATTTATCATAGTACCATTGAGTGAGTTACCTGTGTCTGCAATAGGGAATACCTTCAGTGATATACTATCATTTAATTCCTGAAGTGTTGAGGTGTGATACGTTTGTCATGGAAAATACATGATGTGATTCTTGACTGGGTAATTTATAACATTAAACAGTAAGTTTTTCCTGGGCTAGAAATGTATTTGTGTTGCAGCTTATTTCAGAATTCAGATTCTAGGATGATCTTGGGGTAAGAAGTCTTTCTAATAGAATTCAAGTTTTAGTGCGTTTGAGAGGACTTCCTTTACCAGATCGTAATTCAGCTGATGGTGGTTGCTCTATTGTAAAGTATTGATGTCTTTCAATAAAGTTTTAGCAAAGTCAGGGAAATAGAGGCAGCAGGAATTCAGCTCTGTGAATCATTAGCAACCTTTAATATGCATACCTGCATATTCTAGGAACAGGGACCATCACTCATGAAATTAGTTGCCAAATTAAGCAGTTTATTGATGAGCTCTTAACTTGAGGATGGCTGGAAATCATCTTGGTCATCAGTGAAAAGGTACTCCTTGGGAAGAGCACTATCATCAGGATAACAGTTTGAAACCGTTTAGGAAGTAGAAGATTAAACCAAACTGCTAGAGTCTATTCACCCCTTTATTTCTCCTCTGGCTTTCCTTATTTTTGCTGCTTCTCACATTTTCCCAGAGAGCAAAGCTGTAAATCTTTTATTTGCATCAAAGAGTCTTGATGTTATAGACTGACTACCAGCCATTTGGTATCAGATGCCATGCAATGAGTAGCAAATGAAAATTTTAAGGGAATAAAGACAGAGTTTACTTGGTTTATAATGAATTCATCATTGATTTGTAGATGTACATCTCCTTTCCAGTTACCTATCCCTGTGAAATCATTGAAGTGTCATTCAGCCTCCTTCATGGGTAACAATTTTTTTATAGTACTATTGAACAAAATTCAGCGTTATTTTTCAATCTACTTTTGCTTGATCTTAGGGTAAGGCTAAGTATAAGTAATGAAAAGGAGAGATTTTTAGGATAATTGGACTATGTTGAACAAGAAACATTTGTGAAGGCCTTTGGGGAAGATTAGAGAGTTCTCCGGTAATAGGTAAAAGCAGCTGTTTTTTAAATGTAAATTAAATTTACTAAGGTTTTTATATGATGAAATTACCTCTTTCCCAGAGACTTTGCAGCAAGGAAAATGGTAGTCAAATGTTAAGAATTCCAAATTAGGTACTCAGGAAAGCAGAGGAAATTAAATACTTACAAAAATTTACTGCACTTGTCTGGTGTCCTGCTGAATACATCTTAACGTTTGGTAGAAAGCATATCCAGGCATGCTAGATCCAGTGATCTAGGAGGTTACTTAACAAGAACTAGTGCATGGCATAGTTACGTTAAAGAAAGCTGGGGAATATTATAGAACATTGAACAAGACTGTTATTTTTTTCTAATTACTCTGCTTTTAGCAATTTATTTTATCAGAATCTAAAATTGAACTAAGTTATGTTGAAAAACTCCATGTAGTACTGTTATCTTAAGTAAGCTTATAGTGGGAGAGTTCTTGTGATCACCTAGTCAGTCTTTTTTCCCCAGATGCTGAGAGCAAAGGTTTTCTTTGAGACTCACCAACATTTTCTTGCCTGCTATTTAAGTGAGTTATTTCCAAAGATTGCCTGGAAAACATACTACTTTAATGTGTTTCGAAGACTATTATTATGTCCCCTTTTAGGCTTTTTTTCCCCCCCCCAATTTTAAACAAGGTCGTTAGATTGCTGTCCTCTGGCATCCATCCAGCTTGTTTCTTGAAGCCTAGAGCTGAGCACAGTGCTGCTGTGGAGCCTGTTCCATAGAGAAGGGGACAACATCCTGCCTCCTACAGCCACCACTGCTCCCAGCATGGCCAAGGCTTTGGGCACAGCAGGGAGCTGCAACCTTGTCATCCATGTCACGGGTGGGTCAGAGACAAGAGTGATAATACAAATGAGAATGGTATTGATTAAAGTGCTTGGCTCAAATTCAAGCAGACTCATCTGCCTAGTTTATTTTCATATATTGGCTTGAGGAATGTTTAGATTCTGTTGTCTTTGGGTTTTTACAAGTTTGTGTTAACAAATGCATGAAGTCCTTAGCCTTAAAATAATGTGCATCTTGGAGCTTTAAGTGAAGTATGTAAGATGCTGCTGGGAAAGACACTAACAAAAAAAAAAGCATATATTTTTATTGACAAAAATACTGTGCCACCTTTTCCTTGAAAGTTTCTTTTGTTTAGAATAATAGACTTTGTGCCAGGATGTACCTTCAGCCATCCCCATTAAAAATTGATCTGAATGTAACCAAATTCAGTTTTATATGAAGTCTGAGTTCATCTTGGGGTAACATTATAAAGCAATTCATGACTGCATGGGCACTGGGAACTTTTATGTCCTGTGATAACAACCCCCCTCACTGCTTTCCTCATGGAATTGGGAAAGACAAAACCAAGTATTGATATACGGAAGGGGAAATAGTCTGGTGCTGGTGTCGTGGATTAAAGTGGAAGAATAGCAGCAGCACACAGGAACTGCTTGCCTGGGGAGCCTGGAGCATGATACGAAAAGGACTCCCTAGACTGCCTGGATGCAGTCCTGAGTGATGTGCTCTAGGCAATGCTGCTTTAGCAGGGGAGTTGGACAAGTCCCTTCCAACTCTGAAATTCCGTGATTCTGTGATAGAATAAAAGGGCTGCAGGAAACATCACATGTCTGGGACCCCGAGAGAAATTTCTTCTGTCCAAACCTGCACAGAATATGTCATTTGAGTGGAGTTCTGATCTAAGAGTTCTGAATTGGCTGATGGGAATATGTGCATTTTGAAAAAAAAAAAAAAAATGTGCAGAAAATCTTCTCTCTAAAACCTAGAGAAAGTTAAATGCAAAATGCTCGTGTTAGAAAGCCAGTAATAGTGGAGGTTTTCCTTCCACTGATTCTTTTGAAGGAAGTCAGAACAGGAGTGTTTACAAATTATCGTTCTGTGTTGTTCACTGTAGTAAATATGAATTTGTAGGTTTTGAGGGATTATGTTTAGGAAGTCTCTATGTCCATAGTTAAGAAATAAAATTTAGAGATTTCAGATACAACTGAGAGTTGTCTACTTCTGGTGAACAAAGACAAAAGCACAAAGGGGGTAATACAGGTGCTAAAGATGAGTGCTGGCATTGAAACAATTGTCAGTCTTAATGCTTTGCCATTTTTATATTTGGTAGTTAGGCAAATTATGTTGACATAATATCATGTACTTACATTCCAGGAAGAATTTGAACATAGTCCATATTGGGATTGAGTTTTATAGTCCTAACTCTCTGCTCCCCTAATTCGTCTCTAGCCTGTAACTGCTTCTCATCAGTGAAAAGGCATCTGAAAGAAATGAAAGTATCCTTAGTGGTTACCGTTTCTAATTTTTCATTGCTTTGGGATGTTAATTTCTGTTCTTAGTTCTGTGATCGTATCTCTTGTTGATCAAACAGCATAATAGATGAATATATGGGACTACTCTGGCTGCTGAGAAAACATCTGTACTGCTGGCAGCTTTGCTGACAATTGTATTGATACTGTACATGCTGCAGCTTAAGCCCTGGAACTGATCCTTCATTAGGTAAGAGGAGGATAGGCCCAGCTACTACACTCCTCCTCTACTTCATATTTTGATGTAAGACTTTGATGCCCCTTGAAAGCAGCCTATAGTATTTTTTTTCACCTTATGCTTGTCCGTGTATTTAATTTTCAGATTTTTTTTGCCTATCAATTTTTTAACACTACTGTTATAAAGAATAGAAAATGTCCAAATGACAAGAAACATAAGCTAATAATTTGTCTTAGAGTTACCATGGAGAAGGAAGAGTCCAATAAAATCAGATGTCATATGTAAGGTCTTTTCCACTTATACTTTTCATGACACTTTACTCTATAGTAGGTCTCCTTATCCTAATTTTATTTCTGTAGAGTGCCAGTATGAATATTTAGGGAAGGATTTGATTTTGTTTAATTTCATTAATCTAACCTGCTTTAAAAACAAGCTCTCCACCACCAGCTTACAACCCTACAATGCTGGAGATACAGTACACAGCAAAAAAAGTTTTTTCTAATCTTTCCTAGCTATAGATGCTTGACTTGACAGTCTTGTAAACAACAGTCTAAATCTAGGAAAAATCTTGGTATCAACCAATACCATAAGGAAAAAAAAATTCCAAATCTCTATGGAATAAAAGTATATACAAAGGGAGGTAGTGCAGAATAAGTTACTGTTTTCAATTCTCACCCTCGCTTTTGTTACACTGACTTCCCTCTATAGGTTTAAGGGAAGGATAATTTTTTTAAGGATGAAAGTCAATTTTCGGAGGGGAATGGGATTTAACAGTACAACAGTCATTACAGTTTGTGAGCTACATGTAAAGATGTTGAGAGTTTTATGCCTTACATTTTAAATGCAGCTGTGTTTAATATAAATGTCTTTTTTATATTCTACATGATATAAAACTGATGTTGCAGCATCAGTAAAATACCTTCTATTTAGGCATATTCCTAGATATCATTAAAAAATAACATTTTAAGCCAGGTCATGTGACAAAATGTCAGCTAAATGCATTGCTGATTATAAGGCTGCTTCTTCAAGCTACTTTCTGGAAAAGACGACTGTTTCTTGCCATATAAACCATACAACAAGTTTATGCAATGTCTCTGCCCCCTTTACACCCATATTTTCATCCTTGTTTTCTCCAACAGAAGGGAGAGCCAAACTGCAGTATTCTTTCTCCGGAAGCCACAGAGCAGCTGACCTTTGAGATTCCTCTGAATGATTCAGGCTCTGCTGGACTTGGTGTGAGCTTAAAAGGCAACAAGTCTCGGGAGACTGGAGCTGATCTTGGGATTTTCATCAAATCTGTTATTCACGGAGGTGCTGCTTTTAAGGTATGAAAGAAAGAAATCAAAAGATGAGTATGTTAGAATTCTTATGTTTCTATGTTGGGTTCTGAATCTCACTTGATAAACATTCTAGGAATGCATACCTTTTTGTCACTCATTCCTTTAGGTGAACTACGAATCCACTAATGTTTTGTCCCAGGATTCTGCTATAGTGGTAGGGCTTGCCAGAAGGAAAGAGAATTGGTGGAAACTTTGGGGGTAGGGGGAGCATTTGGATGCTGCAGGAAATGGGGAAGGGCAAGAAGGATAAGGGTGAGTAGATACAAGAAGAGCCTGCTTCCCAGCTTCCCCACAGCCCACAGAAGTGCATGGTTTTGGGGTTTTTTTTGCATGCTGCTCAACTCAGTGACAGAGAAGTTAGATATCTACATTTATTATCTATCTGCTCTGCTTTTAGTCCTCACAAAGTGATACAGGCAGGCTCACAAAAGACAATCAAAACCCAAACTTTTTTACAAAAATTAGAAGCTGGCAATTCTGTGAAGTTAAGAATTATGTGTTTAATTTTTGCTGTAAATAAAAACCTAGCTCATAATTTTCTTTTTTTTTTAATTCAAAATATTTTTCGCCATTGTAGTAAAAATGCAAGTTCAAAAGTTGCCAGTTGTTCCTGAAGTGGATTGAATTGGTAATATTAAATCAGTAAATGACAGTATTATGAATTGTTCTGCTCTAAGGACCATGCAAGGACTATTGCACTTTTTTTATGATTAAAAAGTATTTGAATTATATTCTAATCTTTAGGAAATCTGTTGACTGTATTTTTTTCCCAATAAAACTTGGAAAAGTAACTTTCCTGAAATTAAAAGCAAAAGTCTTAATCTTTCAGGGTTAGCATGTTTAACTGTTGTGCCATCCATAATGTGATTTTTTCCTCTTGTGTTATCTCAGCAATTCTTCACAGTTCTCTGTTCCGTAAAAATACCTTTTAATTCAGTGTATGTAAATTCCTTTACTGACACCAGCCTGCTGAGTAAGACAATTCACAGCATTAAAACTTTCATGATCATTTATTTACAGCAGCTGGTAAATAGCAATAACCAAGGACTTAGCTTTGATGTAAATGTTTACTACTACTCTGATTCTATTATTTACATATCCTAGTCCCACAGTTATTTCAGAGCTCAGATCTTCTCAACTATAACTGAGCCCATTACATGTGGTTCAGAACACTTGTTCGTAGCTAACTCAGGGCTAAATGGACAAGTAAGCCCATCTACTTGGTGTGTATCAGAAATGAATTAAGGCACAATTGGCCAAATTAGGGCTGGATAAACTCAATTTATGTGCATGTCTGCTACAAAGTACAACTCATTTTACTGTGAAAATGAGACTACTCTCCGTGGTATCTCGGCTCTGTGTTCCCTGAGTAATTGTCCACACCAGTTGCAATGACGGGGTATCTTACAACGAATAAACTCATTATTTTGAATAGCAAAGCTTGTGGAGCCATATTCCAGCAGAATAAGTGGGCTGGCTATCTGACTTGTCACATCATAGACATGTAAGACAACCCTTTCTAGCTCTGTATGCTCACCACTCCTGTGTTTTCCCATAGCTACTCACTCCAGAATAGTTAACTTTGGCTTGAGGGGTCTGTGGGCTAATAAGGCGGGACTTCTATGCTCACAGCTAAGTAAATGGACAACTGGGACAGTTAGTCATCATGATGGGAAGATTTTGTCTTGTGATAACCTGTGGTCCTGTGACCTATGTTCTCTTCTACCGCTTGATAACCCTTTCACTAATTAGAGCTGTGTAGCAACAGATCTGAATGTAGACTCCAGAGGATAGTGATAGAGGACCTGAGGTTCTAGTTCAACCAGAACTGTTCAGAGAGTATTTTCCAATGTGTTGTAAACAAGTGCTTAGAGAATGCAGTAATTTTGTCAAAGTCTTAAGAACCACAGTTTCCTGTTGCATATGCATGGAGAACAGCTGTCTTTCTCCTGTCTAGTAACCTTCATATAGAACAAAAAATTATCAATGGGTATAAACAATTAATAAAATTTCTTGTATCAAGTTAAAAAGTGTGCACAAATATTTAAAGATGTCCTTATTGTCCTTATTTTAAATGTCTTCTAAAACACCTTCCTTTCCAGATGGTAGTTGTCCAGAGCATTTTCCCATGCTATTCATTGTAACTCTCTGAAATACAGTATTATGGATTTAGACATGTGCTTTTTGGTGTGCAAAGTGTTCTTGGGAAACTATCACAGGAGGAAATCATAATGCTCACTGGCATGAGAATTCTATCACTCTTTCTCACTTCTGCATTAAGAGTTTAAAATTTGTTCTGAGTTCTGATTTTCCGATACTATGCTAATATAGGGGGGAGATTTGTTTCCTCTATAGAGTCACTCCCTGTCTTCAAAAGATGACATATAAACTTTGATCTTCAAGAAATTTTTTTTTTTTTTTTACTTTTGAAGTAAATGCTCTGTGCTAATGCTGTATAAAGGCTTTTGAATTTTAAATTTCTTTGTACCAATGTGTGTGAGAAGGGAGAGTTACAAGAGATGCAGACAATTTTGGTTGGTTACTGTTATCCAGTATTGGTCTGAACAAAAGGTCTGAAGAGAGGCCAACTTTTTTTAGTGTTTTTTCAAAATCTTTTCAAATTAATCTGGTGCTGATGTGTTAGTGGCATTGAAAAGCACAGTAAGAGTGTTGTAGAAAAAAAATAAGCATAGGGGAAAATTGAAGTGTTTACTTCTATGCTTTAAGATTTTTTTGTCCAAGCTAAAGATTTCAGAAAATGTCAATGTATCTTGCATCATACACACTACAGTAAGACCCAGTGCCTATTTACTGCTCTTGCTACAAAAACAAATTAAATGAAAATGCCTTAATATTCTTAGTTGCTGTTCTAACACAGTATCCTGCAGGAATAAAACAGTTACTTTGCTGATTGAACTGTAACATCACTTCTTAACTTTGTTTTGTAGTTTTTGAAGTGTCTTCTTTTTAATCATCCCTAAGATAAAAAGGTTACTAGAATACTTGATATTTGTAATTACATATAGTCTTTCATATGAGGAAAACTAACATTTGATGGAGTTTAAATGCATCATCTTTCCCTATAACTGCAGGGATTTCAGCCTTTTCTTGGCTTTTTATTTGTGATGCATTTCTGATGATTAGGCTCTCTATTGCAGCTGAAATGCAACAGGGCCATTATTAGAAATAATGGAATATTTTCTGTGTGTGCATTTAAATCAGATATTCTGTATCTTGAACCTTCGTGGGACTTCTGAGTGCTGTTGCAGTAAATATTGCTGCTTGTGTGCAGTGGTTGGGGAAATGGAATGATTCCGGTAAATGCCATCAAACAATTCCTTCTGAGAGAAATGTTACTGATGTGATAAGGGAAATAACTAGGTGTGCTTTGATTAAACACATCAGGCCATGAAGAACATGGCGTTATAGCTCCCTGCTCTACTGTAAAAAGCATGAGTCTTGTGACTGACTGCCTGAATATGGTAGCCATGTGTTAGTAGGTTGTACCCTTGCTGTGAGTCTCCATAAAAAATAAACCCAACATTTTTTGAATAAGCAAGGGAACAGTAACTTCACCCTTTATTAGAAGAGCTCACTTGCAGTTTCAGAGATGGCATTTGAAAACTGTTTTCCTGAAATGCCAAATGATATTTTTCTACTCAGAAGCCACAAAGAAACCTACCTTTCAGAGATGAAAGAAAAAAAAGTGTTGAAACAACATTTAGATTGTTTTGAGCCAAGCAAGATTGTCTTGCAGTTCAGGCTTCCAACCCAGGCCATAGCACCAGTGATGTGAAAATCTGTGTTCGGAAACTGTTTAGGTATTGGGATTTTTAAATTTTTTTTTTTTTAATTTCAGTCTTTAAAATAGCAAGAGGTTTTTTCTCTGAAATAACTTCTTCTTGACGGTGTGTGAAAACAGTGTTCAGCTGTCTTCCAGCCTACCCTGTCAGGTAACTTAGTGAGTGTAGTTGATCAGTATTTATAATGCATGCCCACCTTTTTTCTCCGATGATAGTTGAAACCTTGAATTAAAGTTGAATTTTGCATTTAAGTGGAAGACTAACAGAGTGGGAAGAATGGACATTCATCAAAAGAAGGTATTTAATTACTGACATGATTAAAATGCAAAATAATAAATACAAAGTCTCATACAAAAGTATTACAAAGCAAATTAAAAATCGGGCCAATTCAGAGGTTTCTGAGGTTGCAGTGTGGTTCCTTTAAAAACATATGCTCTGTTCAGGACAATTGCATAGTCAACAGATGTAGTCATAACAAGATGCATTTGACAATGTATTTGTATATACTTTAGTAAGAAGCTTTAATGAATACATGGGTGTTTATCCACAGAAAAGAAAAAAATAATCCAAGAACCTGTGGGACCATAGCAGAAGGACAAAAGGACCTGTGAAATTTTCAGTCTTACAGGAGCTCACAAAAAATAAAATCTTTTTTTTCCTCACACTCCTGTTGCTGTGAATGACTCCATTCATTTCAGCAAATTTTGATAGAACACAGAGGAATTGCAACATGTGCAAATAATAAAACTCCCTATTCAACAATTTAACTCTTCTCTCCCTAAACTTTAGCATATGTGATGGCACCATTTTGTATGTAGAGAAAGGGTGGGGTTAACCTATTGACTTTGGCTGTATGTAAATTTATGTTGGCATGAAATAATTCAGCAGAGAGGTGAGAGTGGTTTCATGATCTTTTCCACATGGCATTGCTGTTCCCTATCCTCCATTCCCATACACCCCACCCCCCGAAAAGTTTTATTTCTCTTCATTTTCCTTCACTGAGTGACTCATATCCCAGTTCTGTCTTTCGATCTGCTTGTCCCTCCCAGTTTATTTTGGATTCTGGTATATACTGTTCTTCAGCTCTGTGGCTATTCATACTCTGCTGTGCTGATGATGTACCCAGTTCCAACAAAAATGACACTTAAGAAAGCAGGGTTTGTCACAGCTACTGTAGCTCACTTGAGCACAAATGGCTTAGATTTGACAGCAATAGCTAAACAGTTAATTGAACATCTTAGTGATAGAAAAAATAAAAATGGAAAAGTATATATATTTTGGATTACTCAGATGAATGAAATATGTAAACAGTTCGGATGAGTGCCTTATGAAGATTAAGTAAGGAGCCTATGAATTAGATTCATTTTAACCAAGCAGTGTGTGTCTATACAAGTTCTTTCCCTGCTATTCATTCTTCACTGCCCTTCTATATTGAATGGCTTCAGTTTCTTACTCTTTCTCTTCCTTCTTTGAGGTCTGATACCAATCTGATAATTGTGAACTTGACAAGCTTTAATAGAAACTCTTGTCTCTTAATTAAATAGACCTTATTTTCTTGATAAAGAGAGAAAAGTCCATGGAAAGTGCTTTTATGAAAAGAAATAAATCACAGATAATAATGCCAATTGCAATAAGATTTGTAAATCACAAAATAGCAGTGTCCACAATTTTATTACACCCACATATGTCAGTTAACCTTGGCAATGAAAGGATTTTTCAAAGCATAGGCTACTTGATATGGCTTAACCCTAATTTTGGTTTTGGCAGCAGGTTTGGATGTTAAAATACATGGACAGCATTAATTAAAATAAGGATGCTTAAGTCTTAATGACCGTTCTGAACTGAGAACACTACCCTGATGGCATGGTAATTGTGACAAGATACTCACTAGTGAGAGTATAAGACACAATTTCAGAGCTGTTTCTTACCACACTCTAGTAGCAGATAATAACGCATGGAAATATGTTGCAGTACTCCGTCTTGCACTGTAGATGCTAACAACTATGGTGTGGTTCCTTTTAACTAACCAAAAGCTCCTTTTCTTGTTTTCATTTTATAACTGATACAAATTAAATTCTACGTGCAAGAAAACCAGCAGCATGTGCGTGCACTTCTGTGTTTGTAGATGCCCCATGAACACTTACCAAAGTGTAGTAAATTGATTGAAAAAATGGTGAATTAATGGATACAAAGATTTTTTTTTCTTTTTAAAGACCTGATGCTATGCCATCTCTTGCTTCTTAAATTTTGAAAGTGATGTCTGCATTTTCTTTCCTGTATTTAGGAATTCATTCTTTATTTTTTAAAAAGATAATTTTTTTCATTTTTTTGCTTGTAGGATGGTCGTTTGCGAGTAAATGATCAACTTGTTGCAGTAAATGGGGAGTCACTTCTGGGCAAGTCAAATCATGAGGCTATGGAAACACTGAGGCGCTCCATGTCCATGGAGGGGAACATTCGTGGGAGGATCCAGCTGGTAGTTCTCCGGAGAGTAGAGCTGCAGACAGAGGTGAAGCAGTAAATGCATTTATTAGATATATGTCTTTCCAGTCCCAGTGTTTTTGCATACAAGAGATGATGGCTCCAGTCTTGGTCACACAGAGCTCCTCCTGGGAGAATCAATTCTTGACTTCCTGGAGTCAGGATTCACAGACTGTTTCCTTTTCTTGCTGTTCCTGTCGAGGCCAGGCTAAAAGTTGCCTCTTACTTTCATTTGACAAGTATTAGAGCAAAGCAAATGCGGTCCCCAAAAGGGTTAATAGATATAGTTAACTTTTACTATTTGCTGTCTCCTCAAGGCAAATAGCTGTGATACAGATGAATTGAATTGTGATTTCATATGTTGTCAGGATCAGAGACCTTAATGTTTTAGTGTGCTTTGGATTTTACTTCACTCTTACTTTTTCTTGCTCATTTGTGCATTAATTCACTCCACTTTGTGTGTGTGTGTATGTGTTCTTCTGGTCCTATCCTATGCCTCAATCTTTTTTTTTTGCTTTTGGCCTTCAAGGAATTAATATTTTACTTTCTCTGCTCAGATGAAGGTCACCCCTTGAGGATGGGTTTCTGAGTTGATTAACATAAAACTTGCTTAAGTAGGGTAACAAGAGAAGAAAGAAATTTTAATGGTTACATTTTCTAGACCTCATATAAATTTCTTTGCCAATTACCTCATATTTTGCAAAGGATTGGTTTTGTGATCTCTCTTGCTTCCTCTTTCACATGCATGTCCATATGCACGCTCCTTCATCTTTTCATAAGTAGTATGTATATATGTCTACTAGCTGCCCTTACATCTCAGCCTTTTTACTTTTGACCCTTGAGTAAATATTTTAATAGCTTTTCAACATCTGTAGAATTCTTTAAAATAAAAATACATACCAGTGGATTTGTGGTATAAAAGTTTGTAATAAATCCTGTTATAGAATTCTAGGAGTTGATTTCAAGCTTCTTATTTAATAAGCATTGTTGGAACATGTTAAAATGTTAGGAACAATCATGTTTGTGGGT
This sequence comes from Nycticryphes semicollaris, assembly GCA_013400055.1. Lineage (NCBI taxonomy): Eukaryota > Metazoa > Chordata > Aves > Charadriiformes > Rostratulidae > Nycticryphes > Nycticryphes semicollaris. The sequence continues at coordinate 49,102 of VXBJ01004135.1, forward strand.
ATATTTGCATAGATTATTAAAGGGGGAAAGAGTATACATTATTTTTTAGTATAATAACCTCAATATTTTCCTGATAATTTCTTTATTCAAATTACTACTGTCTTTGATTGAGAAACAGATTTATAAGTTACTGCTTTCCAAACATTATGCACTAACTTTGTTGGGAGGACACTTTGCAAGAGCTTAGCTGATGTCAATTGTGCCAGGAAAATATGAAAAATATTCATTAACAATTCTGGAATATGTTAGAGGAAAACACATTTTTGCTCTCCTTTTCTGTGTGACATAGCATTATGCTGTAAGGAAGAATTATAAAGTATCTATTATATTTATTGTGCACTCATGGGACATAAGAAAGGTTGCTCACCTTCAAATAAAGCTCACTCCTGCAAATTTTCTTCATTTAACAAAAGCCAATTTTTTTTTAAAAAAACTTCCAATCAGACATCAGGTTGACCTAATAAAAGCATGAGGCTGCTTTTTGTAGTTAAGTGTATAGTTTTATGTATTATCCAGATGTATTGTAGAGGTAAATAGTCTTGACTCATGCCCTGTGAAGAATGCATAATGAGGTCTTGATTGAATCAAATTCATTTTAGACAGGAATTAATTTTTATAGTGTAGTCTTTAGGTTCAATTGTAATTCCATTTGAGTCTGGAGACCATAGCAGAAATGGGTTGTTACCCATTCTTTCCTTTCCCCAAAACAACTTCCTGAATATTGCATCTCAGCTTGGTACAAGGAGAATACGTTTAGAAATGCATTATTCTTTTTATTGGTCAGGACACTAATGGAGGTCTTCAATGGCAGCTATGTTTTATAAGCTGAATACTCTAATTAGTCTGGTTACTGATCAGTTGTTGGGATATTGATTGTGTCATTTATCAAAGAGCTGGAAAAGCCGATGTGTTGTTGCTGTTAATTTAAGGCTCCCTATCCCACTGGGTATAAGTGTCCAATGTAGTAGTAGTAGTTTGGATGTTGCAAGGCTTAATTTAGATAGCAGTATCCATGAGAAAGTTGAACTTCGCGACACAAGGAATCTTATGTAAGCTAAAGAATTTCCATTAATAAGAAGAAACATAGTGGCCGTGTGGTGTGTGTGTTTCTGTACAGAGATTCAAAATAGCCTCTTCAAACAGCTCCTGCATTACAGGGAAGGAGAGATTGTTGCATGTGCTTCCTGTCCAATGAGACAGCATTTGTAACCATATTGTCAATGTGGGCATCCCATTTTGTGTTCTGAGGTGCTTTTTTGCCATATCAACATTATTATTTTTATTGTCATTTTTTTAAAAATTATTTTTATTACTGTTAAGCTGGAAAGTCAGGTTACAAGGTGATGTAACACACTGTCTTTTTTTAATGTGTTAATTTGCAGGCGGTCACTTGCCAATGCATTAAACATGTTGCATCCTTTTAAAGAAGTTGTATGGGTTAGATATATGCATTTCTTCTGTAGATGTGACTATGAAATTTAAGGAATGATATATCTAGTGTAATGTTTGCTGCTATAAATGAGCATGTCCTTGAAAAATAGAAGCCAGTTGGAGGCCCCTTCAATAAACAAATATAAAATCACAGAAACTGTAAAGGTTATTTTGAAAACTAGCCATAATATTCCCCTGTGTGGGTTTTCCATTTTCCCTGAATAACAAGTACAGAAACGTCTTTCTGTGTCTGTCCCAGTTTTAGAAACTGCGATTATTTCTCCCCCCCAACCTCCTTTTTTCTTTTGAGCAACTGCTCAGGAGAATAAATTAGGCGATATGGCATGTATGATGCGGGGGGAATGTCACAAAAGAGAAGCTGGCTAGAGGTGTGACAGGAGTTTGTTTAGCTGCTAGCCAGAAGACCTGCGCTTGGGAGTTTGGTGTAACTCCTTACTTGCAAAACTGCGCTAGTGTGTGATCATCAGAACATATGCACTCAGTCTCTGAGAGAAGGGAACCAGCTGGCTGGCAGAAAAATACCATTGGCATTGCCCATGTTCTTGTGTTGACAATGTCACAAGCTGCCCTCCCAGATGGAGAATTTGAATGAAGCCAGTTGTGGGTCATAAAAAAACCCAGTCTTGGTTTTTGTGCATTGTTCTTAGTGACTGGTATTGCTTAGATATTGTCTTGTTTCATGGTCAGCAAAAAGAGCCCTTTTGAATCTGTCTTTCAAGTTTCTCATTTGAAGGGAAGCAATGTACAGTGAAGATTACATGATGCTGTATTTGTGCACTGTCTGTAGTGATGGCTGATCTTCTGTGCTGTTGAACGCTTAATTTTTTTGTTACAATGTGCGGTTCTGTTTTTCCCTTAGGAACGCTCTGACCAGGGAGCCTTTCAAAAGTCAGCCTTTGACGGTCATAACTTTGCAGCCGCTTCCCGACGCAATGATTCTGTGATTCAGCCATTTGTAACGTGCGGTGCTCAGGAAAGGATAAAAGGTGATCTCTAGATATCCTTCTCTGTGCTAAAAGAAAGTACTTTGTGTTTTTGTTTTTTGAAATCCACAGCCACTAGAAACGCAGTTAATTAGAGTAAGTGCACACTATGTTACTCTGAGGATTGAAAATCCAGCAAGGGTGGGAGAGCTGACTCAGAAGTTGTGAATTAGATTCCTGGCACAAATTCCAGTTTAAGTAACAGTTTCTAGCTCGCTGCCCCAACACGTAAGGTTGGATAAAAAACAAATGATGAGTGCAAAATATATGTTGTCAAAATGTTTATTTTCTATATATCTTTAATGAGTGAAATTATTTTTGTGTTGAATTCTTAGATTATGTCCCAGGTTATTATAAGCTAAATGAATTTATGCAAAAGCATGATGTGCATAGAGTACACTTGCATAATTTAGAGTTAAAGGTAAAATTTGCTCAAAGGTTAGGACTATTTCCTTAATTTACAAATTTGAATTATATTTATGAACTCATTAAAATAAAAAATTAGGTAGATGAGTACATTGTACAAATAAAACATATATATGGGTATATGCAAGCATATAAGTAAGAGCTATTAAGATCACTTATTTTCCTGTCTCCTTTCATTTCTATTGGTGTACTGTACTATCTGTCCAATTTGCACCTGACTGAGCAAGAGACTAGTTATTTGAAAAGTTTAAGTATTTGAGATGGTCTTGACCCCTATCCTTTTAAGTGTACTCTTATCCTTCAAGCCAAGCACATACTTAAATTCCTTCCAGTGGGGAAAAAAATATTTCTTTGATGTAGTTGAATTATGCATGATTTTTCACACTTCCCCAGACAATTGCAGAATCTGGGTGGCCTGCAAAAAGTAGCTTCATAGGCTGCTGTGATGACTTAGTGGGGTACTTTTAAACAAAACCCAAGAGCCTATATCTGTGAAAAGCTCAAGTCAGACTCCCATATAATTTCGGTGTATTTACCTCATTTGCATTGGCTTTAATATTTTGACAATGTGAATCCAGGCAAATAATTAGATAGAGGCTCAAGCATTGTAAATACTCAAAGATCAGATTTTTAAATTTTTTTTTTAAGATCTACCTCATATTTCTTTTCTATAGAATTTACACTGATTCCGTAGTTACAGGAGAAAAGGGTCATCCTTGAAGCTAGCCTGACCTGTAAAGTTTGCCATTGCCAAAGGATGAGGAAACAGCAAAAACCTTTGAACATTTCCTTAAAAACCATAAGAACTGCTAGGGAGCCACTGAGACGGGTGAACTTGTCACCTAAATAAAGTTCAAAACAAGATATAAGGAAGAGCTGTACTGTCAGATAAGGATTCTCCAACTGTGATCCAAGAATCAGGATGACTGATTTGCAGCTTATTCATAAAATAATTTTCAACAGACATCTTTTTAATTAAAGAATGATGATAAGAAGGCATAATAGCAAAGAAAAAAGAAAAAAGAATGTGATGGCCTCAGAAAAGAATACATGTCAGATGTGGAAAGGATGCTCTGAAGTATTGCTGAGAGCTCTTATCAGGGAGGGTTAGGCATGGCTGGGGCTTCCCAGCCATGGCCTGGGAGCAGTTTGGAATTGGAGTCAGTGGACAACAGTTGAGAAAGTTATTTCTAGAAGTATCATTGTGTTGCAATTTCTGTTGAAGGTTTGGCATTTGATGAGTAAGATTTAAATGATCTTCATGGAGAACGCCCAGACACTTTCAGCAGCAGGGTGGCTGCAAGAGGGCTCTGATCTGAAATTTTCTTGGTGAAAGACACTTTGGGCTTTCAGGAGTCGTGCACATTGTAGAAATCTTTCTCTAATTTTGAAGTCGTAGCATTAATCCTTACTGAGCTAATACTCATTCTACTTTCCATTTGAGCTTGCAGTGTATTTTCAGTCATTGGTTCAAATAATTTTTTGAATTGTTTGTTACAAAATTTTGTCCTCAGTCTTTCAAGGCATCTCTAAAGGCAAAACATTAGACCTGTGCACAACCATCATTTAGCTCAGTTTCGAACTTTAATTTTGTGCGTCTGTTTACGGATGTGAGTCACAGATAGAGTGAGCTTCTTGTGACAGGCAGGAGCAGTTCTTTCTACATTCTTAGGGTGTACTATCCAGTTCATATATGTAGAAGTATGGTTGGTGCATTTTACCAAAAAATAATGAGAGATAGAAGATATTTTTAACATAATAGAGTATCTACTGTAAGAATTTAATGACAGGAGCTGTATTACATTTAATAAAATGTCACTTTCTCAAGTAATGTTTTCTACTAAGTTATTTCCATTATCATTCACTGCTCCTACCAATAAAATTCTTATAATAAAGCAAAAATACGCTGAAGCTTGGCCTCATAATGTTGCTGTCTGTTTTAAGAGTCTTTTTTATTATACATGAGCAACAAAAGCTAATGTCTGGGGAAAAGTGGTTATAGCCAAAACATTACATTTTTGTCTTGCCTGTGGATATTTAAATAAAGGGGGAGGGGATACTAATCCAATATTGAAATGCCAGTGTTTGTTCTATTTTTTGCATGAATAATACTTGCTGCCTTCAGGTCCTCACTTCTTTTGCTGCCAAGCTGTTGCACAGATTCAGTGTTTTTTAGAACAACCTCTTTGAGAATTGATACTTCAGTGCCAGCAGCTTTACATTTCTCACATTGAAAGATTACTGGAATGTGTTTCATTAGAGGTTCTTATATATTTCATATAAACCTACATTATAGATGGGTATGGGGAAATGCTGTCATCTCTCTGGTTAACTAGTAGAATAATCATAAACTCTCTCTACACCATAGACTGCTGAGACTCTATGGTTGTACAAGCATCTCCGATTTCATATATGTGGCAATGTCAAAATAGAAAATTAGGCAGTTAAATATAAAAATAATGTTTAAATTTTGCCTGTAAACATTACGTCTGTCTTACAGACAGGTTCAATTATTTACTCTCCTGAACTGTTTAATATCTGTGAAAATTCAGGACATTTTATTTTTTAGTGGCCTAGCTGTTCCTCTGATCTCCCTAAATCTGTTAAGATCTTTTTCTGAGGTCTTGAACACAGAGCCAGTCACTGCCTCTTAGGTTAAATTCTTGTACTCTTTTGCTCCTGCTCCCATTTTGCTGGGACCTCGAGTCCCTTGTGATCATTTCTGATTCTCTCAGGAAGTCTGATGATTTTCTGTGTGTACCATTTGTGTACTGCAAGAAAAATGCCAGTGGTAATCCATCACCAAACAGCCTTTGTGAAATGATGTATCAATTACTGTGAATCAAAGTTAATATAACTATATGATAAGCTCAGTCTCTCCAGATGTGGCTATTGGAGGCTGCTTAAAAAGGGTAAGGCACAGGGTAGGGTGTATTGTGAATTTTTTTTCTTTCTTCTTTTCTTCCATCAGGCATCAGTTTCCTGCTTTGGGTAGTCAGTGGCCCAAGGACTTCCTAAATCAGAGATTCTGTGTGTACCGTTGTGCCATTGATACTTCGCTAGGTTTTGTCTATTTCCTAATTATTTTTTTTTATTTTGTTCCCAAACAAAATGACAATGAGTTCCATAATTTAATGGCATAGAAAAAATGCTACTTGGTGTTTGTCCTGGTGTGCTGCGTGATAGTTACACTGAGTGCCATTTAATTACTATGTATGATGCTGCCAGTGAGAGCTTCCTTTTCACCTTGTTGCATAGCTTTTACAATCTCATAGACTCCTCTTGTATCTCCTTTTATTGCTTCTTATTCTAAACCAAAGAATCCTAGTCTGTGTTCCTTGTAGGAGTTTTTCTACATGTGTCCAACTACCCTTGCCACCTTTTCAATATGTTTCTGAATTATATTACATTTCTTTTCAGATAGGAAGAATGAAACCTTACATGCTATTTAAAACTAGGCACACTGTTAACTCAGTTCTAGATGGAGTGTTTGGACTTCTCTTAAGGCTCTAAATGTCTGTTTCCTTTTGACTTCAGGAAGCATATATTCAAAGAATGATCCATTGCACATCTATTATATTGTTCCTGAGTGGTAATTGCTAAAGTAATATCCTTTGTCTGTGTCAACAGTTTTCCCATGTGTATCACTTTGCAGTCACTAACAGGGAGTTTCACCTGTGTTTCCTACTTAATATCCTGCAATCTTTTTGCAGAGTTTCACAGCTTATTTTTGGTAGTTCTGAATGTTTACATGAGTAAATTATTTTTTTCATCTGCTGATTCATCTTTCAAATAATTTAATTATATTGAACAGTGCGGGTTTCCCTTTGTTCTAAATTCTTTTTACAGTGAAAACTTGCCCTTTGCTCATGTTTCCTCTCCTGAAGTTGCAGCCTGAAAGAATGTGATCATAATGCAAGAAGCCAGTGTGCATGTATGTTAGGCAGCATACCTGTTTTCTGCATAAGACTGGCAATTGATATTTTTTATGGCCTTGTTAGAACTGTTTTTCTTGTCTGCTCTTTGCTTTCTTCTGATGACATTCTCACTATTATCTTTCTGATCTTTAGGAGACTGTCCAGCCAATAGGAGTTTTATACGATTCTTCAGCTAACAGCATGATTTTGTTTGTTTGCTTGCTTGTAGGGAGCTATCTCAAGTGCTCTTATCTAATAAGCTATAGCTGTCTGCCATGATCACCTCCTTGTTAACCTTATTTCTTTCAAGTTAGATTAGTTACTTTCGTGCAGGATTGTGCAAAAAGTCTAGGAACATTCAATCCAACAGAAGAGCTCACATCAAAGTGTGGTATGTCAGTATCGTTAAATTGCTTACCTGCCATGGAAACTCGAGAATTCTTAAATGTCCATGTTTTGTGTTAAGTTTTGGAGGGTTGAACATAAGTTCTACGAAAAATATAGAGACTTTTTATACAATTAGACCTTTAGATTGAGAGGTGAATTTAAAGGACAGTGAATTGGCCTACAACAGTCATATTAAATACTTCAGGTATGTAAGTGTTGTTGCTTAGCGAATCACTCAGTGGTTTAATTGAGTAGTTCATGTTTTTCTTGGTCCAAAGTAATTTTCTGGTGTGAGTCAAATGCCTTTTGAAAAGGTAAAGGTACTGCTGTAATGGCAGGAAAATGAAGACTGTAATTCAGAAATGCCTCTTTCTTCTCTTGCCATGGGATAACAAAAATTTTTCTTCTTCTGAACTCTTTACTTGAGAATGTGGTTCTCTTCTGAACATGAAAGGTGGTAAGTGTTCCCCATCAAAGAGAATGAAAGCATGAACCTACAATCAGTTAGGATGCAGCTATGTAGAAGTGAAAATCCATTCAAATGGATTAAAGCAATTTGTGCCTTGCGCTCAACTTCACATAAGTACAAAGTTTCCCTATATTTATCTTTAATTTTGCATATGCAAATCTGAAAATCAGCCCTTCAAGAAATCCCAAGGGGTATATTTTCTGCTTGGTGTGATTTTAATTCTAGTTTAGTTAGTTTAGGGATTTGAATAATTTGTGACTCACTTCAGCATTGCTTGAGGCCTTCTAGTCCAGTCATTGATCAATGAACTGGTGTAATATGCTTCTCTCTGTGGCTTATTTAACCCCTTCTTAATTTTTATTTCAGAGCTGCCAGTGTCTGATCGTGGCAATAGTGAAAATGAAACTCCTCCACCTCTCCCACCCCATCCCAGTGATGATCTGCTGCATGAGGATTATAATCATAGGTTGGACTTTGGCTATTCTTAATATTTACAGCCCTAATTGCTCATTAGCGGTTGTGATAGTAGTTCTAATGGATTTTAAAATCACTTTTTATTTTGTAAAAATTTGTACCATCACTTTATTCACCTAAATGATCCTTTAATATAAGCTGGGAATGTTATTTTAGCACTTAGTGCGTTGTTCATTTCACTTGTTCATAAACTGCAGTACGCCTACTATCCTTGATATATGGGTCACAATACCAAGCACGTGTTTAGTAAAACAAAAAGATACCCAAAATATTTTTTAATCCAAATTAAAAAATAAATAAAATTTAAAACTATACCAGCAGGTGCTAGGTGTAGCTGCAGTGCCTGAAGTTTCTTAAAGCTTTGTAGGAAATTGAATCTTCTTATGCAGCACATCAGCCACAGACATTCTTGAGGTTACAAAATGAAGCCTAAAATATTTAGGGGAAAAATTAATCGACGCTTTACCATTTGTAAATACATTGAGTAGATTTTTCAGATATTTCAAGAATACCTTTTGTAAACACTGGTGTCCTTAAGGGCAGCTATGAGCTTTGATTTCCATAAGAAATATGGAAATTTGAAAGTGCAGAAAAAATTGTGTACATGTTGGAGTTTGGGAGGGTATATACTTCGTCTCAAATAGCACAGGATTCAAATCAAAGCATCATTTCAACCTACCATGCTTCTGAGGCTAAGAATTCTGTGAACTCTGTTTACTCATTTTGTTAGTTTTCATAGTCATGCAACTGTTTTATTGCAGTGATATTAGGAAAATACATCTTTCAACTAAAAAGTTAGACATACTTCTGTCCTTATATGTATGGACGTGATTAAAACCCTTCAAATGACTGGTTGCCCATAGTATTGAAGAATGTTCTATTATGAATGAATATTTTATGATGGATGCCTTGAATTCTTCATGCAATGAAGACTTCTGTGACTATTTTGTTTTTGCTAACACAGAGTAATTTCACTGGAGTAATTTCATAATTTCTGGTCCAGGCATGTATGTAGGGCATGATAAACAAACAAAAGTCTGCATAGGCTAATAGAACTCTGCATTAAATTCTCAACTGTAGTTGTTTACTAGAACCTATTCCTAATTTTTCAGTAAGTTGGGAGCAAAAACATTCTCTTAAATGATAATGATGTATTAAAATGATGATGAATTTACAGGCCCCTTCTCCAACCCTGACTTTTTTCCAGTGTTGTTTTGGTTTTCCATTTGGAACTTAATTTCTGTTGAAATTGAATTGCTGTGTCGAGTCATGCTGATTTCATTGAAATTGCATTTCAGCAAAAAAAAAATGGGGAAAGTGTTTTGACACTGTAAAACCAAAGCTTTTGTCTGAGCAGTTTGGAAATAAATGTTTTTCATTTCGGAACTGCTTTCTAGTTTTAGAGTATTTAAAAAATATATTCATGTTTCTAATTGAAAAGAGACATGTAAAGTTTCAGATGCATTGCAGTGTGAGGTGTTTTGATTCCTCACAGGTGAACGTTACTTCGAGTTTCACTCAGGTGGGGTGTTGAAATGTGTAGGTATGTGCCTAACTTGAAGGAAAATAATTAAATGCAAGACAGACAAACAAAAAAACCCCAGACCATGATAACTTGAAATTCTTCAGTGTTATCACACCCTCCATAAATCCTTCAGGGCTGCAGCTTCTGCAGAAGTGGTACAAGGCTATAAAATAACTTTTTATTAGCAGATGAAGTAGAATTGAGCCACATGCACTGGCAGTATTTTTCCAAGTTTCTGTAGCATGTTATTTGGAAATGCAGTGGTTAAATAGAATTAGCAAAATGCAGGAAAAAAAATAAAAAGGGAAGAAAACCAACCCTGCAGGTACTGGTATGTTCCCTTTTCTGCTAAATAAAATATGAATTGTTTAAAAGCAGTTATCACTAAGCATTTATATTTGCATCTGTGATGAAAAACGACTGACTGGAGGTGCTAAGTCTCGGAAAAGAAAGTTGAGAATCAACAACTGGTCTTAAAATGCATGGCCATAAGCAACTGGAGAAAGAAACACATGTATATTTGTGCATGCTTTAATTAGTTCGCTTCTGTTTTGATCTGGTGCCTAAATATTTTACATGCCTTTTTTTTTTTTTTCCCTCCCTGCAGCCCCATCATAAATTCAGCAGTGCATTTAACAGATCAGCACATCTTCAGATCTTTGACACCAGCCAAGCAGTCCGAATCAATTAATCTGAAAGCCTCAAAAAGCATGGATCTGGGTAAGATGGGGTGGGGTGACATGTAGGTCAGCTTTTTAGCCTTAGCCCATCTACACCATCTCTGTTTCTTGCTTCTGTTTCTTACACACAAACATCAGGGAGTAAATTCTGCAGGGGAGCTGCAGTGATGGGGAAAATAGTCTGCCTCCTGTGGCATCTGGTTGCAAGTAACCTTTGCATTGAAACTGTAGAATGGTTGTTTAGTTGTTTTTGTTTTTTTTTTTTTTCTTAAAGGCCATTCTGTCCTTTGTATTGAAATCTTAGCTGAGGGAGCATCTGGAGAAATGAGTAGAAAAAAATGCTGTACAAGCTTTATGTATCTTAAAAATATAGCAAAAGAGCAGTAGCAAACGCCATTTTGGTACAGAATATAAATGATTGCAAAACTACACTGGACAAAGGCTAACTTTGCTAGGACAAGTTGCATATTTCTTCAGTGACAGTGACAAACACAAGCAATCGATGTATTGCAGTAGATCTTTATAAATGCTTGAAGAGTGGTAAGGTTATGGTCCTCTACCCGTCAATGCTGTGCAGAAAATCTTGCAGGGTGGGTGAAGCAGAAAGTAAATGGTTCTTTCAGTGCTAGGAAAACATTTGTGGGTGGGAGATTGAAAGGTTATTGCAGTTGAAAACTGCGTCATGTTTTAATGAGAATTCAAAGAAAACCAAATAAGCTTTCCTTGTTCCTTTTCTTCTTTGTGGCACTCATTCTTTATCTGTTGGGTTTTTTCAAATTGAAGTGTTGATGGAGTAACTCAGAAACCTACCATTAGGATGTCTTTAATAGAAGATTTGTGTATTTTGTTGGATCACATTTTGTACACCATTAATAGAAAATTATTAATTTCATATATAGTTTCAAGGAAGCTTTTTTGTGGTGCTGATTTTGTTTTTCCCTGAAATGTTCTAGGTTGGTCTTGGCTTTTGTATTGTTGATTTTTATTGTCATCATAATGTAATATTTTGATATAACATGAAATGTTTGTATTTCTCTAATGGAGTGTAAGGAAAATCAAATAGTTATTAATGCAGGAAAAGAATTCATTTAGGGGAGTTCTTAAGGCAGGATTTAAAAGCTACAGCATGATCAGAGCAGAAATTCATCGAAATTCCTCCTTCTGCAGTTCACTTCCACCATTTTGATGAAGAGTAATGCACTAGATGATCTTTTTTCTTTTTTTTTTTTTTTTTTTTTTTTTTTTTTTTTTTTTGAGAATGGAAATGCTCCTCAACAAGGGAATAAGTTTACAAACTTGAGTCAAAAAGTATATTTTATGTAGTCTACTAGAAAAAATAATGTTCAACTTTATTGAATTATCTTTTTGAAAGGTTTACTTAAACCTCCCACAAAAGTCACTAGAAAGAATGTTTGCAAGCACCAATGTAAAATTAGGCAATGGTAGTGAACTTCAGAACATATTCAGAGCGGCTGGGCAGCTTTGATCCTGGTCTGTTCGTTTATATTGTGAGATTCAAATTCATGTAAGCAGTCTGCTCTTCACACCCAGAAACAATGTTTTGAGAATGTATATGAGTCATTGAATAATAGTGGCTAAAAACTAAAATAAAATTAGGTGCAAAAGGTAAAAGAAAAATTGGGTATAAAGATGTCTGTAAGATCTTTCAAAAATTGTTGCTCATAGAAGGTAGCTGTTGACAATGACCTTTCTTCTATGAAAGTAAAAACCAAAATGGATAATAATCTGCCTGATTGGATGCACTAATGTTTTATCTTTCTTGTATATGGCGATGTGAATGTAAATCCGTTACCTGACATAATAATTTAAAGAACTGAAGGGACTATGAAAGAACTGCACCCGTCCTGTGTTATATAAACAAAAATAGGTGAAGTAAAATTGCTGAAAGCTAGGACTTTTTGTAATTGTTCTCTAGCAGTAATGTGCCATATTCGACTTTCCACCTTTTGAAAGATTTTTAACCAGAAGCTTCTGGAAGGAAAAGGGAAAGGAACATAAAAATCTTAAATTAAGTAACTGCAATATAACATGCTTCTAATGCAAATATAATCCCAATAATTTGGTATATAAACCTGTACTTCCAAATAGCCCATTGATATAATGTGCATTCCAAAATGGAATTTTGGGGCAGAAAGTTATTTCTTAGTTTGTTTTTATACTTTGCTTATTACTTAACTGCAGTCGTGACTCATAGTAACGTCTCATCCCAACATGCAGCTGTGTACCCACTATTGATTTCACTGCATTGTTTGCCACAATTAAAAAAAAAAAAA